>LQNS02278094.1:14761009-14778788 GCA_001587735.2 Parhyale hawaiensis
CTAGCAAGCAAATAAAAGTGCATTATTGTTTAATTACAATCATTGATCAAAAGCTACCTTACTTTGCAGTGAACAAAAAATGAATTATTTCAACATCTTGAGTAAGATACGACAAAAAGTAAAGAAAATTCCGGTACAAAAATTCTTTAGTCTTTGTTATTTGTGTATCCTCTGAAATCAGCGTTCGAATGCTTTATTTACTGGTACTCTCTATATATACCGTAGATACATACTCGTATTTCAAATTAGTACTAAATTTAGCGAAACACTTTGTTTTTTTCCCAAGGTTCCAAAAATACACCTCTGTTCTCCACTACGTTTATTGAGTACAATACGCGAGTAAAATCGGAAGCATGCTAAATAAAATACTACGTTTCATCCCTCTACGGTGGACATCTTCAGGTATAGGATTAAAAATCTACCATCTGCAACAAGTAAAATGCACAAGTTAGACGTAATGTAAAGAAAGGCTTAGCATCACAAATTACAACGAACAGCCACACTACATGTGGTCAGAGGCAGAGCTGAGAGTGAACTGGAATGGTGCCAGGTAATGACGGTTGGTCGTGTCAAGCGGCGTGACGTCACCGGTCTGGATGGGTTTGGCTATTTCAGCGGAAATTTGAAGAAGTAGAGAAAGTTTGAGAATTCATTGTATTTTACGTTGATTGCTATCATATTACTTCGGATGGTTATGGCTTCCGCTATTTTCAATGATGTGACATCCTGATAAGAGAAAAGGACAGAACCTGAACCTCTCTCGTCTCACAAGTTTACGCCGGCTGAGACTGCAGGGAGGGGACTATCTTTCTCTGCTCACAAATAATACCACAAACTGGACCAAAAAGTCTCAACAGAACAACTGCTCATGAACCTTACTGGAAAAGAGATTTAAGAAGCGACTTTTACTCACGGATCAGGATAGCTTAAGGACCAAGCTCAAATATTTCAGCATTCGACAGAGAGTCCCTACAAGAACTTCAACTTTATCCACAGAAGAACAAGAGGCACTGGTAAATTTTACAGCAAACAGCAACGCAATAATCAGATGGTTATGAATAGACAGACATACTACTAAAAATAAGTGATCTTATGGGCGACCCGAAGAAGTTCCAGCCTTGCCCTGAAAAACAGCATGAATTAACAAAAAAAAAAATATTAACGATACCATTAAACCACTAGAAGCATCTGACTGCTCCATTTTCTACAAACTCAAGCGTACAGGTGATTTCAAACCAGGACATCTCAACGGACTGTGAAAAACACACAAAAATAAAAATAAATCCTCCATTACGCCCAATCAACAGCATGACGGGAACAACAACGCATGAAGTCACACAGTGGATCAACAAGATCATCCGCCCCTACATCAATCAATCAATCAATCAATCGTACATGCTTTCTTCAAGTGACCAGCTCCTAACAGAAATTGTTGCTCTCGTCATACAGCCAACTGATAAAGTAGTCTCCTTGGATGTGGAGTACCTCAGTACCTCTTAATGTACCGGTACAAGACACCATAGACATTATAATTTCCCGCTGCTACAACCACCCAGTTCTGCCATTGCCCAAAATTACACAGGATACGCTGAAGCAACTGCTAATATCTACACAACCGCCTTTTCAATGCAATGGAAGAACATTCATACAACTGAGCGGGAGTTAGTATGGGAAGCCCACTCGGACTAATTTTCGGAGACTTTTCCATGTCTGATTTAGAGACGAAGTTACTGACAGAAAATAAATTTTCCAGCCCCAAGTACTACAGATGTTATGTCGACGATATTATGTCCATATTTTTAAACTCTAAATAAATCAGCTGGTTTAAAAGAAGATTACGAAATCATTCTGTCCTCAGATTCACGCATGAAGAAATCACCAACGACTCTGTCAACTTTCTTGACGTTCAACGGGAGTTGAAGGGCAACCATTTTTCTACCGGAGTTTTCATCAAACCGACGGATAGAGCAATGCACACGCATTTTGCTTCCAACATACCGCTCTCCTACAAGAAGTCAATAGCCAAAACACTAATCCATCGCTCAATGAAATACTGTTCATCATGGTATTGCTGCGCAACCGAAATTGCTAGGGTCAAACAGGTCCTATCTAACAACGGCTTACCACTGACAACTCTGGACAAGATAATAGAAACATCCGTGAATAAGCACCATGAACAAGATCCACAAGGCGAGAAACAACAGACCTGTATATACAGTTGCACAACCTCAACACATAAAAGGAGGATTCTCAATTCGTAAGTCCATTAATATCTTCGAACTCACCAGGTCAGTCGATCCTCTGAAAAAAATAGTTTTGCATCCTTACTACAAGCCCAAGAAACTGTCTACCCGCTTCAGCACTCGCACCATAGCACCTGGACTTCAGCGCACCGGGGCCGTGTACCGTTTCACCTGCCTAGAACAATGCTTTAACGCCGCTCAATTTGTGGGACACTCTACCGTTATTCATCTATCAGCATATTTAAACACTTTCGGGATGAACACCAAGCCGAACCGCAAGCTTTAGCAATATTTTCTATCGCATTTTCTGTTCTTTATCCATATCAGGATGTCACATTAATGAAACTATTGGAAGACATAACCATCAGAAGAGATATGCTACCAATCAATCTAAATACAATAAATTCTCAAACTTCCTCAACCTCTTCCACTGAAATAGCCACACCCATCCAGATGACGTCACGCCGCAGTACACGACCAACAGTCATTGCCAACCGTCATTCACCGTCATTGTCAGTTCACTCTCAGCTCTCCCCCTGAACACATGTAGTGGGACTGTTCTTTGTAATTTGTGATCCTAAGCCTTATTTTACATTAAGACTAGCTAACTTGTGCGTTTTACTTACTGCAGGTGGCAGATTTTTAATTCTATGCCTGAAAATGTTCACTGTAGAGGGACGGAACGTAGTATTTTATTTAGCATGCTTCCAATTTTACCCGTGAATAGTACTCAATAAACTTAGTGGAGAACAGAGGTGTAGATATATACTGCTATAATACTTGCATAATGTTCTTTTTTCTCCATACTTTTGGATTAAGCCATTCTCAAACGGTGTTTTTTTTATTTCGACTTCTCATTTCAAGAAAGTGAAAAGCACAACTAGCTATCGTTTTCTATCGCTAACGATGCTACCTCATGACCTACAGGTTACCAAGAGCAAGCCTTCTGGATTGGTGGCAGCGACCAAATAACGGAGGGACAGTAAGTATACCAGTATTTTGTCTTCAATGTTTCTGCAGCAGTTTATTGATATCATCTTGAAAAAAGATAGCAACTGCTCATATGAAGTAGCTACAAGCTAGATTCGCAGGACTGACTAAACAAACTAAAAATCTGTTTATATCTAGTAGCTTTCATTAGGAGGAAGGAGCCCTGCGGCCTGTAGTTAGATTCACCAGCGAGTCAACCAGATCAGGTGTGGCTGTGATGACTTCATGAATCTCATTGGCGGAAGTGGCGCGGGAGCGGCGAGTTTTATGGGGAGAAGCAGACAAACTTATGTACTGATATACAATTGTGCAATTGGTGCATACGGCGACTGGCTGTAGCCACACCCGATTCTTGAGCTTCGCGGACAGGCTCTTGGCTCCCTTCTGTATTAAAGCTCCTTGGTCTGTATTGTAATTCTGTTTGAGGCTCCGTCCGTCCATGTGTCTGTACGTTACTCTTTTCAGTATTAGCTATTAGAGAATTCAAGATGCCAGTAGTTTTAATTTTCGCTGGCAGGAAGTTCTTTTATACCTGCCTCTTTTCACTCGTTCTAGAAGAAATTTTCAGTCAGATTCAAAGCAAAGATATGAAGTTTATTTTGCACTTATTATCCATACCGAATTTCCTATCTTCTAACATTCACGCTGCTGTGGTCGCATAGCGATCCAAATATGGGAAATTCGTAGCCTGGACACGGTGCAAAGCGAGTCGTTCTGAACTGCTTCATTCTAACGCATTTTTATAGTGAAAGCACGATGGTTAAATAAATCACGTAATCTGCCAAAAAAAAGTGCTTTCTGAAATCACACCAGTCTACTATCCTGAAATCGTTATGTTGATGACACCTTCCTCATATTCAAAAATCAAACTGATTCCGATCTATTTCTGCAATATCTGAAAAGCTAGTAAACATCCAAATATCAAATTCAATACCAAAAACCAATCAAATAATTCTTTAGCTTTTCTGGATGTTTTAATTACTAATCAAGACTCAACACTGACCACTGGAGTTCACAGAAATCCCACATTCTCATGCCTATTTACAGGTTTTACAGCCATTGCTGCGATCAATTTAAATCAGTGTAATAAAATTTCTACTATTTCGGGCATACCATTTGTCTTCCTCCTACATTGCATCCTAAAATGAAGTTGACTTTTTTTCGAACAGTATTCATCAATAACGGTTATCCGTACCATTTACTGGACTACTACCGTTAACTGTTCCTAGACAAACAGTTCGATTCTGGCATTAATAAACCTTATGTCCGTAAATTAGATTTCTTCCACTCGCCTCCGTACTTCAAAAAGCCTCCGTTAGCAAGGTTAACACATTGAAAAGATTCCTCTCTGAAGCTTACCCACGTATAGACTTCCAATTTTCATACAAAAACACATTCATCATAAGGTCCTATTTTATATTTGAAAACAAACTTCCCACACCACTTTTGCCAAGAGTGCCAAGTGTTTCCAATGCAAAGGTTGCAATGCCTCATATATCGGTAGCACTGGACAACATTTCAAAGCCCATATTGACCAACATTTAGGGGTATCTAGTCGAGTTGGTTTACCACTCGCAAAACCATTACATTCAGCTCTCCGCCTGCATGAAGAGCAAAACAACCATCCCTTCACCAAGAATGACTTTTCTAACCCAATCGCGCTCACAGCAATAAAGTCACTCAACATCCATAGAACAAGAACCAACCTTAACATTATGATCACGGCCGTACCGCTTCACACAGTTCGCAATTATTTCCACATCCGCTGACTTTATAAGCGCCGACATACGGTCCCTCCAAGTAGCTTTGTTCATTCACGCTTTTGACTTCCCCTTTAGAACCTATGCTTCCTTCTATAATTGATGTGAAGAAAAATTCTTATTCCATAGCTGATGCGTTTAATTTTAATCCTCTAATAATGGGAAAACCTCTATTCCCGAAACGTTAGATTTTGTTTTTGAAAATTAATCGACATATTTACCTCCGCCAAGGAGGTTATGTTTTCATCGGATTTGTCTGTCTGTCTGTTTATACATTTGTCTGTTATTCTGTCCGTCTGACACCAAGATAACACAAAAAGTTATGGACGGATTTTTATGAAATTTGCATAAAAATTATATTACAAAGAGTAAATGACCAATTTTTTGAATGATCCGTTTGTTCGCTCGTTTGTTTGTTTGTCACTGTTTTCAATTTTATGCTTGTTGTCACAATAACTCAAAAAATTATGAATGGGTCTTTATGAAACTTGTAGGAGTTGTTAGTAATGTTAAAAGACATTAGTGATTAAATTTTGCTGCAGATCGCTTGGTTCGTTTGACTCATGTTTGTCATAATGTCTGTTAGCAGCATAACTCAAAAACTTATGAACAGATCTTCAAAAAACTTGTATCTATTATTACTATCAAAAGGCACAAACGATTAAATTTTGGAGTTGATACAAAAAAATCATGGTTTCAGAGCCAATTTGAATTTTTCGTTAACGTTGTTTCGCTTGGCGGAGGTATGCGCTTTCAGAGTGCTCTAGTTATTGCGTGAAAACAATAAGGGACGTTTAGATACAGATACCTAGATATGCAGAAATATAAGTACAGTGGAAGTTCAATAGACTAAGCTATATACGCGTGCAAACCGCATCCAATGGAGTTGGATGAATTTTTTCCAGAGACGAGTGTGATGTATAGATTGACACTGTTTAATAATGTAAGAACTAGAAAAAAGTTCATATAAGTTAGGTAAAATTACAGTAACTTCAGTTACATACAATAAGCTAAAGTACTGTTTTATAGACTGCAATAGTTATAATTAAAGATAGCTAATGTTAATGAATGGTCATAAAAGTGAATCGAGGTTAATGAAACTGATTGAAATAGGATCAAATCAAATCCACAATAATCGTATAATGATGCTAAGTGACATTAAAGCTACAGTGAATGTGACTGCAATAGAATGAAATCAATCCATACATATATTGGCATAAGATAAATTGAACATAATTCAAACGGGTCCAATTAAATCTAAGAAAATTTAGCGAACTCCAATTTTATTTACCAAAATAAGAGCACTCTGAGATATCATACCTCCAAGCAAAGCAACGCTACGAAAATTTCAAATTGGTTCTGAAACTGAAATTTCCTTTTTATCAGCACAAAAATCTGGTCTTCGCACCTCTGACAGCAATAAAAGGTTGTTTAATTTTTTTATTACCTTCTAACAAACATTTTGTCAAATTTTAGTCAAACGAACAAATCGATTATCACCTAAATTTGATCATTCATGTCTTTTAGCATTTCTAACAATTCCTGTGCATTTCTTAAAGATCTATGAACAATTTTCTAGATCTTACCGACAAGCATAAAGTCAAACTCAGAAACAAACAAACGAACATGCAGATCGTTACTAAAATCTGTTCATTTATTGTTTGTGATATACCTAACAACTCATCTCATTTCATAAAAATCTGTCCATCACATTTTGAGTTATGACAGTAAGAGAAAAAAGGCAGACAGACAAACAAACAAACGGAAGAACGGATCTTCTCCAAACGTTAATCATCTTTTCCTCCTAACATATGTTACAATCCAGTTAAGTTTCCTGAAGATCCGTCCTTAACTTTTTGAGTTATCTTTGTGACAGAAATACAGGTAAAGAGAGGAACCGATAAACTCGACGAATACATAACCTTGTCGGAGGAAATAAAATGGTATGGAACTGTAGTGTTAGTTTATTGTGGCAATTTCAGTTATTCTAGTAATGTTCGTAATTTGAGAAGTATTATACTCAGACGATTTTATCAAGGCAGTTTGGGCATGGTTACATTCCTCTACAGCATAACCAATTCTATGGGTATTTCAGAGATTTCTCTATATGCAGGTAGTGGGCGGGGCTAAGATATGGGAAGGACAAAATCTCAGAGATGTCAACATAATCGACAACGCTGAAGAGGAATTTGACCATGCCCAAACTGCCTAGATAAAATGGTCAGAGTAGAGCAATTTAGGTAATTTTGGGCTTTATTCTTTTAATTTTGGCAAATTTAGTAGTTTTGATGATTTTGGAAATTGAGGCCACCGCGGGGTAATTTGGACAAAATGGAGCAATTTTTACCACAGCATATCATTATACACGCTTTGTGAATGAACAACAAATACAATCATAATTATACAGTGTGCATTAGTAGATGATACGCACTATTGATGTAGCCTTTTATCAATACTGTAATTTTCTTTTCACACTTTCATGAAAAACACCAAAAGTGTCGCAATTATCATAACTGCCAAAATTGTCAAAATCGCTAAAACGGTCTTTTCGCAATGAGCATGTGCTTTTCTTTATGAACCTGTGCATCTTGCATCAACTTTTTTTTGCGTGAATCTGAGCATCTCTGGAAACTCGATCTCTATGAACCTGTGCTTCTCTGTATTAACCTGTGTTTCGAAGCACGACATGAACTTATCCTCTGCTGTATGTACCTGTTATATACCGTGGGATGTCCACGGACCACGCTTATGCATCAGTATTGCTGATAGCTCACTTGCTGCACATCTAAAATTGAGTTCTTTTGAATTTTACAAATTTGTGCTAAGAGCTGCAGTGAGGTTCATATATTTTGTAAAGAAAATGAGAGATTCCCCCTACATAATATATTCAAAGCTGACTTAATGAGAGGCCTCATGAAGCACAACTCTTAAAGTAAATAAAAGAAAAGCTGCACACAGAGCAGCGCTTGTCTAACCACCGAGACCACGTTGAACTTCTGGCACTGAAACTTTTTCAAGTCTAATATATACAGCTAGTAGAATGCGATAAAATTATGAACATGATTTGTATAAAGCTTCAGTAAACGTGGGCTAAAGTTTATAAGGCAGAGATACAGATTGCAATACAAATTATAAGCACATTTCTCTTTATCCTAAACCTAATAACAAGATGAAAATGAGATGAGGGCTACTATTAGTTAATAATAGTAGGGAGCCATCTGCCAGGAGCCTCCACTTAGAGAGCCTCCTAAATTATTACCTTGCATAGATGATCAAAGGAAGGCAAGCAAAATCTACGAGTATTTAAACACTACGATATTCTTGTCAAAATATCAGATAATTTGCCTGAACAATTGTGTTGACGCTTTCTCTCACGATGCGTCGTGTATCCGCCGGCCCAAATTTAAGTCATAGGCAGGTTAGATGATTTTAGTCTAACGGATAATTGCCAGGTTTAGTTCTACAGTGCGTTACCTTTGATTATGCAAATAGAATTTTTTTACTTAATTTTTCAAGATGAGTGTCTAACTTAAATTTAAACTATCAATATTAACTAAATGAATGGCTATGTTGCCAATATAAACAGCACTTGTAAAATAAATATTTAGCCTTGGTAAAGCTTATCTAACGATTTGCTTATTTATGAGCTTTTTACTGTTACCTCAGATTATGCAACAAGCTAATAAAAACGTCATAAAGAGGAAATAAATACAAGTGAACAGGAATATTTTTATTAAACGTCCAAAACCAAGAAATTATAACCAAAACAATTCAATAAACACTGAAATAAGTGTTCAGTAGGGTTAAACATAACAAGTTAAGTTTTAACATGGCAACCTCCATTTTCCATGATTTTTAAGGCGATTATCTACAGACTTTGTCAGGTTTGATGTTTCAGATGGTGGAATAGAATCTACTGCTGCTTTTGCTGCATTTCACAGGCTTACTTTGCTCGATGACTGCCGACCACCTTCATAGAACTTCCGTTTGATCATTGCCCAGAAGTTCTCAATGGGATTTAAATCGGAGCTATTCGATGCCAGGTCATAATCCTTTTTGATTTGAATCCTCTATCATCAAGACAGTTAGCAGTGTACCATGTTCGGTGTGAGGGAGAGTTGTGCTGAAATACCAATTTGGATCTGCGTGCGATAGTCTGCTCATCAAGCCATGGAATAAAGTTGGCTTCATGAAACTGGCAGTACCTTTCTGCATTCAGTTTAACTCCTACTACCACTTCAAATGGACCAATAAGGGTGTCACCTACTATCCCGGACCAAAACATTATACCTCCACCACCTTGTTGACGCTTAAGCCGTGTCTGTTGAGGTCGGTCATGGAGGAACCATCCAGACGCCCATCCATCTGGACCATCAAGAGTGGCTCTACATTCGTCAATAAATGTGACATTGGGGATATCAGTTTTCATGTTCTCCTCAGCCCATTTGACCCTATTTTCTTTATGAGTTTTTGTTAGAAGTGGTCGTTTAATTGCCTTTTTCACTTTCCCTAGCTTCTGCAGTACCTCACATCTTGTCTTTCTGCTTAGTATTGGGGCTCCAACGTCTTCAAATATCGCCTTACTTGTAGAGAGTTGTTTTCTAGCGATAGAAACCTTCAAACGTCGCATATCCCGAGCAGTCAATTTTCTCGTAGAGGCTCTATCCGGAGTTTTCCTGTTGACTTTACCTCCAATTGCATAAGCCTTAATTGTTCGGTGATCACGCTGTAATTCCATGTAAACTTCGAGTGTTGTCTTACCAGAAGCCAATAACGAGGTCACTTTGATCTTTCATTCACTTTTTAAACGGCATTTCTTGCCCATGTTGACTAGAGAGTAATGTTGCATAATCTGGGGTAACAGCAGAACCCCGTGCGATAAGCAAATGTTGCCAAAACGTGGGAAATTGTTCCGTTTTCGTTTTCTCTAATTGTTTTTATAATTACAACATACCTGTGCCCTAACTTACTATTCACATTTTAAATGTTTGGCACTAATCCTGAAAAATAGGTAAAAAACAATTTTATTTGCATAATCTAAGGTACCGCACTGTATTAGCACACACATCTCTGAACAGATTAATCCACATGCAGCTTTCGATTCACCGTTCGTTCTTGCGTCAGTTTTATAGCAGGCACATATAGTGGCCCAGCCAATCCTGAATTGACCCAAAATTTAATATCTACTGCCCAGGTTGTCTGAACCGATATTGGCTGGGAATCAATGTCTGAGAAAAGCATTAAAGTTTCAGACAAGTGGAATTTTATCATATTAATTTATCTCAACGGATCTAGGATACTCGAACAGGTTCCAGCCTTTAGTATAGATTGGATCATAGACTACACAATACCTTGACTGCCCACTGAAATCAGGCGTTTAACAAGTGGGACTGGGGACCGATTTACGTAAGCGTTCTAAAATGAGTTCTAATAATCACAGAGACCTCTAATAAAGATTAATTTTTTCGTCGTACCAAAGAAATGTGTTGCAGAGCAGGGAATCGAAAGTAACATTTGAATATTTTCAGCGGGTCGATAGACAACTTCGGACACCAAGAATAATTGGAAATTCCTCATAATTTCTTGAACGAATAGAATTTCATGGAAAAAATTGACACACGACTGCTACATGTAATGCACTTTAGTATGATAGTATCACATAAAACTCAGGTTCAGCGACAATATTCTATCAATAACCCCAGAAATTAGTATATGTAGAGCTTTTGGTAGAGCTCTTTCCAAAAGCCGCTAGAAAAAGGAGGTTAAGAAGCCCAATAATCCTAAGAAAATTAATTAAAACTGCAGTAATACTACAGAGTGAAACTACATTGCTAACAATAAATTAAAAATACATAATGAACCCTGAGATACAAATACCGGGACAGCTGTTAAATGATAGTAAAATGACATTTTGGTGCAGATACAACCCTTCATTACTGGATCCATCTAAAAATAGCTGTCCGTGCCATTTCATATTACTGCCTACGAATACTACACCACTTTGTTGTGGCTTATTTTACTTCACATTTGGTTGCCTATGCTACATACTGTAGCTTCATGGTTGCTCGAGTTAAAGCACTTCATGGGTGCCTACATTAGATCGCTTTATGAGTGCCTACGTTACAGAAGTCAATGGGTTCCTGCATTACACCACTTCCTGGTTCCCTATGTTAGAACACTTCATGGTTGCCTAAGTTGAATCATTTCATGGTTGCATAAGTTGAATCGTTTCATGGTTGCGTAACTTAAATTACAGCATTTTTGTTGCCTACACTGCATCACGTCATGGCTCCCAACGTAACATCACTTCATGTTGCCTATGTTACATCACTTTACGGTTGCCTAGATTAATTTAATGGATGACTACGTTACACCGCTTCATGGTTGCCAGTTAATTCACTTCTTGGGGCCTACATTACGACATTTTATGGCTGCCAATGCTATATCACTTCGCAGTTGCCAATGCTATTTCACTTCACTGCTGCTAATGATGTATCACTTCTCGGCTGCCAATGTTAGATCGCTTCACAGCCACCAATGCTAGAGCACGTCACGGCTGTCAATACTATAATACTTGGCAACTGCCAATGCTACATCACTTCATGACGGCCAGTGCTACATTACTTGATTGCCGCAAGTTGCCCCAACTCACCATTCAGCTCTGCTGAATTCTGATTTTCTCGTTAGCCCGTATACCAAACAATGCTCATTAAGAAGTCTAATAGTTGTTTATTTCGTATTTCATAACAAATCGAGTATGCCACGAATTTGAGAAGCCTCTGTTCTATAACATGAGACTGTTTATTTTACTAACGATTGCAAAATCATGCTAATCTACTGTAAAAATCAAAGGACATCATAAACAGTTGATTTACGGTATTATACATCAAGTATCAATATTTTTGTAAATTTGCTCCGCATACAACTGTTAAAAGTTTCTACAGGTTTGTTAATCATTACTAAGTGTAGAAGAGTTAACTAAAATATTCTAACAAGAATGTATGAAAAATTATTGGGACAGCGTACGGATAAAATGGGGAGAATCAAATCCAGAGCAGCAAAATTGAAGCCGCAGCTGCGAAACAAGCCATATATTTGTTGTCTATAGGAAATGGGACTCATCTCTCTCAAGCAAAGACGACTCAACTGACACCTAATAAAAACTTTTAGATACTTGAATGGCTTTAACGGCTGGCCGACTGAGGGACTTTCTGACAGAGACGTTAATGTTGGCCTGTGAAACAACGGCCAGAAGCCCAATCATAAAGATCGAAGAACTACTCTCAGCCAGCAGTTCTTCCCGCACGTCATTGTCAACTCATGGAATAGACTCCCCCTCCCCCCGAAGTTGTCGGTGCAGAGTCGGTAATTACGTTTAAAAACCGTCTTGAGACAACCACTGGGAGCAACATCCACTACGATTACGGACTCTCCCTACAGAAGTCCTTAACACATAACGGCCAAAGATTCTAAGCAGCACTAATTCAATGTCTTTTATGTCCCAACTTACATAACGTTCCCGAGCTCTGCGAATCTGCAGCATTTGACTGTGATCGCAAGATCAACTTTTTGGCTGAATTTACTCTCTTCATCTCCTTTTCTTCCATAATTATCTCTACGATTCTGAGGTAATGACAATAGCTCATAGAGGGCCGGAGAGTAATGGCGATGACACGCGCTAGTCAAGAAAATGAGTATCGTAATCTTCAAGTCCGAATGCGTTGATGTCCCTATTTAATTAACACAGACTAGCAAAGAATTTTGGGTAATAAATCCCTCCAGATATAGGTAATGCGATGTCCGGAAGTTAACTAACTGCACTTGCGGGGCAAACTGAACTGAAGGCTGACACTTTTACACCATTTCCTGCTTGTCTCAAAGCTGTGTTTACGAGAGTTCAACGTAACGCTTGGACGAAAAGATGACGATAATCGTTCTTTTTGCTCGTCCATCTATTGTCCACAATCTAATCTGAAATATATATATATATATATATAACTACGTATGCTGCACCGCAGGGTCAGCCTCACGTGTGAGAAGTGATATTTCTTTTTTCCGGCAGGTGACAACTCAATGTTCCTCTACTCTATGATTGAATCAATTGAAATTTTGCTGTCGTGTAAATAGGAAATGTTTTTTAGAAAGCTCATTCAGGCTAACTCTTACGGTTATTTTTATCTTCTCAGGTGGATTTGGGAGCGAACAGGACTAAAAATGCCAATGCACACTCCCCACTGGCAGCCGTGCGACCCCAGCCAGCCGCTGGCCAATGACCGCAACTCCAACTACGCGTGCATATGGGAGCCTAACTTCTACTTCTTCAGCTGCACCAACGGCATCAGCATCCTGGCCTTGTGTCAGAAAGATGTGACGGTTCTGTGAGCAGCATCGGGAGGGATGAGGAGCGTTTAGAGGGATGGAGAGTGTCGTGAGAGATGAGCATCAAGGAGTGATTGAGAATGTCGAGGAACGATAAGAAGCATTGTGAAGTGATGGGAAGCATCGTGATTTGATAAGCAGCATCTTGGACGGATGAGCACCGTGAATTGAAGGGTGACGAGGAACATCGAGTGACGAGGAACATCTTAGAGTGATTTTCAGCAGAGTGAAGTGAGCAGAGTATGGGGAGCAGTGGCGAGTCGTGGTACTAAAGTAGAGATGCTGCATAGCTCTGTATACTTGTAGCTTTTTCATGACGGGAGGCAGGCATCTAAACGATAATAGTATTAATCCAAGAACACCTCCAGTCAGTGGAGAAATGAATGGTATCAATTAATCAATTCCCCATTGTCATGTCAAAAGGTTATCCTCTAATTCTAGCAAGGAAATCTGATGGCCTATTATGGGGAACTGCGCAGCGCACCAACCTCAGTGGGCACGAGCCTCTGTTGACAGGGAGTGCAGAGGAGCTGTGAGACTCACAAGGAGGTTTGGGAAGAATCGGGAGTAGTGAGTGAGATAAGAAATGCTTGAAAGTCGAGAGGGTTCAGAAGTGACAATTAGAGTTTATAGTAACCCTACAAAGGGAGACCTGATGTGTTTTACACCTCACCCTGCAGAAATTTGCATTTTTATTCCTTTCAAATTTCAGTTGAGTTGCTGGAAACTTGTGACTTTTCATGACATGGCATTTTTCATGTAGTGTGTAAAAATTTGAGTGAAAATACCATGCATAAGTAAATATACCATGGATTTTATGATAAAAGGTTCCAATAAAGGGAGATCTGCGCTGTAGTGCACCGCACCCTGCATTCGCACGGCTGGCAGCCCCGTACGTTTCAACTGTTGTTTATACTGTGTATCTGCATGTAACTT
Organism: Parhyale hawaiensis; assembly: GCA_001587735.2. Classification (NCBI taxonomy): domain Eukaryota; kingdom Metazoa; phylum Arthropoda; class Malacostraca; order Amphipoda; family Hyalidae; genus Parhyale; species Parhyale hawaiensis. The sequence continues at coordinate 14,775,318 of LQNS02278094.1, forward strand.
CATCCCAGGGTTATAATTACTGATGGACAACGAAGTTTTATACATTATTTATAATAAATATGATGCTTCAGTTAAATGAGGCTACATCAGTGCAGTCGCCGTCCTTTGTATACTGTATCATTGTATGAACATTGTTGTGTACACTCGTAGTGCATTTATTGTTCTGCGTAAGTGGACAGTACAGTCCCTGCAATACAGCAGGCGCCCCACAGTTCCTGCAACACATGCACAGTTGCACACTGCCTGCATTGGTGAGCGAACTGCCACGGCTATCGTACAAAATGTATATCGCTGAATGCTTTCTACCGTTCTCTTAGAAATGTTCATATTATGGTGTCTTATTATAATTTACCATTGAATTGATTATTCTAATTATGTTTCAACTCATGTATGAATGTCTGAAGAGCATGTCTGTTGATTTTTTATTCGAAATACCGATAAATAATTAATTTATTAGCAATTCATTATAGGCTGGGGTACATTGCATCTCACCTCTACCGTTATAAATTCTCGCTAGGGGTCTCCCTTTGTAGGGTTAAGTGATAAGAAGTATCAATGGAGATAAGAACTAATCAGAAGTAAAGAGGATGACTAGGAGTTCAATTCAAGTTTGATGAGATGTTTAAAAGAGGCAAGAAGGTTTGAAAAGACCAGAAGTAATGAGAAGGATCCCGTTGATTAGACGTGTCGAAGATCATGAGAATGAAACGCCGCACAAGGTTACTGCGGTGCATGGTGCAAAGACTGCAATGGCTTCCAGAAAGCACACAGGTAGAAAAAACCAAGTGTTGCGTGGGTTCAACAGAAGACTTGCATTGGACTTAGCTAGCCGGTATTGGATTGGTTAATTTTACTTGGTTGCCATTTTCACTTAACGCTGCTAGTCTCTCATTGCTTTTTGCTTCGACCATTAGTTTCGCTGTATAATCTTCAGATGAATAAATATGGAAACTTCTCTCGAATTTCTAGTAGAGATTAATTCGAATTTGTTTTACTGTGTAATAATTGATTGTTTTTACTACATATTGATGCGGCTGCTCCAGTCACACTCTTACTGCCATACTCTGGTAAATATTTTATGAACCTCACTTTAGCAACATTGCTTTCTTTAGGAAAAATTCAGACCTTCTAAAAATAGTTATGTAAGCTCCAAAGTAGACAAACGTATCACATTTACAATTTTAGAAATAAAAACTGAGCATCAGATCTACTTGTTTATTTGTCCTCTATCCGTAACTTCCCGAACTACCGACATCAAATGCCGTATCCTCGTACTTGACTACTCGTTGACTCTCTAGTTGCCTCTCATGCGCCCATTGACCATTACATTGAATAAAATTTAAATTATTTGATGTTTTAAAACATTTATAATAACAATAATTTAATAAAGTTAGTAATATTTATAAGCGTATTTTACAAACCATTATCAGATAAAATATTTAACGGCTCATTTTTAACAACTGAAATAAAACTTCATTTATCTAAGCGGTATGACCACAGTCCACTTAAACGTCCCTAAACGTCATTACGAGAAGAACTGATGTTGTGGACAAGTATATTTTGGAGACAAGCTAAACCTATTAATAGGTACAGCTCGTGTCAGCTGCCTATAAAATGGACATCATGTGATGTCAGTACCCATTGAACTTCACTTATCTTGTCTTTATGTGTCAGTTGTTGATATCTGTGAACGATGCAGCAAAGTATGTGGAATATGAATGTACGAAACATTAATCGAAAGATCACAGTTCAAAGAAGGAACTAGACGGTATCGAAATTTTGAACGAATTAAATATTGTCAAAAATGAAGATCAGACGAATTAGAGGATTTGCCTGTAAATTGGTGTAAATAATGATTGTAGATGCTGTAGACAGTATAAACCTATTGAAATACTGTCGTTACATTGATTATTTCATAGACAGAAGTATCAGGGAACCTTTTTAGTAGAAATGAAGGAGGCTGGCCACCGCTGTGCCTCCTGGATCAGGTCAGTGACCTTTTCTTATGACATAATTTGTCTTACATTATTTCATTTCGAACATACAATATTGGTATGTCCATTTTGAAAACCGTTATGAAAATATCTCGTTATAATTAAGAATATATTTGTTAAAGAAGCAAAATATTCGCTACCGCACAAGGACTTTTTATTTTTAAAGCTACCTATATTTAGGACGATATAAGATGAGTCATGAACCACACGATACCTCGACTGTCCACTCCTCGCAACTAAGGCTGATAGCAAATTGATAAATCCTCCATATAATTTCTTCCATTCACCTTACCGACGTGAAGAAAACACAAATGTTCTTGGAAAAGCAAAGCATGCTTATATTGAAAAGAAACACGTATGAGTGAGCATACGTAAATTGCAAAATTGAAATTGCTAAATTTTTTTGGCCAAGTTTAGGCCATTTTGCTGTCCTAATCTTCAATTCTCGTCGTCCACAGTTGGGTAGGCCTATATAGCTACGAATTAGTGTTCCTTGCTGATAAACAAACACATTTCTTACATCAGCGGGAACCATTTACTTTTCATTTGAGGTCGTTTTGTTGCCTGAAAAATATTCCATCTAAGTTTAAGCTACAGGCAATCCGCATCATTAGCAAGTTTCGGTGGACAGTCAAGGTATCTTGTGCTCCATGCATGTGTCTACAAACAGAATTGGCCGGTGTTTTTTTTTTTCAGTATGGGCAAATGTGATTCACTTTTGTACAGGGCAAGCAGATAGTTCTAGTATCACTTAATTTGGCGAAAATACATATAGATGAAACTGATTAAAGAATCTGTTAGTGCGAAAAAGATGCCTAATAATTTGACACGCGGTGTTCGGTTGCACTGTAAAGAAGAATAAGAAATATTGGCCTTCCAAAATATAAAGAAAAACAAAAAGTACTTCATCCATTATGACATCAGTATCGGTAATAGGATAGGAGCTAAGGGGGTGGGGGGAATGCAAGTGTAATATCAGGAAGGGCTTGACAATATCCATGTATATTGGATACAAGCATGGTAGCAATATTGGAGGGGGGATCTGATGGAGGGGGGGGGTTTAGTTCATTATTTGGAACAAGGAGCTTCAATAGAAGAGGAGGGAGCCGTGCGGCCTATTCACAGATTTGCAGTCGAGTCAACAAGATCTTTTGTGGCTGCGAAACGGATTGGTTGGTGGAAGTGACTGGGGAGCAGTGAGTTTCTCGGGGGAGCAGCAGACAAACCTAGTTAGTGATATGCGATTGGTACATACGCGACTGGCTGCAGAAAGAAGCGACTCTACCTATATGCAATTGGTGCAAACGGCGACTGGCTGCTGCTCCACGGACGAGGCTCCTGCCCAGTCAGAAATTTTTGGGGAAGCACCGGTAATTATAAGCACTTATAGACACCGAATCGATGAAACTTGCCGATAATTATAGGTTCTGTATAGGTGGGATATGTCCGCTTTCCTCGCCTATAACACGGCGCCGCA
>LQNS02278094.1:14784096-14796344 GCA_001587735.2 Parhyale hawaiensis
ACCTTTCCGTGAAGAATTTCTTCGGCATGATGCTACGTCCCGCGCCGGTGTCCACCTCCATTTCCACGGGTTGCTCGTTGATGCCAATCGTAACCTTGTACGGGGGCTAGGATCGGGGCTCCTTTACCGTGAAAAGTTCGACTATATCTTCAACGTCGTTCGATGAACTGAAGTCTACAGCGTTCACTTTCGAATTTGCTTTCCGGCAAGCTTTTTTCAGCTAATCCTCGTCGCCAATTTAATGTATGCGCAAGAAGGCCGAAAGCGCGCTGAGTACAGGCCGGGTTCAGCAGCAGCCGCAGCAAAGTGGGCAGAGGACGCAGGAGTACAACGCAGAGAGTGGCGGCATCAAATCTCATGATGAAATGTTTAGGGTCTTCAACATTGGTTCTTCTCTAACAGTGTTACCAACACAGTGTTGCCATATATTACAACGTGTAATCATCCTTGACGTACACTTTCGTTGAAAGAGAAGTGCTAAAAAAGTATGTAAATAGAGAATTATATTATTTACATGACGCAGTAGCTGTATCTGTTATATTTAGTTTCAAAACTTCAAGCTCTTTTCAAATAGTCGAATCCTAACGTCCTCTTGAATATAAGTTTTGGTGAAATCTGCCAAATCATGGCATAGTTTTCGAATAGAAATACGCCTAAATCTGGGCAAATTAACACTCATTTGTTCATTAAGACATCTTATCTTATCTAAAGCTAGATCAGATCATTGTGTGGGTACCGCCAAACGAATGCGTCCATTTTTGTTGCTATGTCCGTTCCAGAAGCAAAAAAAAAAAAAAAATATGCATACTTTCTACGCTCTAGCTACTTCTTTCCAATATTGCAGAGAAGCAAGAAACTTTGGTACAGACATTTGCTAAGCCATCTGACATGACCGCTTTTTTATTTACTTATTTATTTTATTTCTGTTAGGACACAGTTGCGTTTAAATGGACACAGCAGAACATTCAGCGGCTGCGTAATACGTACCAACAGACTGCATGTGAACCTTCCGTTACAGTGACTGTTATAATTCTAGATAAGTACTATTAACGTTCTATTTGTTCCTTCCAATGGCTTGGAACAAGTTACTTACCCAAGCAAAGGATAAGTTCGTAGACCTCGTGGTGCAGGTAATACTGAGGCTCAGCCAGCCAACCATTGTGATAAGAGTTGCATAGGAGCTTCGCAACCTCGACAGTCACAGGACCGGTTGCTTTGTCAGGGTAGATGCACGTCGGTTGTGTATGGTCCGCATCTTTGTACACCAGGTAATATTTTTCAGGACAGGAATATGTCACACCTGCCGGAATAGAAGCATACAAAGCAGTGATTAGGCTTTAGAATTTCAAATTGTTGAATTGAACCTGATGTTCTCTCTCATTCAGTTTTGCTTTCCAAAACTTGGAGCTAGTACTAGGCACTAATTCTAAATTAATGACGATGATACGGACGTATATCCAATCCTGCTTTCTGATGTTTCAGGTTTATCGAATTGACTCCAAAACCTGCATCCCGATCCAATGCGACGAAATCAACTCACCTGTGAGAAATTTTAGAGAAATTAAAACTCAAAAGCTGAATTGAAACTATCGTCGCCGTACTAATCGACAGCGCCTCCGCACGGGTATGTGTGCCAAATTATCTAACAGTTGTTTTGGATTGCCGCAAAATATCAGCTGGTGTCTTTCTGTCCCGTAAGACCGCTATACAAAATACTTTATGTTTATTAATAGTGTTGAAAAACGTAGTCTTTCAATGTTAGTTATAAGAAAACACAAGTCTACAGAACAGTACCTAAATGAAAACAGGAAACGGAGGAGAAACACACAGAAGGTATAATGATCATGAAAAGCAGCAGTTGTATCGACACCGGCACTCTCAGTAAGTAAGCGCCCAGTAAGTTTTGGAACGTCGCAGTTTGAATACCGGCGGCGCTTCAAATGTGACAAGGCATTTTGCTGACCAACACCGCACCCCGGACAATGAAGCTATTAAAGTACTTCGAGCATGGCCTGTTCACCATTATTTTTGCCGAGAAACGGTATCGTTTCTCCCTCACAAGCTCATGGAGCAAAATGTACCTTTCTTGGCAGCCAGTTCTTTATCATCGTGCGAAAAAATTGTGATGTTAATTCTATGGAAGCAATTAATGCTGCTGAAATTAGACTACACCTGGTTTTCATTAAAGACGAATTTGTTACATGAGAACCTCGCTCTTGAGCGCATGGACACTTGCGCTCTCTGATTCTCCTTACAGGAGTACAAGCAAATTTGCTCTTATGCAATTTGCAAGTTGTACTACGAAAATGACATTACAGTACAGTATCTTCGTTGTATCCTTATCTACAAGGCATTCTCTCATAGATCGCGCTGTAATGTACGATTATTGTGTCCTAGCTGTGCGTTAGATCAGTATATTATTATGAGAAGTGCCAGAATAGCCATGGGTTCGTAACCCCACTTAGGTAATTTAGATAGATGCAACGTATGGGAACTCCCACTGTACGAACTTTTTTTTAGTAACGTAACTCTCGCATGCGACGAGAGGGGGGGGGGTACCTAGATGGTGTCTACTTTGATTGCCGTGTACGTACAAGAAACGAGCTAGAACAACATGAAACTATTGAAAGTTCATCTGCGGCCAAAATTCGAGGGATCCATTCATTACGTGGACTACCACAATAAACGGAAAATTTGAATGTTCAATAATTATATGTTTTTGGAAAATTTTGGATTGTATTACTGTAAATATCAATGAACGGATTCTTGCCAGACACTCAGAACGCTCTAGCACCCACTCGCGAGGCAAATATGCATTCCCAGCACAGATGTTGGCCAAATGCAGTCACGACAAAAGGGCTCCCTTCTGCGAGGAGCAAGTCTGTTTAACAAAATTCAGAGGCACATTTGAAACGCAAGTAATATCAAACTTCTGGAATAAACTAGAGCACAGTGAGGCAACGGCAGCAAAAAATTCTAAGTGACTCTGAAACCTTACTTTACTTTGTATAAACTCCAAAATCTATTCATCTGTGCCTTTTTATAGTAATAATAGCTTGTGCAATTTTCTTGAAGATCCGTTCAAAACTTTTTGAGTTATACTGTTAACAAACGTATATGAGTCAAACATACCAACGGAAAAACCGATCTACACCAAAATTCAATCATTTATGTCTTTTAATACTACTGACAACTCCTATAAATTTCATAAACATCCATTTATTAATTTTTGAGCTATTGTGCTAACAAGCATAAAATTCTAAACATTGACAAACGAACAAACAAACAAACTAACGGATCGCTACCAAAATTTAGTCATTTACTCTTTGTTATATACCTAACAACTCATGTTAATGTCATAAAAATACATTCGTAACTTTTTGAGTTATGGCATTGAGAAAAATGAGGTAGACAAACAAACAAACAAACGGATAGACATATCTTCACCAAAAGTTAATCATCTGTTCCTCCTAACATACCTAACAATCCCTGTAAGTTTCATTCAAATCTGCTCATAACTTTTTGAGTTATCTTGGTGACAGACAGACACACATACACGACGAAAACATAACCTCCTTGGCGGAGGTAAAATTCCTTGTTTCTAATTAAAAAGCAAGGCAAGCTGCTTGCAATTCTACTGAAGAACACTCGTAGCGTCTCTCAATTCACCTGTGGGGACGTGAACAGCGTCACTTGAACCTCATCCGAAGACGGCCATGGTAACTCAGTGCAGTTAATTTAGCATCAAACTAAAAGTCAGCAGTCTGAAACACGACTTGCTTCTTCATATCCTGCGTATTACAAGTGATATTCAATGAAAAATTTTCATGTCATCTAAAATCCTTGTAGACGAAGAAATTCTGCTGGAGAAACAATGGTGAGTTTGATTGGCGTGCGAAATTCGGCCTTGGAGGCCTGACATGAGCGAAACTTGACACAAGTGCGCTAGTTTCGACTCGTTGAGTTAACAATGGAGAATATAAAATCACCGCTGAGCAGATCGACGTACATTTTCATTGCTCACGACTTCAGTCACTATAGCAATTCTTTATCTAAAGAAAATTCAGTGCACAATTTACTGAACACTTTCTTTCAAGAGTTTATTTACCTCACTCTTAGGATTAACGATGAATGAAGTGTTCCATACACGTTGCGACATCATAAAGGGTTAACTAGAATGAGAATTGCGATTCGTTGTCATTTTCCCATGGATGACTAAGATCCATCACAAACTCATCAATTCTATGGCTGTCTCTCCCAAATTCATAGTAAAATCATGACTATGGCCAACGGAAACGAACAATGATGTATGGTGACAGAGCTGCCAATGCAGTTTCTTAGATGTTCTATGTTTTTAAAAAGGATGATACACGAGTGCATAGACATACTTGTACATAAAAACAACAAGAAATAAGATCAACGTGTATTAAGCTTCCTAATTGGTAAAACAGAGTTTTCTTATTACTTGCTTGTTACATCATTTTGGAACTTTTGGGTTCCAGCCCCCCCCCCTAAAAAAATCCTCGTCAACCTTTAATTTTACAAATATATTGGATAGGTATCGCGAGACAACCCTTTAATCACATACGTACATAGAAACACAAAACTATTCAATACATCGAACTGTTGTGCAAACCGCAAATCGTAATAATTAATGATAGCTCAAATGGTCATGAAGTATGCATTTGAACGTAAATAGTAAGTTCTCGCAAGGATGCTACGAATCATTGCGTTTTTCATTATTTATTGAGAAAAATGTCAAAAGAAGGGACGCAAAAGCACCCAATACATGCAGTTAACATTTATTTGCAAATCATTTGTAATATTTTACAACAATGAGTCTTTTTACCTAGTTGCACGTGAGCTTCTAACATGTTTCAGGTGTAATGCGGTACCCGTGCGCTCGGAATTTCGTCAACGGTTAATGGCTATAAAATTTTGAGCTCAAGACTCCTTCCTATATAGGCTGCGTGAGGCAATGCCGCTCTCCGATTGGATAAGCCACTCAGCCACATTAAGGGAGTCCTGAACTCAAATTTTTATAGCCATTAACCATCGACGAAATTCCGAACGGATGGAAGTATGTAAAGAAAACTTGTATCCTGTAGGCCATCTTATAATGAAAGTAACAAGGTGAGAACTGAGATATAAATCTTCAGACACGATTGTCTTTGCAAAAATATTGAAGAATTGCCAGTCTGTATCTTCCTTAATTATATGTGCTAACCACTGCCACTTCAGCCACTTTAAGGACTCCAAACGCCAGTTTCGATCAAGTGACAAAGCCATTTGCTTGCTCGCCGAGAGAGTGCTTGGGCTTGCTCCTCCCATCAGAAGCTCCTTGATGCAGATTAGAAGACATAACAATGGAAAGTTGTGAATGTGATTCAATCAGTACGGTAAAAGAAAGTTATTTCCACGCAAACAGTACTGAAATTTGAATTTCAAAGAAGAGCATGAGCCACTTGAGAGAAGTTTGCTTTTATTTTAATTACGGAGAAGAGCGACTGAAGTCACGGTTTCTTATTTAAGTGAAAAAATTCTCCTAGCTAATACTGGCGTAACGTACAGACACAGAGATGGACGGACGGACATAGGGATGGAGCCTCAAGCAGATATATAATATAGATTCTTTCACAGTAAACACGTGAGGGTTGTGACAACAATTTATTTACAGAAGATAGTGTCAAATTTAGGTGTATGCGTTGCCCTCCGAAATTTCAGGATTGTGACGTCAGAATTACATCACACCACTGTGGAAATATCAAAGATTCCTCGCTGCAACAGTGGTGCGACGCAATTGTGACGTAACAAACCTGAAAATTTAGGGGCGTAGCGCATACACTCAAATTTGACACAACTATATCTTTTGTAAATGGACTGTAGTTGTGACATCTACGTCGGTTCTGGAATCGTGCTGCCATAACTTACCGGCCCTTGTTACGAACCTCCATTGGACTCTGGCGCTGTGGACCACTGAAGATTTACGCCGCTTTGATTACTCCTCCTTTTAACAAATTATTGTTTATTATTGATCAAATCTTCGAACTGTTCCTATTCTCCAATCAACAGTTTTTTTTTAAATTTTAACCGAATGTCCCTCAATCGAATATCTTATATTTTAATTTTCTGCTTGAGGCTCCATCCGTCTGTACGTCCGTCCAGTCATCCATCCATTCATCCACCCGAGCGTCTGTACGTGACGCTTTTCACTATTAGCTACGTAGAGGTAAATTTAACTTGCCAGAGGTTCTGCTTTTCTCTAGGAGGAAGCTCAACAATATCTGTCTACTTTTTACTTGCTCTTAAAGAAATTTTCAGTCAGTTCCAAAGCAAAGACATGAATTTCATACGTATCATATCTACATGCCGTACCGATTTTCATATCTTGAAATCTTCATGTTGCTGAGGTTGCGTAACGATCCAAATACGAGAAAAAATTATATCCTAACTACGAAGCAGCGAGCTGTTCAGAACTGCTTCATTCTAAAGCACTTTTGAAGAGAAAGCGCGATGTTAGAAATTCCATGAGCTGACAGAAAAAGTGCTTTAGCGACATGAATCGATTGTTGAAAGAAAGGGCTGAGTCTGTTGTGTTTTTATTTTGTGTGCAAGCTGTCGCACATATCAAGTACAATATAGTCACGGGTACCGATATTGAATTGAAATCATTAAATTCACCGATGAAAAATGACCTGTTAAAAATATGAAAGCCTAAATAATAATATCTTTAGTCGATGAGATATAAAAGTTAGCGAATGAATATAAATATAGAAAAAAACAATGAGTAGAGTACTTCCGAAGATTAAGATTGCTATAGTCTATTGGTATTTATACTGTAGTTATGTCTAGTTATATCATGAAATACTAGGGCGAAAATTTTGATGGTGAAACACCTGCGAGGTCCACCGGTGATATAGGGTCTGGCTTACACTTGTTACGTAAGGCCTCCTGCGTCCTAGTCGAAATAGGGAATCGCTTCACGTTCTTGGAATACATGTTTTTGTGCGGGTGATAACTGCTGAATCTACATATTAAGACACATCGAGTCGAAATAGGCACAATTGCCAATTGAAACTCAACAGAAATTCACAGAGTGATTCGAAACTGACCAAGTGGCCTTCGTTGTATCGGAATAGCGGCCGCAGCCCAGAGTTTAACCAGTTTTTAAGTACAATGATATTAAACAAGCCGAAACTGCATAAATAGAAGCTTAATAGAATGGATAGGAAGAAACGTTCCCATGTTTCGAGGTTAGAGGTTAGACGTAAGGATTAAGAGACAGGCGCTATAATAGGTAAAGGTAAAGTCAACTTTGACTGCACCCTCCCCTGGGAAACCCACATGCACTGGTTTGTGCTGCAGATATAGGCAAATTGGCCCCAGAGGAGTAAGTAGAGCCGTAGCCGACCGCGGATCGCTAAGAACTATGGCGCCGAAACGGAAGGTTCAACGACCCGAGCCCTCCTCCCACCCTCCCATTCCAGGTCAGGCAGGTGCCTCCACCCAGCTTCCGCATACCAAACAATTGCCGACTCAGCGCGCCGGACGCAACAAAGATCCCGTGACAGGCTTGTCGCTTGAACTCGGCACCTCATGCACATGAGTCAGGCAGCATGGCATGCTTCTGTTATGGCCAGGCTAGTTTGAGGATCTGCATTAGGCCGAATTAAAGTGAGTTATAATAGCGTAGGTTAGGATTGCTTCATTTCAAATAGTGAGAACAGTAACTAACCGTGGAATTTCCACGGGTCCGGCTAGTACAAATAATAGCAGAGCTATTAAATCTTGAATGACTTTTTGTGACCTGATTAGGTTAGTTAAATAAATAAGTAAATTTTTCACACTTTTAATATTTTTCTCAGAAAATAATTAGTTGCAGTAATTTTTAGTATTCTTTTGAGAACTTTTTATATACGTTGCAAATAATAATGCATGACCCATAGACCGCAACAGTACTTGACTCTTAGGTCCAAGTGGCCTCTGGCGCTGGCGGCCAAAATGGGAAAAATGAGATTTTATCAAGAGCTATTATGAACATGTCCAGACACGGTCATGCAGGCAAGCGCCCAAGTGCGTCCACGCCGTATCCAAGAAACCTTCTCCGCAGAAAAATGTTGGGTACCTTGGAATTTGTTTCCTTCAGTATTAGATAGGGAGAAAAGAATAGCTCTTGCAAAAATCCTATTTTCCGTTGCCGACTTTTGGCCGCCAGTGTCAGACCTAAGAGTCCAATACTGTTGCGGTCTATGCATGTCCATTCAAAGTACCATGATTGATAAGAATTTGAGATTTGACGATAGTTCGATGTATTACATCTGCGTGTTACTGTATGTGCAATTCTGTTAATCCACAACAGTGTCTCCGTCAATTGAGTCACTTTTCAAAACTCCCATGCCCTGCACAGTGCACGCCGCGGAGAGGAAGATGTTCGGATGTGCTGCAAGTCGCGTTATGCACGCGATACGACGCGAGTCGAGGCGTCATTGCTGCCTTTCTGGAAGATATTTGTATTATAGCTTGGTAACAAAAAGCAGGTCATTAACAGGGCTCTTTGTTGTAATCACTGGCATAGCTAACAGTGAGTTGTCTCTACGGTGCACGAAACTGCTAACAGTTACACTATCTTACATCATCGGTTATATTTATATAAAAAATCCTTAGCTTACAGTAACTGTAATATTAGTAGCATTTCATGAGGTTTTTTTTTTTTTGCAAATTTACCTACGTATCACCCTTCTGCGCCTACTGCAGTATCTATTAGTACTTTGCTATATGTATACGCTTGTAGCACTTACAACACATTTATATTCTAGCTCAACATTTTATACCTGTGAAATGCACTGCAAACTAAATGCATTCGGGCTCATGTGTGACAGGTGGTTTGCAACGAACGCTGGAAAAGGTCATGAGCGATAGCGAACTGAATGGTCGGACTGACATGCATGCACCGGGACAAATCTTTCTTCGAGCGAAGATCTTTAATATAGAGACCCAAGTTCTGTACCGAAAGATCCGACGGAAGGCGTTTTCCTTAGTTGGTTACTCAACCTACCGCTCTCACTTAAAGCTTGCATGCTTGCCTGCCTCACAAAATTGGAGTGTTTGCAGGAAAAGTTCTCTGGTACAGAAGCATGTGCCTGGTGTAAACTTGATCAGCATTATTTGTGTAAGCTTCGAACCTGACTGTCAACATTTTGGAACATTAATTCTTAGTTTTCAGTTCAAGTAGCTATGCCTTAGCTGCTTAACACTTGTAACTTACGTGATGTATATTAGATGTAAATAAAAATAAGTAAGAAGGACCTTGCATCATTCATTCATCACTCAGCACTCTAGTCTAACCAACTGAACATTCTGAACCTGAGACAAAGCTCACAATTGAATGCTTGGACGAACTCATGTAGAACTCACTCATAACTTAAAACATACTGTAGTTTTGACACTGATAAAAAGGAAAACTTACCGTCTCTGGTCGAGTTCACGTCCACCGCAAAAACGGTAGTTGCTACCAAAAGACCTGCCGAAAAAATACCGTTTTAGATCAATTTTAAGTATAAAATAAAGTCCCTTCTTGCTCGTGACTGCATAATTATATTCACGTACTAGAGTAAAAGAGGGAGGTTCGAAATGGCAATGGATTCTGAACGGTACGAAGTGGCGCAGTGGTTCACCGCGAGCTATGGCGAGGTGAGCCGTGAGAAAGTGTATATAATATGAAAAATGTGTTTAAGTTTATAACAGCAATATCAACGCTGTCAACGTTCAATAATATACTTGAAAAAATAATTCACTCCAGATGAACCGCGTTCCTAGCGATCCATAACGTAATTTCGAGCCGACAATTTGGCTTTCGGGCCAAATCTAATGCTACCTTAGCGATATTTCATCTAGTAACTGAGTTAGTAAAGTGTTTTCACGATAAATCGTATGGGGTCTGCCTCTTTTTAGACATGCGGAAGGCGTTCGATACAGTTGACAAACAGTTGTTATTAAAAAAACTCGAACACTATGGTATTCGTGGGACAGCAAATGCATTATTAGCTAGCTACTTGTCCAACCGTGACCAATATGTACTATGTAATACCGTTAAATCTAAAGTTTTGCCTAAAAATTGGAGTCCCTTAAGGAAGCGTACTTGGACCGTTGCTTTTTAACATTTTTATTAATGACAAAACTACTCTTGGTATAAAATGTGTTCTGTTTGCAGACGATGCAGAGTTCTATACTACTAAATGCAATTTTCTCTCAGTCATAACTGATATCCAACATATACTAAGTAAACTGTCGCAATGGTTAACTCAAAATAGATTGACTGCACATGAGGATAAAACTAAGCTGATGTTATTCACTCCATGTTCTCGTCCTGACTTACCGACGATTCATTTCAACGGTAAAGAATTGGAATGGGTGTCTCAGTTTCGATATCTTGGTTTGATTCTTGATGATAAACTTAATTTCAAAGCCCACATTGAGGAGTTAGGCCGAAAGCTCAGTAGAGTTCATGGTATAATATATGCAGTGTCTAATTATGTTAATCACGATTCATTGAAACAAATTTACTGTTCATTTGCTTATTCCTTGTTATTTCAAACTATTATCATCTGGGGTGCAGCCCCACTATTGTTGCATTCGTAAACAAGATGTTTTGCAAAATAAAATGCTAAGGCGAATACTTCGCGTTAAACGAGATCGAAATGATATACCGTTAATGAATCATTGTACCGCGATTTAAAAATGTTGCAACTTCAAGATGAGTATAACTATTTGCTGCTTACGTTTTACCGATTGCTCATACATAACCATCCTCTTGTCTTTCAATAATTTTACGGATCACTCATACCTTATCAAACCTACGAGATGAGATGCTTCATTCTTAATCTTCCAAATGTTCGTGTCGATGTAGAGAAACGTTCAACTATTTTCCAAACCGTATCACTTGTTAATCGAATTCCAACACACCTATTAGATCCTATGTCTAGTGGCGCCTTTAAAAAGCGGTATAAAGATTATATTATGCAATAGCTCATAGAGGGCCGGGGTGTAAGTCCCGGTGTCTCTTTGGGAATGGGCCTTTTGGTTCGTCTACTGCCGCCTATCTAATCTAATTACTACTTGTTACCCAAAAAAAGTTCAAGAACTTTTCTATGGTTGAAGAACTTTTCTATGGGTTATGTAGATATATTACTGTACGTATATTGTACTCAGAAAGTTTTCATTATTGAAATGTTAATCTGTGTGTAATAAACCTATCAAACCTCAAATATTAGGCGGCTGTCGTTATAAATGTATCCATTCACTTATTAAATTCCACTATTTCGGTACAACGTGAGCCAATATGTTTAAATTGGCACATACGTGAGGCGCCACGTGGGACTAGAGGAAGCAAAATGAGTGCAATGGATATGTCTTCATGTTATTATAACTGTGAGAGAAGACTGCCTCTCTAAGCATCTAACCCTTACGAACCTAAATGTAGTTTGAGTGCATCTAATAATACCATTTTTTCTGAAAGGTAGTTTCTGTTGATCGAGTGAGCGCTTTTAAACTGGTCACTAAACAACTATCCGAAGGAATAAGCCATAGATTCGTTCTCAGTATATTCTCCAATAAGATGCTTTCACATTTTGTTCTCAAGTAAGCGATAGCTAGGGCTACAGCTGCAGGAGATGAGATGTGTGATACTTCTTCCTCCCATTGTGTATCCTAGTGTCAGTGTAATGTTCCAAATCCTGCAGTTATCCCTAGGTATGTAATAGGCGAGGTAAAATCATGCATTACATGGTTCATTGACGTAAACACGTGTGCCTTCACACAGCAAGTCTGTCCTATAGAAAATTATAGTTTGGGTCTGCTATGAGTTGGTGCTGTTCGAAGACAGTGTTTAACAAGTTAGAACCCGAAAAGACTATGAATTCGATCATTCTGTACATAGTTTTATTAATATCATGCAAAAGTGGAAGCTTCAGACTAGCAGTCGAATGCTTTATGTAATTTGCAGAAACTTGTCGTATTAAATGGATTTAAATTATACAGTTTGCCTATTTTACTAGACTGGTCTAAAGCTCATGGCAATAAAACAAACAACTGAGTCAACTGAGTCAACAACTGAGTCAATTTTTATATAACAGACGTCAATGTGTAGTTGTTGATGGGAAGAGGAGTGAGTTTTTGGATTTGGTTTCTGGTGTCCCACAGGGTAGTGTTCTGGGCCCTTTGTTGTTCATTGTATATACAGCGGATCTGTT
>LQNS02278094.1:14839107-14862671 GCA_001587735.2 Parhyale hawaiensis
CCCGTGGAAATTCCACGGTTAGTTACTGTTCTCACTATTTGAAATGAAGCAATCCTAACCTACGCTATTATAACTCACTTTAATTCGGCCTAATGCAGATCCTCAAACTAGCCTGGCCACAACAGTAGCATGCCATGCGTGCCTGACTCATGTGCTCGAGGTGCCGAGTTCAAGCGACAAGCCTGTCACGGGATCTTTGTCGCGTCCGGCGCGCTGAGTCGGCAATTGTTTGGTATGCGGAAGCTTGGTGGAGGCAACTGCCTGACCTAGAATGGGAGGGTGGGAGGAGGGCTCGGGTCGTTTAACCTTCCGTTTCGGCGCCATAGTTCTTAGCGACCCGCGGTCGGCTACGGTTCTACTTACTCCTCTGGGGCCAATTTGCCTATATCTGCAGCACGAACCAGTGCATGTAGGTTTCCCAGGGAAGGGTGCAGTCAAAGTTGACTTTACCTTTACCTATTATAGCGCCTGTCTTTTAATCCTTACGTCTAACCTCTAACCTAGAAACATGGGAACGTTTCTTCCTATCCATTCCATTAAGCTTCTGTGTATGCAGTTTCGGCTTGTCTGATATCATTGTACATAAAAACTGGTTACACTCTGGGCTGCGGCCGCTATTCCGCTACAACGAAGGCCACTTGGTCAGTTTCGAATCACCCTGTGAATTTCTGTTGAGTTTCAATTGGCAGTTGTGCCTATTTCGACTCGATGTGTCTTAATATGTAGATTCAGCAGTTATCACCCGCACAAAAACATGTATTCCAAGAACGTGAAGCGCTTCTCTATATCGACTAGTACGCAGGAGGCCTTACGTAACAAGTGTATGCCACACCCTATATCACCGGTGGACCTCGCAGGTGTTTCACCATCAAAATTTTCGCCCTAGTATTTCATGATATAACTAGACATAACGACAGTATAAATACCAATAGACTATAGCAATCTCAATCTTCGAAAGTACTCTACTCATTGTTTTTTTCTATATTTATACGCATTTGCTAACTTTTGTATCTCATCGTCTAAAGATATTATTATTTAGGCTTTCATATTTTTAACTGGGTCATTTTTCATCGGTGAATTTAATGATTTCAATTCAATATCGATACCCGTGACTACTTTGTACTTTATATGTGCGATAGCTTGCACACAAAATAAAAACACAACAGACTCAGCCCCTTCTTTCAACAATTCATTCATGTCGCCGAAAGCACTTTTTCTGTCAGCTCATGGAATTTCTAACATCGCGCTTTCTCTTCAAAAGTGCTTTAGAATGAAGCAGTTCTGAACAGCTCGCTGCCTCGTAGTTAGGATATAATTTTTTCTCGTATTTGGATCGTTACGCAACCTCAGCAACTTGAAGATTTCAAGATATGAAAATCGGTAAGGCATGTAGGTATGATACGTGCAAAAGGAAATTCATGTCTTTGCTTCGGAACTGACTGAAAATTTCTTTAAGAGCAAGTTAAAAGCAGACAGATATTATTGAGCTTCCTCCCAGAGAAAAGCAGAACCTCTGGCAAGTTAAATTTACCTCTACGTAGCTAATAGTGAAAAGCGTCACGTACAGACGCTCGGATGGATGAATGGATGGACGTACAGACGGATGGAGCCTCAAGCAGAATTATAATATTGGATATTCGATTGAGGTACATTCGGTTAATATTTCACAGAAGGAACTGTTGATTGAAGAATAGGAACAGTTCGAAGATTTGATCAATAATAAACAATAATTTGTTAAAAGGAGGAGTAATCAAAGCGGCGTAAATCTTCAGTGGTCCACAGCGCCAGTGCCCAATGGAGGTTCGTAACAAGGGCCGGTAAGTTATGGCAGCACGATTTCAGGACCGACGTAGATGTCACAACTACAGTTCATTTACAGAGGATATAGTTGTGTCAAATTTGAGTGTATGCGCTACGCCCCTAAATTTTCAGGTTTGTAACGTCACAATTGCGTCACGCCACTGTTGCAGCGAGGAATCTTTGATATTTCCACAGTGCTGTGATGTAATTTTGACGTCACAAACCTGAAATTTCGGAGGGCAACGCATACACCTAAATTTGACACTATCTTCTGTAAATGAACTGTGGTCACAACCCTGTGTTTACTATGAAAGAATCTATGTTATATATCTGCTTGAGGCTCCATCCATACGTCCATCCGTCCATCTCTGTGTCTGTACGTTACGCCTTTCAGTATTAGCTAGGACAATTTTTTCACTTAAATAAGAAACCGTGACTTCAGTCGCTCTTCTCCGTAATTAAAATAAGAGCAAACTTCTCTCAAGTGGCACATGCTCTTCTTTGAAATTCAAATTTCAGTACTGTTTGCGTGGAAATAACTTTCTTTTAAAGTACTGATTGAATCACACTCAAAATTTTCAATTGTTATGTCTTCTAATCTGCATCAAGGAGCTTCTGATGGGAGGAGCAAGCCCAAGCACTCTCTGGGCGAGTAAACAAATGGCTTTGTCACTTGATCGAAGCTGGCGTTTGGATTCCTTAAAGTGGCTGAAGTGGCAGTGGCTAGCACATATAATTAAGGAAGATACAGACTGGCAGTTCTTCAATATTTTTGCAAAGACAATCGTGTCTGAAGATTTATATCTCAGTTCTCACCCAGTTACTTTCATTATAAGATGGTATACAGGATACAAGTTTTCTTTGCATGCTTCCATCCGTTCGGAATTTCGTCGATGGTTAATGGCTATAAAAATTTCAGTTCAGGACTCCTTCTTATGTAGGCTGCGTGAGGCAATGCCGCTCTCCGATTGGATAAGCCACTCAGCCAGTTTAAGGGAAAAGTTTACTCGCAACGCTCCCGTAGGATAAATAGAGATAGTGCGCTCCTCTCTATATTAGAACCTCTTTGATCTGCATAAACCTCTTAGATGTCCCGTCCATTCGTGTGAATCGAGCACTTTGATCATCAAGTAAGCGGCGCTGAGCACGTTCTGCTTTTCTCTGGGAGGAAGCTCATTAATATCTGTCTTCTTTTCGCTTCACTGTTAGATAGCGGCAGCTTAAGCTTGCAAGAAGCTCTGATTTTCGCTGCAATGAAGTTCAGCCATTGTTGTTTTCTTTAGCGGTCGTTGAAAAAAATTTCAGTCACTTTCAAGGTAAAGACATGAAGACCATTTCACTTGTATCTTATCTACCGCTTTTCATTTCGTTCACAACATATTATGTTTGCTTAGCTTGTGGTGCTGGCAAAGAGGTTCTAATACAGAGGAGAGCACCCTTACTGTTCATCCTACGGGAGCGTTGCTAGTAAACTTTTCCCTTAATCTGGCTGAGTGGCTTATTCAATCGGAGAGCGGCATTGCCTCACGCAGCCTATATAGGAAGGAGTCTTGAGCTCAAAATTTTATAGCCATTAACCATTGACAAATTTCCGAGCGCACGGGTCCCGCATTACACCTGCAACATGTAAGAAGCTCACGTGCAACTAGGTAAAAAGACTCATTGTTGTAAAACATTACAAATGATTTGCAAATAAATGTTAACTGCATGTATTGGGTGCTTTTGCGTCCCTTCTTTTGATATTTTTCTCAATAAATAATGAAAAACGCAATGATTCGTAGCATCCTTGTGAGAACTTACTATTTACGTTGAAATGCATACTTCATGACCATTTGAGCTATCATTTATTATTATGATTTGCGGTTTGCACAATAGTTCAATGTATTGAATAGTTTTGTGTTTCTATGTACGTATGTGATGAAAGGGTTGTCTCGCGATACTTATCTAATATATTCGTAAAATTAAAGGTTGACGAGGATTTTTTTAGGGGGGGGGGGGGCTGCAACCCAAAAGTTTCAAAATGATGGAACAAGCAAGTAATAAGAAAACTCTGTTTTACTAATTAGGAAGCTTAATACACGTTGATCTTATTTCTTGCTGTTTTTATGTACGAGTATGTCTATGCACTCGTGTATCATTCTTTTTAATAACATAGAACATCTAAGAAACTGCATTGGTAGTCATGATTTTGCTATAAATTTGAGAGAGACAACCATAGAATTGACGAGTTTGAAATGGAACTTAGTCATCTATGGGAAAATGACAATGAATCGCAATTCTCATTCTAGTTAACCCTTTATGATGTCGCAAAGTGTATGGAACACTTCATTCATCGTTAATCCTAAGAGTGAGGTAAATAAATTCTTGAAAGAAAGTGTTCAGTAAATTGTGCACTGAATTTTCTTTAGATAAAGAATTGCTATAGTGACTAAAGTCGTGAGCAATGAAAATGTACGTCGATCTGCTCAGCGGTGTTTTTATATTCTCCATTGTTAACTCAACGAGTCGAAACTAGCACACTTGTGTCAAGTTTCACTCTTGTCAGGCCTCCAAGGCCGAAATTCGCACTCCAATCAAACTCACCATTGTTTCTCCAGCAGAATTTCTTCGTCTACAAGGATTTTAGATGACATGAAAATTTTTGATTGAATATCACTTGTAATACGCAGGATATGAAGAAGCAAGTCGTGTTTCAGGCCGCTGACTTTTATTTTGATGCTAAATTAACTGCACTGAGTTACCATGGCCGTCTTCGGATAAGGTTCAAGTGACGCTGTTCACGTCCCCACAGGCAAATTAAGAGACGCTACGAGTGTTCTTCAGTAGAATTGCAAGCAGCTTGCCTTGCTTTTTAATTAGAAACCAGGAATTTTACCTCCGCCAAGGAGGTTATGTTTTCGTCGTGTATTTATGTCTGTCTGTCACCAAGATAACTCAAAAAGTTATTAACCGATTTGAATGAAACTTACAGGAATTGTTAGGTATGTTAGGAGGAACAGATGATTAACTTTTGGTGAAGATATGTCCATCCGTTTGTTTGTTTGTCTACCTTATTTTTCTCAATGCCATAACTCAAAAAGTTACGAATGTATTTTTATGACATTAACATGAGTTGTTAGGTATGTAACAAAGAGTAAATGACTAAATTTTGGTAGTGATCCGTTAGTTTGTTTGTTTGTTCGTTTGTCAGTGTTTATAATTTTATGCTTGTTAGCACAATAATTCAAAAAATAATAAATGGATCTTTATGAAATTTATAGGAGTTGTCAGTAATATTAAAAGACATAAATGATTAAATTTTGGTGTAGATCGGTTTTTCCGTTAGTATGTTTGACTCATGTGCGTTTGTCAATACGTTTGTTAACAGTATAACTCAAAAAGTTTTGAATGGATCTTCAAGAAAATTGCACAAGCTATTATTACTATAAAAAGGCACAGATGATTAGATTTTGGAGTTTATACAAAGAAAATTAAGATTTCAGAGTCACCTTGAATTTTTTGCTACCGTTGCCTCACTGTGCTTTAGTTTATTCCAGAAGTTTCATATTACTTGCGTTTCAAATGTGCCTCTGAATTTTGTTAAACAGACTTGCTCCTCGCAGAAGGGAGCCCTTTTGTCGTTACTGCCTTTGGCCAACATCTATGGTGGGAATGCATATTTGCCTCGCGAGTCGGTGCCAGAGCGTTCTGAGTGTCTGGCAAGAATCCGTTCATTGACATTCACAGTAATACACTCAAAAATTTTCCAAAAACATATAATAATTGTTGAACATTCAATTTTTCCATTTGTTGTGGTAGGTGACATAATGAATGGATTCCTCGAATTTTGGCAGCAGATGAACTTTGAATAGTTTCATGTTGTTCTAACTCGTTTCTTGTACGTACACGGCAATCAAAGTAGACACCATTTAGGTACCCCCCCCCCCCTCTCGTCGCATGCGAGAGTTACGTTACTGAAAAAAGTTCGTAAATTACCTAAATGGGGTTACGAACCCATGGCAATTCTGGCACTTCTCATAATAATACTGATCTTACGCACAGCTGGGACACAATAATCGTACATTACAGCGCGATCTATGAGAGAATACCTTGTAGATAAGCAAACAACGAAGATACTGTACTGTATAGTCGTTTCCCTAGTACAACTTGCAAATTGCATAAGAGCAAATTTGCTTGTACTCCTGTAAGGAGAATCACAGAGCGCAAGTGTCCATTCGCTCAAGAGCGAGGTTCTCATTTAATAAATTCGTCCTTAATGAAAACCAGGTGTAGTCTAATTTCAGAAGCATTAATTGCTTCCATAGATTTAACATCACAATCTTTTAGCACGATGATAAAGAACTGGCAGCTAAGAAAGATACATTTTGCTGCATGAGATTGCAAGGGAGAAACGATACCGTTGCTGGGCAAAAATAATGGTGAACAGGCCATATGCTCGAAGTAATTTAATAGCTTCACTGCCCGGGGTGCGGTGTTGGTCTGCAAAATGCTTCGTCACATTCGAAGCGCCGCCAGTATTCAAACTGTGATTTTTAAAAACTTACTGGGCGCTTTCTTACTAAGAGTGCCGGACGAGTCAGCCCTAAGCGGCTGCGTACAATGTGTTCAAATCTCTCTACTAGCTCTCCCGCTGGTCACGGAATGCAGCATCGCCTCTGTACAAAATAGGCGGTGTGTCTCACGCCACCTGGACCTCGTCCGGAGAATGATGAAGCGTTTGTGCATTTCAGCAGGAAGACCATCACTAAACTGTGATCGAGCAGCGGTGCCTCTAATGACCACTTCATCTATATCTTTCCGTGTTTGTGTCGGTACAACTGCTGCTTTTCATTATCATTATACCTTCTGAGTGTTTCTCCTCCGTTTCCTGTTTTCATTTAAGTACTTTTTTATCTGTAGACTTGTGTTTTCTTATGACTAACATTGAAAGACTACGTTGTTCAACACTATTAATAAACATAAAGTATTTTGTACAGCGATATTACGGGACAGAAAGCAACCACCTGATATTTTGCGGCAATCCATAACAACTGTTAGATAATTTGGCACACATACCCGTGCGGAGGCGCTGTCGATTAGTACGGCGACGATAGTTTCAATTCAGCTTATGAGTTTTAATTTCTCTAAAATTTCAGACAGGTGAGTTGGTTTCGTCGCATTGGCTCGGGATGCAGGTTTTGGAGTCAATTCGATAAACCTGAAACATCAGAAAGCAGGATTGAATATCCGCCCGTCTCATCGTCATTAATTTAGAATTAGTGCCTAGTACTAGCTCCAAGTTTGGGAAAGCGAAACTGAATGAGAGAGAACATCAGGTTCAATTCAGCAATTTGAAATTGTAAAGCCTCATCACTGCTTTGTATGCTTCTATTCCGGCAGGTGTGACATACTCCTGTCCTTCACCATATTACCTGGTGTACAAAGATGCGGACCATACTCACCCGACGTGCATCTACCCTGACAAATTAACCGGACCTGTGACTGTCGAGGTTGCGAAGCTCATATGCAACTCCTATGACGATGGTTGGCTCGCTGAGCCTCAGTATTACCTGCACCACGAGGTCTACCAACTTATCATTGATTTGGGCAAGTAACTTATTCCAGGCCATTTGAAGGAACAATTAGTACGTTAATAGTACTTATCAACAATTATAACTGTCACTGTAACGGAAGGTTCACATGCAGTCTGTTGGTACGTATTACTCAGCCGCTGAATGTTCTGATGTGTCCATTTAAACGCAACTGTGTCCCTACAGAAATAAAATAAATAAATAAATAAAAAAGCGGTCATGTCAGATGGCTCAGCAAATGTCTGTACCAAAGTTTCTGGCTTCTCTGCAATATTGGATAGAACTAGCTAGAACGTAGAAAGTATGCATTTTTTTTTCTGCTTCTGGAACGGACATAGCAACAAAAATGGACGCATTCGTTTGGCGGTACCCACACAATGATCTGATCTAGCTTTAGCTAAGATAAGATAAGATGTCTTAATGAACAAATGAGTGTTCATTTACCCAGATTTAGGCGTATTTTTATTCGAAAACTATGTCATGATTTGGCAGATTTCACCAAAACTTATATTCATGAGGACGTTAGGATTCGACAATTTGCAAAGAGCTTGAAGTTTTGAAACTCCATATAACAGATACAGCTACTGCGTCATGTAAATAATATAATTCTTTATTTACACACTTTTTTAGCACTTCTCTTTCAACGAAAGTGTACGTCAAGGATGATTATACGTGTTGCGGTTGGCGCACACACTTTGAATTTGGAGAGTGTTAGATGTCGAACTAATCAGTCGGTGTTTCATGCCCTGGTCTAGTGGGGTTGAGAACTCATTGCCGGCATCGGCTTTCGGTCGTGTTGGCCTGCAGGCGTTTAAGTCAGTAGTTAATGGCTTTTTGTTTGATTTTCTTCAGCAGTGTTTCGGGCTTCCCGGTGTTACAAACTACTTCATTTGGGTTGTACTACCTGTCCGTGGCGGCCCGGACGTGAAGTTTTAATAATTCTAATAAGCGATGCAGCTTAGAGGCCGAGGGCTGGTATTATATGGGTTAGATCTATGCTCATTGCAGAATTTGACAAAAATAAATCAATGCTGAATTTTACTTGAAAATTCCCGAGTGCTTTGTTGCGCTAAGTCGTGTTGGCAAAAACACTAGCCACATGAACGATTTGCCCAGTAATAAATGATGATCGGCATTATGAGCGATTTTGGTCGCCATTCGGCGCCCGAACGACGGAATTCGCGTTTTGTTTTGAATGCAATTTATTCGGAAAGTGTCCGCTCCCCCCCACCCCCTCCTCTCTTTAGCACGAGTCGCTTCTCCGTCGTCAGCTGCTGAGGAGTCGCATTTACAGAAGCGTCCCCATCATAAATATTGCCTCTAGTTGTAGGCTTCCTGTAGTCATACAACTGATGTTTACCTCCGCCAAGGAGGTTATGTTTTCGTCGGGTTTGTCTGTCTGTTGGCTGTTTGTCTGTCTGTCTCCAAGATAACTCAAAAAGTAATGGACGGATTTCGAAGAAAAAAAAACAGTGATGGTTAAGTATGTCGGGAGGAACAGATGATTAACTTTGGTGAAGATCCGTCCATCTGTTTGTTTGTTTGTCTGTTTCATTTTCTCAATGCCATAACTCAAAAAGTTATGGGCGGATTTTTATGAATCCGTTTGAGTTTTTAGGCATATTACAAATAGGAAATAACCAAAATTTTATGATGATCCGTTTGTTCGTTCGTTTGTTTATCACTGTTTTTAATTTTGTTCTTGTTAGTACAATAACTCAAAAAAAAAAAATGAATGGATCTTTATGAAATTTATATCGGTGGTTAGTAATGTTAAAAGACATAAATGATTAGATTTTGGTGCAGATCAGTTCGTTCGTTTGCATGTTTGACTCATATTTGTCATAACGTTTGTTAGCAGTATAACTCAAAAAGTTATGAACGGATCTTCAAGAAAATTGCACAAGCTGTTATTACTATCAAAAGGCACAAATAATTAGATTTTGGAGTTGATACAAAGAAAATCATGGCTTCAGAGCCAATTTTAATTTATGTTACCGTTGCCTTGCTTGGCGGAGGTATGCGCTCTCAGAGTGCTCTAGTTCCTAATTTAATTTGTTACAATAGTCAATTTAGAAAAAGTTATGCTATGGCGCAATTTAACTATATACATTTTCCTCATAACTAGTCGGCAGTAATTAGTGTTTCAAGAGTCCTATAAACTTCATTAATGACTGATCTCATGTCCGAAAATGGGGAAAAAATAGATTTCTGAAGCCCAGAGTAGCACTGCACCAACAAGTGCTCTACCTAACTCGGCGAAAAAGTTACCTGAGGAGCGTGTTCAGTAGGATCGGTCTAAGCCAACCATTTCCTCCATGTTCAAGCAGTTCAAAGCAACACGCAGTCCAGTCTTACCTGCTATCTATTCACTACTACGGTACGCAACGCCTTCATTATTTTTTTTTTCTTATTTACTTGAAGCTGTTGCAATGCCATCTGTGAAGTCAGAAGTCTGAAAGGAATTTGTATCTGTACAACATCGGTTACAACGACGGTAGCCAGCAGAAAGGTACTTCTCAAAGCCTCGTTTATAATCATTGAGAGTGTAGAAAACACCAAGTCACCGAAAACTATGTATAGGAAATAAAAAAAGCCTGCAGATGAACGAGCAATGAGATTTATGAAGCAATAGTGTCGTTATTATTTTGACTTTTTCATTCTTTTTCTTCTTATTAATTTTTTTGTTTTATCAATGAGAAGTCTCCACGATTCTGAATTAATGGCGATAGCTCATTGATGGCCGGAGCGTAAGTCTCGGCTGCTCTCTGGGAATGGGCCTGTTGGTCCGTCTACTGCAGTCAGCTATCTATTCAATTCCTATTCCATACAACTTGTGATGAATTTACTCTTAGGCATTTCAACAGCAAAACCTTTCTTCCGCTACGTGAGCTTTGAAATGTCGTGCCAAGCTAAACGATGAGGCAAATTTGTATGATAAAGTTAGTGATGTAGCTCATCTGCGCAGGCTTAAAAACGATTTTCAGGGTCAAATAATTTAGATATCTTATTTTATGTCTACGATGTATGACAGTTATATCGAAAGCAAAATTAAACTTAATAAGAAGGGAAGCGAAGCGTATCGCCCATCACTATGAACAATTCTTCAGGAGAAGGCCGATCATTGCATCAAAGGATTAAAGGGGCGCCTGCTGATAATTTACAGGAGCTTTGCCGCCGAAAATCATTTAAATCGGTCTAGCGACGGTAACCGCCTATGATATTAACGGGTCGCCAATTATTGCCGGCGATGCCGACAATAATTTCTGACTTCGTGCGTAACCCGAGTTCGATTGGGAATTGCATAAATTGTAGAGACAGTAGTTTAAATTTAGTTCTTGACTATATTCGAGGTATACCCGAAAGAATACAACTTGCTACTATGTGCGGGGTTTCAAGAAATCCTGTGAACCTGCCTTAGGTTTACAGCCTATGTAGATTATTCTCTTTAGTGATATAGCTATGTGCAAGCCGAAGCCTTGTTTGTGGCAACGTAATCGAACATAGAATTGTAAATGGCAGCAACATTTACTTTAGTGTGCTCCCGCTCTTAGCAAGCCTAAGTGGCAACTTTTCTTTTAAGTGTGATTGTGGGATTTGGTTGTGATGTCACATGCTTTTGTTTATGAAAATGAAATGAGAATATTTGTTTGTGGTAAATTTGAAATTTTGTACTTCATATTAGGCTCAAGCTAACTGCAAAACTTGGGTGAAAACCCTTACCTAACTAGAGCACTCTGAGAGCGCATACGTCCGCCAAGCGAGGCAACGGTAACGAAAAATTCAAATTGGCTCTTAAACCATAATTTTCTCTGTATCAACTCCAAAACCTAATCATTTCTGCCTTTTGTTGGTTATAGCAGCTTATGCAATTTTCTTGAAGATCCGTTCTTAACTTTTCGAGTTATGCTACTAACAAAGATTATGACTTACTTGAGTAGAACATGCAGACGGACCAACCGATCTGCACCAAAATTAAATCATTTATGTTTTTCAACATCACCAACAACTACTATCAATTTCATAGAGATTACATCGTTATCTTTTCAGTTATTGCGCTAACATTTATAAAATTAAAACAGTGACAAACGAACGAACAAACGGATCATTACAAAAATTTGCTAATTTACTCTTCGTGGTACCTAACGAATAACAGACAAACACACAGACGGAGAGGCAAACTTCACATATACATAACTTCCTTTGCGGGGGTTGGTACCTATTTAAAGTTTTAGCCTACTAGGGAGGAAGGCAGGAAAAGGTGACGATCCTTCAACTTAACTGAATTTAATCAAGGGTCGTGGAATGGATACAAAATGAAATAATTTAAAGCTAAGTTCGATGTTTCAAAATATGGGATGGAGACAAATATATCAAACTGATATCTGTAAGTTTAATTAAAGGCATAAATGAAATCAACATGACGGCATACTTTTAACAGGGATGCCCACACTCACTAGTTCGTGCTGCAGATATATACCAACTGGCCCAGAAAAGTGAGTGCACGGCTGTAGTCGATCACAGGTCGCCAAGAGCTATGGCGCCTTCAACGGAAGGCTCTTATGCAACGACCTGCGACTTCCCGACCGGTGCTAGGTGAATTCCACCGGTGAAAGGTCCACCGGGGAAAGTTTCACCGCGAAAAATTTCACCATCGGGAAATTCCGCCGCGGAAAGTTCCACCGCATGGAAATCTTAAAGGGACATTTCCAATTTAAAAGTAATTACAGTAGACTACCCGTGTTAATTATTACAGGAGTACTTTTAACCTTAGCAGCTGATCCAGCTAATTTGAATTTGCGCACCCGCTCCGTAGGCTCTGCTAAAGTGACTTTCCGTGACCGTGAAGGGATAATACCTAGCTCTCTTGATACACAGTGATTCAACTTAAGTACAGAAGAAATACAGAACCATTTATCCGAAACTCCTACTTTCAGCAAGCAGGAGGTATTCTCCAATTACGAATATTGCAGCTAAGAGTCGGTATTCTGGCAACTGTTATCTAGCATTTCATCAACTCAGTGCAGAGTATTAACAAGAACATCTCGTGTAGGCGCCGTCGCGGCATTCGTGGTCCTGTTTTTCATTGCATTTACAGCATGTTTAGCATCAATGAGGGCCCTATTAACTAGGTGGTGATGCAAACCACTTTGAAAAATAATATCGTTAGCATCAGTTCCACAAACAGGGTGCACACGGGCTCTGCAGCCATTGTAGAAAAATTCACTACGCCAATAACTTTTAGTCTTCAAAATATTATCAGTATGTTTCTCATAGCAGTAGTTTTTGTGCATCTACTAATTTCAGTTTCTTCTTTTCACTTCGTATAGCTTAATGAAACAGTCATAGTGGGGTTCAGAAATAAAATATATAAGACACAGTATATAATTCCAAAGCACGCGTGATGTCAACGACAGCTAAGTTTAATTTGTTTCAATAACTTACAAGCTCTTAATGTTGAAAATGCTTTTAGAAAATAGTAACTGTTCCAACAGCTTAGGGCTTTACCATATGAATAAAGAACTGAAGTAATATATTTAATGTAATATATTGTATTTCTTGGCGTGCGTGAGTTCTAATTGAGTTCGTCACTGTACTTGGTTGTGAGAGTGAACTTCAAGGCCGAGTATAGTTATCAGGCTACTGTGCTGGATGGTGAAGAAATGTCGTCAAGATCTTTTTGTTTATTTACATCTTATTATGCAATACTTAGAAGATTTTATCCAATAATAAGTAGCAAGCATGCTACTTGATAGATGCAGACAACAGTGTACAAGTTCTACATCTAAGTACGTGCTACAAGCAGAATATTGTAGACTATGTACAGTACTCTAATGCTAGTACTGAAATAAGCTGTCGCTTGATAGTACAAGTGCCTAAAATATCAATGATTGCCGGCTTCATTAGAACACCGGTTGCCGGATTCGAGTCGGAAATCCGCCAGTAAATTACTGTGCGTTTACGAGAAACTCTGGTTACAGGCTTTGACAGATAGCTTTTACTGATATAGGTTCCGGCCGGAAGGTCATTGAGAAATACGCTTGTCACTCAAAAGCAATGCTGGTAAACCGGCACATTTTTGCACGGTCATGAAACGACCTTTTAAGTTATTTATCTTAAAAGCTCTGACTTGAAGACGGCGGTGGTAACTTCCGCCCGGCATGGAATTACATTATACAAAGAATGCGTCTATACATTTCAATGTTAAGGCTAACACACTGAAATGTTGTATGTGCGAAATGCATATATAACATTTAATTTATTTTTATAATTGTAATAAGTACGTTTTTGTAATTGGCTGAATATATTTGAAAAAAATATCAAGTTGATATAAAATAATTTTAAAAATATACGAAGCGCAATTTTTTCTATGCAACTCCCATGGAACTTTCCGCGGTGGAATTTTCTTATGGTGAAATTTTCCTACGGTGGAATTGTCCGCGATGGAACTTTCCCCGGTAGAATTTTCCTCGGTGGAATTCTCCGGTCACGTTTCCGACCATCCCCACTTCTGGTTAGGTCAGTACCCCCAGCAATAGTATCTGAATACCACATGCTGACTCAGTAGGCGTAGCACAACCTTCAACCTTTCGTGCAAGCAACACTCAAGCAACCTGTGTGTATAATATCCTGAACTCAATACATCAGGTGTCATCATGAAAACTTATTATGTTTTCTGTGAATTTTGTTAACCAGCATACAATAGAAAAAAATAAAGATAGCTTATTTCTACGATGGCTAACGATATCACTCTAAATACTACCTTCAGGTCATGAGCACGAAGCCTTCTGGATCGGCGGCAGCGATCAACTAGTTGAAGGATAGTAAGTTCAGTGGACTTTTATCTTCCATGCAACCTACATTACTGCGTCTTACAAATTTTAATATTCACAAATTGTATAAATTCCAGACAATATGCACAAGGAATGCCCAAAATGCGTAAGAATTAGAAACAATTAGAGAAATAGACTAACTGCAAGAAATGTATTAAAAGGTAGACAGTATTTTTTTGGGATAAACGAAGGCGTATTTCCCTGAAATGTTAATGAAGTTGCAATTTGAAAGCTGATTGTTCATGTATAAGGAACGTGTTGATGCTCAATCTAATTAATTTTTATTCTCAACTAGCATGAATGAAGAGGAATCTATGACACTTCTGTACCACTTTGTAGAGTGTAATAATTATTGATGCTCATGAGGTTAAGCCCTTCATCGGGGCACAGGCTTCAGCTCCAGTCGTCTTCGACCAGTCTCTCGTTTTTGTTCAGTCAAGCAACTGGGTTTAATGCTAGGTGGTCTGGGAGCACAGTAATACTTTTTGAACACTATGATCAATGTTGTATACGCCTGGAGTTTAGGTTGGCAGTAAATAATTATTAATATTAGCTGTTTTATCTTTGACTTCTCCAAGCTTGAAATGAGAGCCCAATAAAGAACCGTTTTGTGATTTAATTTTAGCAAACAGATGGTATTTGCCTTTGAAAAAAAGAACAGCTCTTTTCTCTCCTCCTGCCGCCCCCCCCACCATCTATACGTAAATCTCCTCTTTCTTTCATGCTGTAACAAATATGTTAACTTTAGATCTTGTCTTCATACGAGAGAGGCAAAATAATTCATGAAAAAAGGATTAGGAATCGTGAGCCCGGCCTTGGAGTGAAAATCCCTTGAGATCATTTCTATATAATCGGATGCTTTCATCACGTACTATGGAGCTGTACCAATCGAATACGCCCTACGAAATTCGTACAGATCGCGTTAGTTGTACTCGAGTATTTTTGTATAAAGGAAGGATTCCTAAATATAGTACAACTCTTTTTTGGCTAAGCCTCACGGTTGTTTTTATTTTCTCAGCTGGATTTGGGAGCGAACAGGGAAACAAATGCCAATGGGCACTCCCCACTGGCAGCCGTGCGACCCCAGCCAGCCTCTGCCCAATGACCGCAACTCCAACTACGCGTGCATATGGGAGCCCAACTTCTACTACTTCAGCTGCACCAACGGCATCAGCATCCTGGCCTTGTGTCAGGTAGACGCGATTTCGGTATAGGTGCGTCGGGTGCGATCAGGAGAACTGGCTGTAATAGGGAGCATCGCGAGTGGTGAAGAGCATCGGGAGTAATGAGGAGCATACGAGTGCTCAGAAATAAAGAGGGAAATTACGTAGTAATGTTGCTGTAGGTCCACAATGATGTTCAGAAGAAGAATTGATGTGAGTTTCAGGAGCAAACAGATGAATCAGGAGGAAAAGAACTAATTAAGAAAGTTACGATAGTCTGGTATACATACAGTGGAAGATTAGGAGCTTGGCGAACTACTGTTGTTTAATATGCAGATTATATCTAACACTTTCGGAGCCGCTTCTTAGAACCCACATAGTATAGTCTCGGCAGAAGAAACTGTACTGAATTTTGTGGAAAATGGATTGGATGTATTTTTAGAACCAATTTGCTCTAAGCCGCCTGCCCACATAAGAACTTCCGTTGGCGCCAACAGCCTGGAGTCAACCAATGCGGTGACGCTGTTGTGGCCGTGGCTGCGACGTCAAGCAAATCTATAAAATCGAAAAATAACAGTTACTGAGAATTTCATCTCGCTCAGAATTATGAGGTTTCATGCTAGATTGTAAATATTGCAGCACTAGCTAATATTTTCAACAGCTTTTGGACATTTTTATGATGTGCTGGTTAAACTTGTGCCGCGGGAACATGATGGAATGAGTCGAGATGGCTCTCTGCTGTAGCACGATGAAAGTTGTATCTGGACACCCTGCTTTAGGCGTAAACTATTATGTTGTAGTAACAAGTTTTCTCCTCGTGCAATTATTGCGATAACGTTTGAGTGGAGACCAGCACCTCTGAATGCGCAAATAAATTATTTATATAGCCACACTTGTATTTCTTTTACTATCTGTAGACGATGTTCCCAGTCACCGTCCCATTTTTGGCACACACTTTTACTGTGAACGATATTGATTGGAGAGTAATTTCCTGATGAATTAAAGAAAAGTGAGTAAACTTCTTTCTTCAACATTATTGAGATTTTTAATGTGAACCTATTTTGCTGAATTCCTGTAATAATTCATGGGGATATGTAGCCGCAGTAGACGCAACCTTTTGTTCAAGGTACTTCAGCCAGGCCAGCTCGGAGGGGAAGTTTTCTTATAGAAGTAGCGGCTATGCTTTGTTTCTCACACACACATGAAAAATCAGCAATGACTTTTGCGGACGTGCTTCACAAGCGCGTTAGGCCCCCTGCAGACGATAGTCTTTTGTCCTGTGTTTTCACTTCACAGCATTCGCATGCGTTGCTGTATCTGTATACACAATAAATATGAGCACTGCTCTGTGCAACGAACAATCATAAAAAAATGAAAAAACAAGAGACACTGCACTAGTGACACTAAAAAACCCAGCGGATATGATGGTAAACATTTTATAGAAAGTTTCGGTAGACACACAGTCTTGATTGCCGCGACGGTGCGAAATATTCGACGCTTTGAAGTGAAAACATAGGACAAAAGACTATCGTCTGCAGCCATCCTTAAACGAAACGAAATTCCTAATAAATACAGTTCATAAAGAGTACGTGAAACATCACCTCTGACTGATAATTATCTGCCCTCCATCCCTTCCTCTTCTAGCTCCTCCCTTCTTCGGCTGCAATGTACGTCTGATAGGTATATCATGAGAGCATAAACGACATTCAATATTTGAAATGAAAGCTAATCCCTGCAAAACAGGTGCAGCAGGAAGCACTTCACGCAGAACTGTCGCTGAACGGTCTGAAAACAGCTGAGTGCTAAGAGCGACGTTAACTAGAAGCAATAACTTTAATGAAGCTTCAACAATGGCATCCATGGCGAAATGTTTGCTACAATACAGGTAGACATCAGTATTCACTTAACATTGACATTGTAACGTTTTGAAATATTTCTTTGGCCTCAGTTTGAACTGCTGCTACAGCAAAATACAGCAAAGTGCCTGCCACTGCACGGTTAAAAAGGCTCTTTGTCTTTGCAAGTTCCCGATTTCTTGCTTCTGTTTCTTGCACCCAGTCTTACCTGGCTTGAGGAGTTGGAGGGATCCCCGGTACTGACGAAATTCGATTTCTTTCACTTAAGCATATGTATGGCTCTTACTAACGCCTACACTTATTCTGAGCAAATTAGGCCTACTTTCGATGACACCGAAACTTGATTCAGGCGAGTTTCCGACTACTGGCCCGTTAAAGTGACCGTGAGCTCCCGACTCCCCATAGTCCTGGCTGCTGCTGCTGCTGAGCATGCGACTATTGGGTGAGAATAGTATATCGCAGAGCATAGAACATCCAATAGACCGACGAACTCTCTGATGACTGCACGTCGAACCACTTTCGACTTTCAGCCGGTCGGTCATTGGTCGTGCAATCTAGTGCAGAGGTTCCCAACCGGAGATGTTCGCACCCCTTAAAACCGGGAACAGACCGGAGCAACAAGCGAGGCAATGCGATTTTTACGGGAGTCTTGTTGCAGCAATGCACGGGTGTCGCGAGGCATCGCAGTTTCGGCGGTGTGGGCAGCAGACTGCTGTACCCTCCGTTACATTTTGTCATGCAACAAATTTGTCGCGTTGCACGTCGCTTGTCTCGTCAGTGGGGCGGCGGCCTAAGGGGTACCGCCCTGACCTTCCAGGGGGTGCAAAACATAGATAAAACAAAGCTGGATGCATAAATTTGAACATAAATTAACTCATCAGATGAGTTATTAATAGTTTTCGAGGTGTGCCAATCTGTTTAAAGGTTGGGAAGCACCAATAGAGGGATAGATGGCGCATTGAGCAGGGGAGCGGAAAACTTTTCCCCAAGGACATTTGAGATGAGATAGACAAATTAAACCTATTCATTCACCTAGATTATACAAAAAAGGAAAGAAACTGACGTTTAATAGAAAACAGTCGAGTCATAATTGTGTACCTGGCAGCCGTTACAAGCAATATAAAGGGCTGGGGATGGGTCCCCAACCATGGGCGATTCGCACTCCCTGAGGGTGCGGGATGATCTTCCTTTCCAGTGGGTGCGAATCTTGGGTAAAAGTTAAGGTTGGACATATAAATTTGTTCACAAATTTTGCGCAAAGTTCATTCTCTGCCATCAAATGAGTTATTATTTTTGCAGGGGGTACGATAACATCGAAAGAGTTTTGTAGGGGTGCCAGGCTTAGAAAAGGATGGGAACTACTGGTCTAGGGTGACTTGACCCTTTGGTTAACGCTGCCCATAATGACGTCATCACTGTGCATGTCTGTCTACTGGACTTTCTGGCGCTTTAGTCATTTGCCCCACAGCATTTAGCTTCACGTCAAGGGCTGGTTGCGTAATTCAGCTACCGCTGGAACACGTTCGATTGGGTGCCGACATTTAGCCTTTGAGGTCTGACTTGCTTTCACTTCAGGCAGGTACGCTGGCTTCGACCAGTTGAAGCGAGCTCCAAGCATTGGCTCCAAATCGGTTGCTCTTCAGAATTCCTTACTTCAAGCTTACTCCGTAATGTGCAGTTTTTAGCAGGCGCAACGTAATGGGGTTGCTTGTAATACTTGCAGTGAGATTCAAAATTGCCAAACCAACAGCTCGCTCTGAAGTTGCGGACCAGTCAAGTCTAAGAGGCTTAATTACGACGCCCAAAGAAACACGCCATTATATGTACGTATAGTCTACCGTTGACCAACTGAACGCGTGGTGTGGATTAATTACTACTTCCTCTTTTTCGAAATAGTTGTTCTACAGACAAAAATTTCACTTTGCATTTGCAGACTGATCTCAGCCAAATTGAATAATTTGCTGTTTCCATTAACAGGTTAGTAATGATACGTACTAACCTGTTAATGTAAACAACAAATAATTTGACTGAGATCGAAATGCCAATGCAGAAAGAAATTGTTGGCTATGGAACAACAGTTTCAGAACAAAGGCGGTAACTATTTCCAAGCACTTTGTAAAATTACGGCCACGTTCAACACATTTGCGTGGAGACTTAGTAACGCTGACCCGGCTCAGATCTTGTCATTTCCTTATTCCAATCCTAGAAAAAGGATAAACGAAATTAGTTTGTTTAATGTCCAAACAGTGCATCATAAATAGATGAGTGATTGTCAACTGCTATATTCAACGAAAAGAACAAATCTTGAGCCGCTATAGCCATGGTGCACTTCATTCTTACCCTCTGATGTACACTGTACAGTTACGATGTCAGAAACTTTACGTACCGCTTCAGAACTTGAGAATCTGTCCAACATTATAAACACAGGGTGATTCTGTTAGTTTTTCTGGTGTGATTTAAAAATACGCCGCTGACTGTAACCTATAACGAGGGTTTTTTTTAGGCGCCACAATTCTGCAAAAATTAATTTATATAGCTCGATTTATTCACAAACTACCTAATCGGAATTCAACTATTGATTGCATCAGCTCTTCATCGATTGCATCTCAGCTCACTGTCAGGAAAAAGTTTATTCGGAAGAGACAGCTGGTCGTTATGCACCCATTGTCGTCAACAGTATCCATTAATGTATGGAAAAATAGTACTATTTCCAAGTGAGCCCAGATAGCCTGTGTGTCAGCGAATAGTTAAATTGCAATAGGCCTATATAAGGCTAGAAAAAACGTCATTGGCACTGAATAATTTATTTCTAACCTGGCGAACCCCGCCCGCTTCTATGAAGGGAAGAGTAACAATACAACATACACTGTAATATAATACAACATTCATTGAAACTAACCACAACAAAACAATTATAAAATCGGCTGTTCCTACATGAAATAGTAAATCATGTTCTCTGACTCTGACATTTCCTATGCTCAGTTACAATTATAAACCAATAAAATTAAGGACATTTTTATTGTTTTTGCCCAAACAGAACATCCTTGTGAGAACCTTCATTCTTTGGAAATTCCAAGACGGTTTAAAATATAACACACAACAGTCAACAATGACCTTCACAATTCAACTAGAGGCAATAGTGATGGCATTTCAGAAAACTCTGCCGTCATCATCTCCTGAAATCAAGATGTGAATTTTCTCGAGTATTCTGTTCATTTATTCGGTTAATTTTGGAAGTTAGGTTAAGTGCTCACCTTGATTCAATGAACACTAATTTCTGTAAGAAATGAGACTCAGGTTCTGGCTAAAAAATGAAACTATGTAAATCGTCAATTTGTTGACTACAGTATAACACGTCGCCCGTAACGCACTTTACGTGCTTGTCGGCATATGTATACTGCTTGTAATACAGTCATAAAAATGCAAAATCAAAGCTCAGAGATGTCAGATATTTTTAGGTGTTCATGGCAATAGTATATCTACTACATTATAACAACTACAAATATACTATTTAGTTCTTACGATCAAAGTCAATTCTATTCAAAGTTGTTTGAGATATACAATTACGAGTAGGTAATCTAGTAAGCGTAAAAGAACAAGGAAAAGCGTACACGAGAAAATTTTCTTTATGTTAAGTCCCTTTTTCGATCGTTTAAAGCTCGATCGGTTTGTGACTCAAACCTGAAACTAAATACATAGAAAGAGGTAAATCAAACCGTCGGGATTCAAATTCCTCAATACTTTAACTTAATCGACTATGATTATCTCTATCTTTCGGGTCAATTATTCAACACCTTATTCAATTACCACTACAAATTTTGCCCAAATAACGTTCTGAAGCAAACACGTAAAGCTAGAATTTTTAAAATTGTTGATGTATTTGTGTATTCTCTGTTAATTTACAGATAATTATCTTACTCTTTCTAGGGCTAAAATCTTATTGATACTGCCCGTTCCTTATTTCAATTGCAAATATAGGATACGTTGAATATTCACTCTAAATGTGCTGGTATTTTCAAGGGTACAGCATTAAAGATTCACTCCCCACGTCTCTTCCACTTGCAACTACCGTACGTGCTCTGTTTGACAAGAAAAGGATGCACATTACGGAGGCGAATTGAAATTTATGCGAATGGCCTCAAAAATGGTCGCTAAAAACAAGTTAAGGACAGAAAACATCATTTATCGCCTAAAGTTCCAAAGGTATAAGAAGTATTGAACTAACTTTAGTGGTTGCGCTTACATATGGTCCATCTACCTTATTAAAAGATGCCAAGTAGCATAGAGTTACAGAACAGAGTCAGAAGCTCTGAAATCAAATCAATCGCTTTGAGTAGTAAAATCATGAAATGTACACATACATGTTCCAAAAATCTGGCCACAAATTTGTTAGTGTCAAGCATTGTGGTTTAATCGGGTGCGGCAATTTTTTTCTGTGCCAGTTCAGCATATTCAAGAATCAGTACAAAAAAACTGATATTCAGAATGCCATGCTTTCGCAGTCCTGTAGTTAAAATAGATACTTTTCATACACCTCGGTAGCAGTTTTGGTATTATTTAACTAGTAATGTCTAAAATAACTCCTCGCGTCCCTACGAACATTCTATCGATACAGGACAACCAGTGGCAGTACTTCTATGATCTAGCTAAAGCAATGCTAGCAAAAGTTTAAAACTCTATATAAACGTAAAAACTTCCAAATTACTTTTAGGTTACTCGCAATAACATTGTTTGAAACGTCCTCCACGAAGAACAGCGTACACTTACACTACACACGATGTATATGATAATACAGTAATTTGGAGTGGGTGCTAATTCTCCACGCTCTCTCTCCCATCCACCCATTTGAAATGTAAATATGAAATTCTCCACTCATCATCTTTGTTGGCCTTGGAAGGTGTACACAAAGTATATACCCATAAAATTGAAGGTTAACATTCTGAATCAGCCAATTCACGAAACATGTTTTCAAAGAATTCTTGATCGAGGGATTCGAACAACAGTATGGACTGCATTGATAATCCATTGTACTACACCTACCTATTAAAACACGATGTTTACCTGGAAGCAGAAGTTCTGAACCCCTGTGTTTTTTTTTACTTAACGGTCTTTCTCAGGTCTGAGCTAACCGCCTTAGATATTATTGTGAATTTTTCAACGCAACATTGTATTCCCATTCCCTCCTGTTTGGATGCAAATACTTAAACTGCCCTCTTTAGCGCAATATGACATCCTGAGATATTGTGATTGTACACCAAAGATTTCACTGCCCGCTCCTCGCCGCAATATAAGGTCCTGAGTACCTCTGACGGGATCAGCTATTCCACTGTTCATCGTCAGCGTAACATGAAGTCTTTAAACTCTTGTCTGGATTTCATTCCATTGAACCCTCTCAAAGCAACATGGTGTTCTCAGTCAGCCTAACTGGTTCCCTAGGGTTCTACTGTCGCTCACCAACGCACCAAGTAGTTCTTATTATGCGTCCCTGACTGGATTCCAATGTACGGTTCCGCTGCGTGTTCTTCAAAGAGATATGACATCTCAAGGCTTGTTAGCTCCATTCCAATAAGGGATCTACTCACCTGTCCTCAGCTCAACATTGCCTTCTCATGCCACCCTGAATTTATAAATTTAAATTGATTCCCCCAAATCAGTAGTCTTAAACTCACTGATGTAAAAGTGTTAGTTGTAGAGTCAAGCTGGTAGGCAGGTACCTCACGTTGTGTCCACATTATGTAACTGCGTGAAAGTGTGCAGATGCTACGGCATGAAGTAGTCTGATTATACTTGGATAAAATTTTATTGTATGTAATGCTACGTCTTACCTACCTTACCCATACTGCACGGAAAAAATGGTAAGGGATATTTGTAGCCAATTTACTGCGAAAGCTTATCGATTTATCATCTTTACGGGTAAATTTCTAGCTTCGGGATATCTAAAGAACCCTACCGTCTATTCTTAATTAACTTTTGCCCAAGAAACGCAGAAATGACCGACAATTGCCTTTTTATTTACATTCTTCCATAAACTCGCACGCAAGAATAGCACTAGCTGCTCTCGAGGTCTCCGGGTGACGTTTTAAAGCGAGATACACAGAAGAGTAGCAATTTGGCCAAGCGCTGGGGCTACCTGACTTACCTTGAGTTACCTTGAGAGTCTTCGGAAGAAGTCCAGGTGACGTTGGTTACGTCACCCCACGTGTGTGGAGTCACTCTGTTGCATGGGTGTCTTCTGTGGTGCCGCAGTTTGCGATCAAAGAGAGAGCCAGCAGCGAATTATCTCCACAGTGCACGTAACCGCTGACCGCTGGTCTATCTGGTATTCTTCTTAAATGTGAATCC
>LQNS02278094.1:14863023-14876069 GCA_001587735.2 Parhyale hawaiensis
TGTTCAAGCTTTTTTCTTGTACTCGGCATCCAAAGTGGGGAACAGTATTCTATTCTCGGAAGGATTAATTGCTTCCATAGTGTGAACATTACATCTATTTCGCGTGACGAGAAAGACCATGGCTCCCTCGCTCTGGACTCAATGCAATACGGCGTCCCCTCACCCCTCAGAGGATGCTAATTGTTATTAATGGTATTATAGATACACATCCAAGCTTCTACGGATAGCTAATGAAATCCAAATAAAGCTAAGCGACACCAGGAAGCCCGAAAACGCTGCTAAGAAGGAACCATCAAAAGACATTAACACCCCACTTGAACGTTGTACATCCACACAGCTGAACGTGAATTCTGGGTATGAATTCTAAATAGAAACGAACCAAAGTAGAAAACATCGACTAAATTGATGCGTCCAGCATCGACTAGGCTCAAGTGTAACCGAGTGGGCATCAGCCGCCGCAAAAGTATTTCTTCCAAAGACCTTGAGGACATGGATAGAAAAAGTAATCAATGTAGTTTCTAGTTGTATGCCTCATAAAACATACAGGGCAAGCAACGCTTCGCCTATGGGTCAAATTCACCAAATTATTCTGAGCATTCAGCATAGTGGCTGAGCTAACAGGTCTGTGCAGCAGATGCGAGTGCCTAACTGCAGCTAAAGCTCAGACCGGTGAGCAATACTTCAACAAAGGCAACAATAAAGCATAGAAGCATACGGACTATAACCCTTTCACCAAACACAGAATTTACCTTACGCAGGGACTCAATCTTACTCAAGGGTTCACTGTAAATTCATCGTGGTTAATGCATGGAATGGTAAATTCATATAACATTAAATTCACTGAATGGTCAGCTCATCGAACAGACGGAACAGTGAATTCATTTAATATGGTTTATTCGTCGAATGGTAAATACATCGAACAGTATTTCAATCGAATGGTAAATGCAAGTGAACAACTTCCATTCAACGAATTCGATGAATTTATTACTCACTGAAGTCACCGTTAGATGAAGTTATCATTCCATGAATTTGCCAGTCGGTGAATTTACCGGGTCACTACTCGCAGCAAGTGCCACAACACCCCTAATATGCGCCTCGAACCTGAGCTTCTCATCAAACGCAAAGGAAAGGATGTTCAGAGAGCTAGACCTCTGAAGCACAGCGTCATCTATCTTCAGAGGAGGATGCTGGGGTAAAAGTGTCCGACACCGACTGACAACCACAGATTTAGTGTTACCCGCATTTAGCTTCGTATTTCAAGAAGAACACCATGCAGTAATGCTCGTTCGGTCCCTATTTAAGGACTGGATGAGATCGTCGTGCATGCTGGGGAAACGAATCACAGCGATTAAAGTAGAATCAGTGTCATACTTGATCATTGTGCTCTCCAGCGATGAAAGCTTGTCAGTAGTGTACAGAAGAAACAGCGAGGGAGCTACCAAGCCGAACGCCCGAAACTACCGCGGCTGAGGCACTCAAACAGCCGTCCTCAGACACACTCTACGTGCGCTAAAAAATAAAATCACGAAGGATCCCAGCGTTCCATCCTCATTACAATACATATTTAAGCTTCATTCTTTATGCCTGGATCGGAATAATTTCACCATTCCCTCCTTAACGCAACATGGCGTCCTCAGGACTGAGACCTCCCGGCTGGATCCAAATGGTGCCGCGGGCACTCATGCTGCAGTAGGCGTGGTAGTACCTGCCAGGACTGCGGCACCAGTACCACCTCGGGCACCGGCACCGGAAGCGGGCCTGGAACTCCGTCTTGCACACCTCACTCGTGTAGCACGTGCGCTGCAAGGAGGCGAAAACGTCACTAAGGACCAGACTACATTCACTAAAAAAATGCACTTGCTACGGTTCGAAAGATTTTAACACTGGTGAGTAAAAAATTAAGAGCCTTGACCACTTACTCGAAGCACAAATACAGACAGCTGCACTAAAGGAAATGTTGAAAAGACAGAGATATGTACATATGTACATGCCTATAAGGGAGACGAATTTTTGTTAACATTCGTATTTCATAAATGGAGTACTCAACCTGTTAACAGTATAATATGTATATGATAATGATCTAGCCCAGTGATTTATGAAAGTAAAGTCATTGGAGGAAAATTTTTTCCTTGGTTTAATAATGTAAGCCCGTGAGCTCATAAAGTTTAAAAGGTATTTATTAATAAAGTTATAAACTTCGTAGTTGCTAAACAATGGCGGCTACAACAATACAAACTCATCACTAGCTATCTCGCTGGTCACGTAATGAGTGCATAACGTCACCTGGTCCTCGTCAGAAGAACGTGTAGAGTAAGATTCGTAAGTAGGTACATACCATGTTGCTGTACTCAGTGACTGAGGTATCGAAGTGTGGTCCTTTCTGTGGCATCGCTGAGGTGTACTGCCCCCAGCACACCAGCAGCAACACCACAGCCAAAGCCAGCTGCAATTGGTACAATCCAGCCCTCATCGTCGGGATCTGCCCACAAGACAGAAAGTACTACAAGCACTTGAGCTTCATCTTACTAAGAGTACCGCGAACTAAAGCCTTCGAGGCTGGACTTGTCCGAATCTTTAGACAGAAGCTTTGGATTTGTTAGTGTGGAACGCGTTGCAAGCGTTAGAAGCAAAGCCATTAGGTTGAGGCCACTCAAGCTTTGCTGCGCGCGCCACCACTAAAATAAACACTACCTAGGCTAACCTAACCTAGCCTAACCTAACCTACCCTTACCTAACCTAACCTCCTTACCTAACCTAACCTTCTAACCTAACCTTATACCTAACCTAACCCAACCTAACCTTTCTAACCTTACCTAACCTTACCTAACGTTACCTAACGTAATCTAACCTAACATTACCTAACCTAATCTAACTTTATCAGCGATACAGCAAGCAGAGTGGCGCACCAACTTGAACGCCGATCACTCGCACATGATCTGCGTACACAAACCAAGGAGGTTCTACTAGCCATTGAAGCTCCTTGACACAAACACGCACCCAAAGCCGCCGTGAACGACGATAGTGCTTCCGGGCTCTGGATCCCCAGCCTCTGGATCCTTAGCCTCTGGATCCCCGCCTTCATTGCTGCATGATATCGTAGTAGTTGAATTTTTATGAAATTTACATCGCAGCCAAATTTCGACGCTTGAGGTCAACAATCAATTGGTATCTACAATACG
Organism: Parhyale hawaiensis; assembly: GCA_001587735.2. Taxonomy (NCBI): domain Eukaryota; kingdom Metazoa; phylum Arthropoda; class Malacostraca; order Amphipoda; family Hyalidae; genus Parhyale; species Parhyale hawaiensis. Next base: position 14,866,203 of record LQNS02278094.1, read on the forward strand.
GTGAGCCCTGGGCATTTTAGTGAATTCTTGTGACTGAACTATATTTTCTGAGTGCAGCTTAACGATTGCCCAATTCCAAGCTTATATTTAGCCTTATTACATCCAGTATAAATTGATTTTGCTCACAGACTGCGTGTTGAATATTCGTTTGAGAAGCAAAGAATCTGTTGATAGTCAGCCGTATGGGCAGCTACTTGACGGACAAGAGAGGACGGTCGAATAGCGTGTGGTTTATGACCAGCTAAATAACACCTGCTTTAATTAGTGCGAAAGCAAAGACGATCGTGATGACGACCCAACGGGTCACGAATCGTCTAGTATTATTTGAAAGTGACGAATCTGAAGCTCCTGTCAGCGATTTAAGACAAGTTATATCAAGTGGACTTGGCTTAGATTGAAGTTGATGAACCAATGGAACGAGTCCTAAGTAGGCAATAGATCCGTTTTTGCAAGATAGACTTTAGATCCGAAGGACCAATTATTGCAGCAAGATTTTTCTGTCTCTGCACTCAAGATCTTTGGGAAAAACCCAAGAATTGCGGTTTATGCCCACCCCTTTAAAATTGGAGACTATTGGGTGCCGAACTTACCAGTTTAGTCGGCGTTTCTACTCTGGTCTGTTTTGAACTCGTATATGTTGCAGGGACTCGTGCTCAGCTATGTGTTCTGAAGGCATTGAAGTCCGTTGTTAATGGATTTATCTTAGCAATGCTTGGGCTTCCATGTATACATTCATTTTTGTTTCACCACATTCCGGGATGCTGTGTAGTTATAATAATAGCTAATAACAATAAAAACTCTATTTAACCTTCACTAAATGGTTATATATTAGTTGTTAACGTGTTTTTTTTTTTTGCCCCCTCTTGTCATATAAGGACATTTTCCGATGGAAATTGAAGTTTCAATGAGCCATGAATGGACTGAGGTTCAAACTCAAGCAGCTCTGAACTTCAGCCTTCCATTAAACATTCCTTGAAGATTGTCAGTGTGCCTTCGTAGACAGCAGATCCATGTTCGAGTTCTTAACTACAGGTTAACAGATTGCATAAAGATGTACTAACCGCAACGGAGGCAGCATGTTTTGCCATTTCCCTCACAAAGTAAAAATATAACACAAAATAAAGCCGAAATGTCAGGCAGTGTAATAAGCGACGGGGCACCAGTTGGCTAAAGACGCAATAACTACCATGCAGAGCAGGGTATATTTCAGCCCCATTTCCAAATACAGAGAAAAAGCTGAAAAGGTAACACGACGTGACAAAAAAAAAGGAATTTCTGACGTCAGCAATGATATTTTTAGCTGCTGGAGCGTCTCGGCCGCGGCTTGGCACTCGGCAACTGCAGCTTTAACTTTAGCGGTGCGGTCTTCTGGGTCACCTGCAGTTGCCCAATCCTTTCGTAATATCAATGCAACGTTAATATTACTTTACTTCCGCAACATAAATACACGGATATGGGAGAGTAATTTTGTATTCTGCAGGTGTGCAATGCTTTCGTCGTACAAAACCAGCGCTGACATGAACGCAGCCCTGCATAAGTACACTGCTCATATTTTGTTCTGAAAATACAATTGTATTTTTGCAATTTAACTAATATGTACATGAAAAATTTAGTACTAAACAGCTACAATCGCTAAATTACCGAAGATTGCTCAGTGAATTCATCCCTTGCATAGCAAAATATTGATTTATAATCTGAAGAAAACAGCAGCTCGAATATCTATGTGTCGAAAATTAGCATTAATAACAACATCAAAATATTGCATTGTTGGACAGGTGCTGGATGAATGAATGCATGTAGCACATACACGATGTTTAATATTTCTGCGTCCTACTTTGACAGAACAGTGAAAGTTAATGCGGATTTGTTAACCTACAGTATTGTTATCAAATTACTCCTGCTGGTACGATACTGCACCAGCGCCCACATAATAAAGCAACTGCAGGTGTCATAGATTAGCACAGCGAGGGCGAGATGTGCTTAGCCAAAGAGGCCAAGAAATTCAGGCAGGTGCATTGGTTGTAAAAATTTTGATTAAGTTACACGTTTTAATCAATAATTGATTATCATTGACATGGGCGAAAGCGCAATCCTGTTTTGTTAAACATATTTCTCAGCCATCTCCAGCGTCGTCGGCTTATAGCATCTGCAACACGACCCAGAGTGGTGAAACTAATGCTGTTTCCTCTTTAAAGTTCCGAATGAGTGAAATCTATTAAGCTTACTTCGGTCTAGCAGTGTTAATCGATGGGCTCGCTTCAAATATGTATACGTTTTTGTCTTGCACCATGAAATTTTTCTACATCAATATATGGGAGAAGTAGTGGGCTGGTCACACGTATTAAAAATATAACACTAACACAGTACGTTGCGATTAGAAACGAAATTCTGCAGATAAAGCTTAACTTGGACGAGAGTTTTCAATCATCCCGATTTCACGTTGAAACTAAAGACTTTCTACTGCACTCTGTATCACGTTGGGTAGGTACGTGTTTACAACCCGCACCTGTTTCCATTATTAAGAAATACATTTCCACGCCATACAACAAAGATCGTGAAAGTCTAAGACTTCTTTTTCCCATTCATATATTCAATTGATAAAACGTGCACTAAACGACATAAACTTCTGCTTAGAACGAAGGTATAGACCACTATAGTCTGACCATTTAGTCTCGGTAGTTTGGCCGTGGTCAAATTCCTCTATGGCGTTGCCAATTCTATGGGTATTTCTGAGAGTTTGTTTGGTCCACATCTTAGCCCCGCCCACTACCTATATATAGAGATATCTCAGAAATACCCACAGAATTGGTACTACAATAGAGAAATTTGACCACGACCGAACTGCCTTGTTAAAACGGTCAGACTATAGTGCCCCAAACATTCTGTTAATTTGTATGGAATACAAAGGTGATGGTATTACTATATAGATTGCCTGTTGACGCTCTCTATTTCATAAAAGACACAAAAATTAGTGCTAATTAACAGGGAAAGTAAGGGTTATGTCTGCAGACACAGGCTATTCGAAGTGAACTGCTATCGGCACCTAACATGGCACGCCTGTTGACCCCGGCGTCGTGGTGTTTACGGAAGTTCTCATGACGCGGAGAGAGGCGCCGAGAATCCGTAGATTTTTTACCTAATTCCTGTACATCACAACTTATAAATAGAAAAACGATTGGCACTCACTTTACTGGCTGGGACTGCTTCCGAAAACTTTTTTTGTAATACACAAACGAGGTGAATGAGTTACAAAGAGCATGAGAGCGTGGAAGAGAGTGCAGTACCAACTCTCCCACGGCTCAGCTCTTACTGAGCGACCGTCGAGTAGTCCTCGAACTTCCTCTATACAAAATGCTTGCATTCTAGTGCCAGGCATCGGGGCACCATCCGCCTGACTTCTGCACAGCCAAAGTACATCGACTTATGTCGGAAAAGTATTCGAAGAAGGGACTCGTCTTCAAGCAATTTCAGAAGCGTAACAGGAACTATATGTCTTTGTATTATACGTGTCCGTCCCATTGTAATATCTTTCTAGAAAAGTCATTGCGATATCACGAGCAGAAAGTAACAATAAGCTTGTCACTTTTGGGATTTATTTTACTGTGCGGTTCTTACAACCTACAGTGACACAAAATCAGCAGCTGTTGCTGCAAAGCGACCAGTTTAAGTTCCTATTATTATATTTTTTAATACCGTAACGGGAAATCAGATATTTTTTCTTTACATTTGTGACATTTATACTTGTCCCATTTGAAAGAGTTCTTTAACAATATCTTATGAATTGGGTAGAAATGAATCCTTAAATTAATCTCAATGAGGTGGGGCGATGATACCATTCAACAAGACCTCCCGTTGTGTTATTCTTAACCAATTGAAAAACTACATTTGAAAATTTGAGAATATGGACTATGGAGACACTTATAGAAACGTTAATTGTTTACAACTAAATTACCTGGATTCGGCATTGGAGTCTGCACTTCCTATTGAGTTAGTTAGAGAAAAAATGTATAAATTTTTCAAGGTATTTCGCTATTAGAAAATAGGTAGTAATTGTTTTGAAGGTTTTTATTTTTCACCACTAAGTAACATTATCGGGAGTTGAGACCATGTCTGTGACAGAACTGCCTACCATCAAATCAAATACTATAGGACTGAGCGAGCTTATTATCCAAATATATTTATGTACATGTGACGTGTAACGTACTGAAGGATTACGATGAGAAAAAATTCTATGGCTGACGTTTAAAAGCTTTTTGAATACATGATCGGGGGGGGGGGGAATATGGGGGAGCCGCAATCGGATAAACTTCGGACATGTGTATATATATATATATGGACCTGAGCTCGGCGGCATCAACGCGTTCGTACATCATTACGTCATGCGCTATGCCCATATATAGAGGAAGAAAATTTTTTCGAACAGCACAATGTAGAAAAAAAAATAGACAACTTGAATTTCCACGAAAAACGTTGCCATAATTAACTGTCGGAGCTTGATCTCATTAAATAATCATCACCGACTCGCCCATATTATTATATATATTAACACACAAAAATAAACTCGGGTCTCCGGCTTAGAGTGATCAGCGACTGGAGTCGCCAACCAAAGTCGCCGTGCGCTGAAAAAATACGCAGTCGACAGTCATTCGATAGATGCAGTGCCTAGACATAAGTATTTGCACAACTTTATTTTTTATGTATTTTAAAGAATTTAGGGACTGCTTTAGGATGATTAATACAGGAAGTTTATTTAACATATATTTAATAGAATATTTAAACAGAACAGTCAAATGTGAACTTACAACAAGAAAATTTAACACAAGCAAAATTAATGAGGGAAAAAAGTATTTGATCAAAAAAAAAATTATGACATTAGTGCTTGGTGGCGTGACCTTTATTGGCAATGGCAGCATGGAGACGATTGTTATAACTGGAAATTAACTTTTCACATTCACTTGATGGTAGTTTTTTATTCTACCATGCAGATAACCTTTAATTCAGCAAGGTTTTTGGGATACCGTTTGTGGACACTAGATTTAAAAAGACACCACAAATTTTCTACTGGATTAAGGTCCGGTGATTGGCTAAGCCATCGAAGAACACTTATTTTCTTCTCTTGAAACCATTCTTTCATTAAATTCACAGTATGCTTGGGGTCGTTGTCTTGTTGGAAGGTTCACCTGCGCCGTCCGTAGAATTTTTTGGCACTTGGAAGCATCTTCTTCTCTGATATCTCCCTGTACATGAAACTATTCCTCTTGCCCTCAATGATATGAAGATCCCCAACACCATAGGCAGTAAAGCAACCCAACACCATGATGCTGCCCCCTCCATGCTCACGGTGGGGATGGTGTTCTTGGGGTCATAAGCAGTACCACATTTCCTCCATTCATGCCGAGCTTCGTTTCGGCCAAAAAGTTCTATTTTAGTTTCGTCAGACCATATAACCCCTTCCCAAAACTCATTTCCTCTGTCCAGGTGATCTTTGGCAAATGTACGGTTCAATTCCCTAACAATATTTTTCTTGCTGACATGCAGTCCCTGAGACGCCAATTCACTCTGAAGGTCAGCACCAGTTGCCATGGGGCCATTAGTCACCTTACGTAACATGTAGCGCCGAGAACGACCCATGATCTTACGCGGAGCTCCAGCTCTTGGCTGGTTGGAGACAGCCCCAGGCACTTGATGCTTGCGGACTATTGCTCCAACCGTTGAAAAAAGAACATTGACACGTTCTGCTATTACTCTATAAGTTTTTCTTTTAATCCCTAACTACGAAGTAGAATTATCCGTTTACGAGTAGCTTCAGGGATTTCTTTAACTTTGGGCTTTGTAGTGAGAGTGTGCGCGACTTCAACGAGTTCTAGAGAGGTAATGATTGCGCCGACTGTGGTTTGTTTACATTGCATTTGTTTCGAGACGTTTCGTGAAGGTTCTAGAATAATTTCCAAACTGATTTATTCAAATTATACTATTAAATATCAAAGATTCAACATCATATTTATTTTGGTCAAATACTTATGTCCCTCATTACTTTTACTTGTGTTAAATTTTATTGTTATAAGTGCACATTTGACTGCTCTGTTTAAATATTCTACTATATATATGTTATGCAAACTTCCTGTATAGCACAGTAGAGTTGTGGAAATACTTATGTCTAGGCACTGTGTATTAACGCATTCCCAATAGCTGAAAAACCCTTTAGTATGAATTGACCTTATGAAAGTAAAAATACAGTTTCTTGCAAGTGAAGATTTAATGAGTTAATAGTTCGTTTTTAAGCCATGCAGTTAAAGTTGCATGGCTGATTTGCTTCTTTATCGATAATTTTCCTATGTACTTACGATGATGATTGTTATTATTGCTGAGAGGATGTCGAGAGCTCCTCTACACAATATGCCCAGTGCCAGTGCCGCGCGGCAGCCTGCCTGCCCAAGGGCACACAGATGGTGTGGCGTCCCAACAGGATGCTGAGGAGCGCAGGCCGAGAGTCGTCCGGCAGTACAACAAACTCCACTGAGTTAGTCAGCGCGCGGCCGCCCGTGGTCTGGCTGTCGACCGGACCCTGCGCCGGACCCAGTGTCTCTAGAGTCTAGAACGTCTGACGTCGTAGCTAGCTTGGTGTGTGGTACGGAGAACGCTAGTACAGTGAATGGATCAGGTGGAACTTGTAAACAATGTAGCGTAGTAAGAGGTCACTGCCGCTCTAAATACAATCTATGGTGTCTAGTCTTACGATTTAGATTGAAGAGAGCATTTACGTCTGACTGAGATATGCTTCACAGAGTCAGGTGGATGATTTGGTGGCAAACGAGGACGCTCGTACCGAAGCAGTTCATCTGGTGGACCTCATAGACAGTTTTTCATCTACGGAGGCTCATCTTTAGGTTTAACTGTTATGGGCTGCAGAGTGTGATGAATTTAGTGCGTAATATTAGAAAGGCCGAATACTCGAAGCAATGACTTTAGTATTCATCAGTGGCACTCAAACTTTTCAGCAACTCAACAATTTCCACATATATCCCCACAGTCACATAATATATTTGAATGCTACAATAAAAATATAATTTTTTCACTTTTTTCACGATATATTCATTTTCTCGCGGCAAGCCATTGCCCCGGGAGCATCATTCGACAACAATTGATCTAGGTTATCTTTAGCGTCATAGCTGTGATTAATGAACCAAAAAACTATCTATCAGTGCTATCGGTAACTAGTGACATTGACTACGAGTGTTTCTTTACATAGCTCGTACAGTAATTTATTCTGTATGCAAGGAGCTATAGAGAAACTGAAAACTAGCTACAGTGGAATAACGACTCCATTGATTCAACGAAATTTGCTTACATCCTACGTAATGATGTACAGTACAGTTTTACTTAGTGCTGTATACATAGATTCCATCGTACCTCCTGCTGTAGTTATGATACGAAACTGCATTTGAGGCCAAGAGATCTCTGCCCTCTCCAGCTCAATACATTGTGGTGCAAGAATGCGATAGTTCTCTGGCACTAAGTCTTAATGCTATAGGCCACTATTTTTGCAGCGATGACTTTATAGCCAGGTAAGCTTGTCATAATAGCATTGACAAATTCGAGGATTCGAAGTACCAGGATATAAAACGCTGCTGAAATAATTACCGTTTATTCTGTTGACATGCCATGGGTGACTGAGCTCTGCAGGATATTGGCCATAATGACTGAAAATTTCTGACAGAGTCTGGTCATGTGAGACGCGACCACCTGAATTACTCATAGTTTATTGTGCATAAAGTACCTAACTATGAACCTTAGACCCAACTTCTCTGCCACCTGCTCTGGGCACATGAAGAAGAAGGCGAGCCTATGGGACCTTCAAACTTTTGGGTTCGTAGCAGACACTCATGAAAAATGACGGTGTAAGTAGTAAGGCATGAAAGGGTGGCCACACGACTCACAGTCTATTGGGAATAGCACAGATATTATGAATTATTATTTAGAAAAGGTAACAAAACTTGTGGCAACTTACGGTTACTGTAATGTGCTAGGTATACTGAAGGTAACCGTAAGTGACTCTTTTTAGGCTATAGGTCATATAGCAGACAATTATAAAGACAGACGACAGCCTGCCTATTAAATAATGGTCGTCTAAATTTCAACAGTAGCTACCTAAGAATTTAGGCCTGGACGCGTACAGCAGCTTGTATAATATGAAGACCACAGCCCCACGGGAAGTCACGGCTACTTGCCACTGTAAAGACTTACGACAACCTGTACGTGGTACATACAGCATAAGGCGTCATTGATTGGTTTGCCAATTGACTTCTCCGGAATTTCAGACAAGTATGCTGGCATTGCCACCGGAATCGTGTTGTCCAAAAGCTGAAACTACAATTTTGAAACGCAAGATTCAATTTTCGGAAGCTCCAAGTACGAGTAACACCTAAAACACGACTCAATAAGGCGAAACCAACGCACTCGTCTGATATCCGGACGAGTTAAATCTCAAAGGCTTAATTTCACCGCCCAGTTAATGTCCCCCCGCCCTACTGGCAAGTTTATAGAATTTGGTGTAAGTGAAGTGGAAACAATTAAGCTAAAAATAGACAATTGGGAAGACCTACAACACCTACTCATTGTGTACTATTATATCATACTCCTAGATGACTTTTAGTTTACAGCAGGTTGCAGGTGATAACACGAAACTGTACCGAAGTTAATGGCGGACATCAGCCTCCTACCATACTCGCGCTTTTGGCACGTGGATTTTCAGTGTATTTAGCATAGAGCAGGCGACCATGACTAGCAGACTACTGAGCACTCCATACAGAGACCGACCGCCAGTCTCGTACTCAGAGACAGCAATACAATGAGGCACTGTGTGGTGGCCTCTGTCGGGCGCTATCTGTTCACCACAGTTCGCTCCTATGCATCAAATACCGAGTAAGATGGATTACTCGGGGTTGTTACGGTTCTGAAATTATCGCAATGTAGGGGAAAAAGCAGAAATTACGTGCATGGAGAATACATATCGCAGCTCTCGACTGTGATAATAACAGGGACATGTAAACGAAATTCAAAAACACACACATATATATAAATACATAGTGAACGTGTACGTTGTTTACCATAAGCAGTTGGGAGTTTCTCTTCATTAGTTACTGATGAAATAGATTTGGCGTGCAGTGTTGTTATTCTAATTCTGAAATTACTATAAGATATTTAAATACAAAATGGGGTAGCAGCGCACACCGCCCATCAAAAGCGATAGCAACATATGTGCGAGGACAAACTGTCGAGAGGTGGTATGATACTACACAAAATCACTGCATGTAAAACAGGTAAAACTAATCGCATAAACAACCACTATGGAGATGAAATACTCAAACTTTAATGAGCCTGAAAGCAGTGCAATGTGGCAAAAAAAATACAATCTACAATATCATAAACACCGATGTGTATTTATCGTTTGTTTATTTATCTCTCTATTCATTTTCTATCACGCCTTAGCAAAACAGATAGGCTGAAATTAGCCCAGGTTGGAGGCTCTGGTCGTCCTCTCAAGCTTCATTGAAAACTGTTAGGTAGAAAATAGGCCGGGTTGCAGAAGATTGGAAACGTATCTTAATCAGGTACAGTTGAAATTCAAACAATGAAGACATCGCAGGCTTAGTCTAGTTTGCATGACAATTATATTTAAAACTCTTCTGCATCGCAGCTTCACAAGGAAGGTGAGGACCAGGAAGGCTGTACGTATCATCTTATACTGAAATTACTATCCTTTGGTAAATTATAAAATTGAAAAAGTCGACACGAACTAATAATTAAAACTTGACGTTTCGGGATACTTCTCCCATTTTCAAAAGCCTAATAAAATCTTTAATGGAT
>LQNS02278094.1:14886706-14899528 GCA_001587735.2 Parhyale hawaiensis
TGGCTCTCTCTTTGGTCGCAAACTGCGGCACCACAGAAGACACCCAGCAGAGTGACTCCACACACGTGGGGTGACGTGAACAACGTCACCTGGACTTCTTCCGAAGACTCTCAAGGTAAGGTAAGGTAACTCAAGGTATTGATAACAAACAGTAGTGTTGCTGATAGAAAAATGGCCAACAATGAACTTTTGTTTTTCGCTGCTATAGTTTTAATCGATATGTGGTCTCCGCTTTGTATTCATGTTGATAATCTTCAATTTTTTTGGACTGAGGTACATTTATTTTAATAGTGATTATCTAGCGGCGTTTAACAATACGAGCATATTTTCAAAAGTACATTAATATTTTTGTATAGACGTCCGCTGCATAAAATCAGTACCGGATAGAGGCATTCGGTGGTGACTATTCAGTATCTTGTAGACATCGGCATAGAATTTTTTTACCAGCGGGTATCGCGCAGCTTATGCACTGCTTGCCGCGGGCGATTCATAATGGGCTCCAAACAAGCCTAGCGAGAGCGCCTGAACCTGCCCATCCGCCTAGCAATTACTGTGCGCCGGCGCCGCTGCAATGCTACTAAGCTTGGCATTCTTTGAACCCAGTTTTTTTAAAGCACAAGTGTTCATCTCGAACCCGTAGAAATATTAATTATGCTTTATTGGTCTTCTCTCCAAGGTGACCAGGTTTCTTTTACATGGATGCTACTGCATGGATGATCTTTCCAACGAGCCACCAAGCTGGAAACAGTACTCAACCAAAATTGTACACATCTGACAGCTGGAAAATACGCTCACAAGACAAATTCCATCCATAGGATATTATGCATGAGTAGGAATTAGTCTATGAACGGGTGGCAGGACGGTCCTGAAATGAAAAACCTCGCTCTTTTGACAGAGCAGAATCAGGCAGCTGTATACTGCATACACAAAAGTGTTCGATGATTATGAAATATATCTGCTTTGTGTTGAAGGTAAAATGCGCGTCATATACAATTTTAAATTTTTAACCGAGCCGAAAATCACTTCCTCACATGTATCTCGTGCTTCTCTTGGTGTGGATATTAGGTCTCATAAATTTGGCAATGCAGGAGCAGGGAAGGTGGACATTGCATGCGTGCATAAAGACAGAGTTTTTCCTGAAACTTGGTCGAAAGTTTGACTTTTTATACCAAAGTTTTGATCTCGCAGGTGCTCGTCTGCTCGTAGAGATGTATTGCACGAGTATGGAATAAACTCTCTCGTCACCTTTTAATCTTCAACAAATTACGGTAAATCTTTGGTGACTCAGAGAAACAAGACACTAACTTTTCGAATGTGCAGCAACATATATTTATGTCATGGAACTATTGAGCTTGAGGCTAGACATTTAAATGCGGCTCTGCAGTCTATGGTCCTACGACTGATTATTTTAGGACATCGACCTTTTCAATTAAAGGTAGTGAACTTTTCGAAATAGTTTAATGAAAATTATTAAGTACAATTTTCTGACTCTACATGCAACATTTTCGCTTCACATCTCAAACTTATTCTAGAGAATAGTTGGCTGTATGGATAAGCAAAAACATTTGCGTAAACTATTTGGTAAATTAACGGTGCAACTTATTTAAAACTGTTTATGATCGATACCATGGCAATAGCTCATAGAGGGACGGGGCGTAAGTTTCGGTGTCTCTATGAGAATGGGCCTGCGTGGTTCGTCTATTGCCGCCTATCTAATCTAATCTATCGTCAATCTAGTTCCCTCCCACCAATGGTCCCGCTATTTTATTGCAATACTGTCAAGCAAGTGAGTTAGCCATGTATAAATACTGAAGCTAGTACTCATATGTTCTACGCATGGTAAACTAAAGCCTATCCAGAGTCACACCTTCCGCACGGGCATGTGCCATCACCCAGTACAAACAAGCCTGGACTTGCAGCACAACACAATCTCCCATCACAACATTCAGCCTCCGAATGGGTGCAGTGCGACATCGAACAGACAGATGCCCGCACACGGACACACAACAGCGCACACACTAATCCCAACACGGAAACTTCTTTGCGAACGGTTCGTACTGCTCGCTGTATTAAAATGTACGTAGTGTAACTCTTGCACTGCGGTCGACGAGCAACGTTAGTAGTGTCAAATCAGCGCCAGCACTGCTGCCTTATAATGGCAAATATGAGTGCAGTAAGAAATGTTGTTTTGAAGCTAATAAGTCAGTACTATTTAGTTATTTGCATGAAGGCAGCTTCGAATCTTTTAACCATGACACAAAACAACTGAGGCAAATACAAAAGGAAATGCCTTCCTAAAATGCCTGTTATTCTTGGAAAAAAGCTATGAAAAAGCGGATGACCACCTATAAAAAAATGGATGAGAACTCTAAGCTGCAAAAATAGTACCCAATTTCCAATTAAAACTTCATCATTCAACTTTTTTGTTAACTTTAGCATGAAATTTGAGACTTGTAGAAACTTGTTACCACGGATACAAGACGCTAGATGGCAACGCTTTCCGACTTTCTTCGTTACTACGGACAAATATAAGCATACTTGTTCTATATTTATTTGGTCTGAGAAAATAAGTTCTATACTCGGTCTCGGTAACGGAGCCAATGCCGAAGATGCAGGATTCAGCGAGCAGGATGCGACTTCCGGCCTGTACACTGTGTACAGTCCTGCGGTAGTATATATAATCAGTAGCAACAAACATCCTTTTTTTTATTTCTATATAATAGGTCAGAGCAGTCTGTCATGCGAAGAGTTACATCCGTGAGTTACTGTCCAGTTGGCCAATGAGTAGGTATAGAGGTAGTTGTTGATATATAATATATAGAGCCCCTTGTTTTATGTTGTTTTATTATTCAGGTTCAAGATTTTTACATCTATAAGTACGTATTCGCTACAGGTAATTTTGAATCAAGATAGTACCTGGAAGAATGTAAATATTACGAACCTAAATAATACTACTGCATAAAACTAGATCCGATTTCGAGAACTACCTGTAGCTAATCACAGTAACTGACCTAGCTCGAGTGGTAGAGTGGAATATTAATCACATTGAAATATAATTTACGATTTTTTCTATGGTGTAGGTATGAAGCTTTCAACATTAGTGACACACTAAATATTTCTCTAGCCCGGTTTCCAATCACTGCATTGTCAACCACTTCAGCCCGTAGGTCGTAAAAATTTATACGCAAGAAACACACAAGAACAAAATAACTGGTAATCCGAAGGAGACATATTTAAGTCCCCCCCCTTCCCCCGTGTGCAGAACTTTGCGATGCGGAGTTCTGTACTAAGCCTCCAATAGAACCGAAACGGTGGCATTGCCGTTTAGTGAGAATAACGGAAAGATAAAAAATGTTTAATTCAAGGCTTAAGTAATTGAAAAATATGCAGTACTCACGTGTGATTCATACTACATGCGCACCTGAATCGCTAATCGTAAAGCTATTGTGCAGATTAGATTAGATACAGTAATTGGTTATAGACGGTCCAAGAAACCCATTCCAAAGGAAAGATCGATGCCCAAACTGCGGTCCTGCCCTAGCTACTGCCGTTTACCGTTTTGCTAAAACAATAAAATAGTGGGAAATAAAATTACTGTTAATAATGCGCTCCTTAGATGGCATTTGAAGAAGGCCCGAAATCTTTATCCTAATTAAAACCCTGTTTCAGGCCTCACCCAAACCGCTCATCTTGAATGTTCTATCGTGATAACAAGAAGCAATTCCCATAATTAGATTGTATGACCTTACAGCAGAGCAGTCCCGGACTTGTCTGTTTGTACAGGACGGAGGTCAACATTTTGTCGTTTCCCACGACAAGTGCGACATGGCGCCGGACAACATAGCTGCTTATCGTCCTTTATGTGGACTCCCACGAGCTGCCATGCGCCGACTGCTGCTATTTTTTTTCTCTGTCGGTCAGCAGCCNTGTCTGTTTGTACAGAACGGAGGTCAACATTTTGTCGTTTCCCACGACAAGTGCGACATGGCGCCGGACAACATAGCTGCTTATCGTCCTTTATGTGGACTCCCACGAGCTGCCATGCGCCGACTGCTGCTATTTTTTTCTCTGTCGGTCAGCAGCTGGGTGGAATTTATTCTCAAGATTCAAATAACTGAAGAAAAACTTCGCTCTCCCAATTCATTTGAGATCATATTCGCCCTAAATAAGAGACTTTACAGAGACTCTATATCCGCAATTTCATTTTATGTCAACCAGAATAGATTTCTGATGAGTAAAAATATTTGCCGAAAATTAACAAGAAAAAATAAAATGATAAAGCATTTGCACTCGTTATTCAAAATGCTGTCAAATGTTCTAGAAGAGAAGCAGCTCTCTAGCTTTTAGAATAAAGTGTTTGATACAGGCTACTGAAGCCACTTTGAGTAGTGCAAAATTTGAAGGAAACTAATATACGTAATCTAGACAGAAAATATAATTACTAGGGACCGGTTTCCAGCATTTATTCTATAAATGCTATAATAACTATAATGACTATGAAAAAATAGCATTGAAGCATTTAACTATTATGACTAGGAAAAAGTAGCATTTAAGTATAGTGACTATTAAAAAATAGCATTTAACTATAATGACTAGGAATGTGATAAATGACTATTAAATGACCATTAATATTTGGCAATACTGAAGAGACACTTATGGTAAAACTGTAGAAACGTATTCAATGAAGCAAGTCATTCAGTGATAGTAACTAGAGACTACAAACATGCCTTAGGTGAAGTCAACTAAACGCGCTGTTGTTATAAAATTGGTCGAAGAATTTGGGAGTGATGTGCTATCATTAGATGATGAAAACTTGAAGTGCAGAGCTTGTACCGAGGAAATGAGCTAGCGTGAAAAATCTAACATCGTTGCTCATCTTCAAACAACTAAGCATGGGAACAATTTACAAGATGGCGGAATTCGTCCAGAAGATGAAAATCAGAACGTGCATACAGCGAATGCATATAGGAAGCAATTTAATTTACATTTGCGTGAGGCTTTAGTAAATGCCAATGTTCCTATCTGAAATTTGGAGAACAAATCATTTGAAGATTTTTTACAAAAGTATACGGGAAATGTAGTCCAGATGAGCTTACTATCAGCAAAGAACATGTAGATGTTCAGTACAACATTAACACCGCCACCACGAGCAGAATAAGAATTAACGTAGGCAACAGTAAAGTATGGGTGAGCATAGCAACAGACGTCACAGGTCGACAGATTGCTAACATGATAATAGGAACACCTGAAGCAGGGAAAACACATAAGATTTATTTGTTCAATACACAATAATTAACCAAAACAAATAGCACTACACGAGCTCAATTTTTTGCAGCTTCATTAGTTTTTATCTGACCCGAAGGCATCCTTTTTGAGGACGTCCTGTTGCTGGTCACGGACGCAGCTTCATACATGAAGCGGGCTGCTGCATCGTTATGCCCTCATATGGTACATTTCACTTGTTTGTGTCATGGATTGCAGAAAAAATCAGATTTAATTTCCCTAGTGTTGACAATTTCATTTCAAATGTGAAAAAGTTTTCCCCAAGGCACCATCAAGAACTGAAGTTTGAAAGACGCAGCCCCCGACCTAGCTCTCCCACCACAACCAGTACTCACGAGATGGGGGACTTGGCTCAATGCAGCTCAGTTCTACGCTCATAATTTCAACATCATAAAATCGGCATTGATTTACTTGACCCTGAAAACGCCTGAGGAATTGAATTCTCTCAACAACTACTGGATGGACATTCATATAGAAACAATCTCATCTCCATAGCTGCCAACTTCTCAGCACTGCCAGACTCCATAAAGAAACCAGAAGAGCGGAACTTGAACATCGTAGTAGATGCAATAGGTGTATGCCAGGGAGCCGTGTAAAGCATGAGTGTCGCCTATGTGTAGGGCTCACTGTAATGAACAGGTACAAACGCCTTGTATTAAACAATCCATTATTAGAAATCATCAAGAAAATTAGGGAAATAATAATTGGGAAAAGACGAAGTGCATCAATTAAGATAACATCGCCCGCAATGCTCACCTCTACAAATATGCGCCAGTGACAACACTTGCAGTACAGAGAAGTTTTTCTAAACTGAAACTTGTTCTCTCTGATAAACGCTTCAACTTAAAACTACTAGAAACACGAAGAAATTCCTGAACAAATTCCTAATCATATCCTGCAATAATGTTCAATGTTAATGTTCCTCTAACAATGTTATTGTTTGATTTCTGTAATAATTTTATTGTTTCATTCAAATTTTTTTGTTTATTGGAGAAAAATAGTATTTATAATAATTTTTAAATCAAAATTTAATAAAACCATTTATACTTGCACCAGTATATTTCTGATGTCTAAATGCTACAATATATCTGTAGGACAGCTCATGTTCGTTGCATCTCATCTTGCCACGCTTTACCCAATCCATTCACCTCATATAGTCAGTAAACGAACTCAATTAAATTAAGAGCAAAACCCACAGGAAGAAGCATCTTAATAAACAACAAAGCACAAGTGGTTTTACCGCATCCATTGTTATTGTTCTTTCTAACAGGTGGATCGTCCCACGTCGGGTTTTCCAACTGATTTGCTTCGCTCTTAAGGTAATAGTTCCCGGAACTTTACCGACTGGTTCCTTTCCCAGGATGACAACGGCGTTCTTGTACGTTCAACTCTGACCAAAACAAAGTAACCTGCTCGTATTTCACTGCCTTCTCATGAACTACTCGCTTCAAACACATCTCTATTACAGCTGGACATCACTGGAAAAGTGCCCAAATTTCGTGGACTTGTGACGCATGGGCGCACCTGCAATAATGACTGCACGAACAGTTAATTTGAGTGCACACATGCGGCGTCACGGCCTTCCTCGTAGCAGCGAAGTCTTGTTGGTCATTGGCTATGCTCAGGAAATACCGGCGTCGTCGCCCGATTTCCATTCCTGGAGGAAGAATGCAGCGCGGTCGGCCTGCCGACCCTAGTCCAGCAGAGGCCGCAACGCTCTGGCGTCACTGCAGTGGCTGCGCAGACGCCCATGCGCTCCTCACACGCAGAGAAACAAATAAACACGTCAAAAGTTCATTTATGAAAAAAAAACAGAGGCTGCAGCAATGCTACGACACCGCAGATACTGTTCACGACTGCACCAGCGCTCTTCACGAGGGAATAACATAGTGTACCCTACAATCGCGTTAAGTACACCAGTAAATCTGGCGTTTACTTAACCTTTCACCTCCCCATGTACAAAGACCATTCGGTCCCGTTGGAGTTAGCTACTTCATTACTACGAAAGTTTAAATTGAAGTAAAGGTAGACGGCCAACCGTCAGCCGCCTATTGTACTTCTTGGAGTACTTTTCAAGCAATGATATTCTTATGAGAAAACAAACTGCGAGTATAATTCAGGTAGTCCGCGATGTTTTGGATGCAGCCAAAGAACCCACTCCGTATGAACGAGTAGCTTCCATAATTTGTTTTCATAACAGCCTGTAAGATCACCAGGTCTGGGTTCTTCAACAGTTAGGAGCGGGTAAATTTTAACAAGTTTTGTAATTTTTCTGAAATGAAAAGCAGCAAATTTTAGATGTTTCAATTAGTGTAATAACTATGCATGCACAAGGCCCCAGCTATTTAGCTTATGATACCAAACAATAATTACCTCCGCCCTCGAGGTTACTTACATATTTGCTGTGCTTGTCTGCCTGTTTGTATCTTCTCCTGACACTAAGATAATACAAAAAATGATGGACGGATCTTCAAGAAATTTGCAAGGATTTTAAGGCATATATAGTAGCAGCACGCAATAGGATATTATAGGAATTTATCGGCTGTCTGTGGAAAATAATGAAAGGTATCCAATAATATCGGATGAATTCCTAGAAATTTCTTGTTGGATAATAGATGACTAACTTTTGGAGAAGATTCATTCAGTCGTTGGTTTCTTTGTTTGTATGTTTACCAAATTTGTCATAGTTCTATTATTCCAGAAGCTAATGAGGGTTTTTTTTTCTAAAATTTCATGAGTTGTTAGGTATGTGACGAAGAGTAAATGACTAAATTTTAGTTCGTTTATTTGTTTCTGTGATTAATTTTTGGCTATTAGCAAATAACTCAAAAAATTATGAATGGACCCTTATGCAGTTTACAAGAATTGCCAGAAATGTTAAAAGACATATATGATCAAACTTTGGTGATGATCAGTTGGTCTGTTTGTGTGTTTCACTAATGTGATATTGTAATTGATATATCAGCCATTTCTTATTCGTAGGAGAACTGCTAACAACTAGCAATCACTTTCTGGGTATGCTTCGAATATTAGAAAACAAAGAAAAGATTGAGTTGCACACCTATAAATATCACAGTAGTATTTGAGAGGCATGTTCATGATACATTTAAGTTTTATTTTGTGTGTATGCATGTGATACGCAAACCTGGTAGTAAGATGGACTATTAATGTTCTTCCGCACGTCATCAATGCAATAAAACTAGTCATGTCTGATGTAGCAAATTAAATCGTATCTAGAAGCTGCAAATTTTTTACCTAGCTGTGATATCCTAAACAATGCCACTACACCAAACATACTGCATTACTGGTGCGGGTACTGGCTGCTATTCTGTGCTTCTCTTTCTTCTTCTTCACTCGCTGGGCTGGTTGCGTGGGGGTTTGTCAAGCTCATGGAGTTTCTCCGCTCCCTCGTCGCCAGTCTGGTGTGATTTAATAATAATAATGATATGTAGCATGATTGTTTGCACTGGAGGCTGGGTATTGGCCCCAGCTGGGCCATCGCGCCATACTGGCGCAGTAGCAAGACTACTCCAAAACTTCGTTCCTGATCGTTCGAAATGTAGTTTTGTTTCAGATTCGGGCAATAATCGCCAACCGATTGTTCATGAGACAACAGATAATTTGGTCCTGTCGGGCAGGAAAGAAAGCTGCTGTAATGTCAATAGTAAACAGTTTGCGACTAACACCTGAAACTTGAGTTACAGTTGAGTCGAAGAGGATTAAAGTCGGTTGCAAAATGAAGCTAATCAGGTTGAAATTCTTTACACCAAGGGGGCTGATTAAAGACTCACTAATTCTGTCTACTACAAGTATATTTTTCTGTATATTACGTCCCTGCATTTACACTAAAGTATTTTTACATTTTACTGTCTCGTAACGGAAGCGTGACTGTATAGGGAGCAGTGTGGTGTAGTTTGCATAAGTCTATATCTCCGATTCTGTCTGTCCGGGTTAGTTAGTAGTTACAAGTGCGCAGTTCCGTGGGCTGGCTGTGTTCTGTCGGAAGGTTAATGTGTGCTCTCGCGATAGCTGCTAGGTCGGACCGATTCTAAATGTTTATAGTGCATTTGTGAGATTCATGTGTGCGTGCTAAACTTTGTACCGGGCAACTGCCTACATATGATTCCTTCCCTATTGCTGTTCAGCCGACAAGTCAGGAGTTAGGACTGATCATACACCGCGTTATTCTTGAACAAACTGCGATCCCAATCATTGATATAAGATAATAAGCAGCTTATGACTCGTGCTCTCTTGTAGTTCTGAGGTTTCAGGGAATCTGCCTCGGTTTTTGCAACACGTTTCTTCTCAAACAATACGGCCGCGATCGTGACCTTTCTCTCAGGGGTTAATCAGATTAGCCAGAACAGTGTCGTATCGTGCTATCTTCTTACGCGGATCTACAGGAAATAGGCCGCATTCTTCCCATGCAACGTAATGTTTAGAAATAGTATGAGGAACGACTAACTATCCGCAATGCCAGGCTGCAATTCGCGAGCGCTGTCCTGCAAACAGTTGGCACCATTGAATTGCGTGTCATATTTCGTACTTGTTAGGAAGTGAATTTTGTAAATGGGTTTTGGCACGCGGTGAGTCAAACCAGTAAGGCCTCCTCAGTCTAGGGGACCTAAGCAAAACTCCATCCTTCTATTGTATCACTGGTGCTGTAAAGGATCGGTACAGTCTACTGGCCAGCTAATTTAAGCTCAACAGGCTTGACTGGTAGAGACAACTACTCAGGCGTGCTGGCTTCGACACGTTCAATTGAGATTCGAGGTGGTAACCCTTAATCGATTAACCGTGAAATATCCAAAAACTCAATCTTGTTTCAGCATAGGCTTCGCCACTTTGGATTGTGCTGTAGATGCTAGCAGCAACCCGATTACCTTTGAGCTATCTGAAAACTATATTTACGGAGTTGGTTTGAGTTTTTGCAAGTCTCATTGGTTATCAATTTCGAGCCAACGCCTGACTCTCAGCCCAGGGGGCGAAGCCGTCGCACCTGTCTGGTGTTTGAACAAGTCAAGCTCGCACGCTATTGGCTTGTGAAGTTAAGACTTGAAGGCTTGATTTGTACGGCACTGCGAGCAGGTGCTTGGTATCGACCCGCTCAAGCGAGTTTTAGACGTTGGCTCTCAATCGAGCAACCTTTAGATTCTACCCCGCCCTCCGACCTAAAAATTCCAACATAATCGGTAAATGGTGTAATCAGTCAGCTTAACCTAATTGCGTAGCTGAAATGCTTGCTAGCTTTTCCAGACATACATGACCCCCCCCTCCAAAAAAAACACCATCACCAGACTGACGCTGCAGAAACACACAGACACAGACACTCACTCTCGCTGTTCCCAGCACAGCCACACTTCTGCTGAAGCATAGGTTACGCCGCGACACGCAGAGCAGCACGCTGCGTAGCTCTAGGCACAATTGGGCTGGATTTCCATGGATCCCTTAACTTCAGCCTCGATCTTGTGTCTTGAGTAGCATCTTGGAAACCAACTGAAATATTGAATCTCTGCTATGGTGTAAATTGTTTACAATGCATGCATTTCAACTGATATTTCTGATAGTCTTTTTTTCATGATAATGAGGATGAATATTTCAGGAAATATCGCTGGTAAAAGCAATCACAATACCCAGCGTAATTCGATCCGATTGTATTCACTAAAGCTTTACAAAATATATTTAATGCACAAGCTGTTTCCATCCTAGACAACTGTACCTAGCTGGAAGCCACTAGTGTTCCGTGGGTTCGCGGAGCAGGCTTTGTAGAACGCCTCTGCCTACTGGTGCGAGTGACGCGACAAAAAAACATTTAACGATGTATTGAGCACTACTAGACGTTGAGGTTCACTACATCAATTTTGGCCACAAGGATGGTCTAAAATTTTTTAGTTTACATGGGAAGCATTATTAAAACAATACCGACTCTACTATTTAATGCCAGTAGAAATTGGACAAGTTCCTGCTGGTGTCACTAGCCTGTCGCTCAAGCACATGAAAGAATTATTTATTTATAAATGTCCTAGCGTGGAACTGTGCTCTTCCCTACACTTTAGTTGCCGAAGACCTCGTAGTGTAACCGAGCAGGAGGCAATGAGCGTAACGGGAGGACTCACAAAAAATTAGCACCAAAAAGTGACGTCATCATCGACGAATCTATGGCTGAGCAGCCTAGGAGTATTTTAACTAATTTCACCAGAAAAATCGTCTTAGATTGCAAAATTAGTCTCTAGCGTATAAATAAATGAAGATAATATATACTAATTTAGCAATTAACTATAGAAAATTGCCGTGCATGTTGGTGGAAACTTTCACAACACTAACGCCGAATTTGTTCCCTTTCGGCGGCTCAATTTAACTTCTTTTGCTTGATTGAAGCCTTATTTACACGTCATATTCACTTCAAAGTACTCTTCACAGAATATATCTATTCCTTACCAACATATTTAAGCACCATTATAGCCAATTTTTGTACTCGAGAGAAATCACAGTAACAGGTAGTCTATTGCCCGAACTTTCTGTACTGGGCGACAACATTTTTCGGTATTTTGCAGCTCAAGTAGCTGACCAGTCATGAGTGGGAGACTGAATGAAATAAATCGAAAAAATACGATGGTATGTTCAAGAAAACCATGTACGCAGGTCTGACGCCCCACACCTAAAACACTTCGACTCGTCGATGTGATGTAAAATTGCTACGTGCGGTCACAGCTATATTTTATTTCAGTCCTATTGTGTTGCATTCTTTGCTTCCTGGTAACCAAGTGTATATGATCAGAGTAGTTCGCTAATATCGCATCTCACAAATGATCCAATGTTGGTGCTGCTACAAAGGAAATTTTGATTTCAGAGCCAATTTGAAATTTTCATTACCGTTGTTTTGCTAGGCTGAAGTATGGGCTGTCTCCGCTCCTGCTGAACATCATTTTCTATAATCAAAAGCTCAACTGTAGAAAATGAATATTTTAGGGGCTACTACTAAAGCGGCTCCGGCGTGATGTAATATCATAAGAACACATTTTTGTAGTAGAAACAGAAATTCTGACATAGTAAGAAAACTGTTATTTTAGCAGTTTCTAATTTTACCAAGTTGATAACTGTAGCCTTCTGCATCTGCAGTATTCAATTTTTGTCAGTGCTGTTCATCTTTTGCATATTATGATGTAATGGACTAGCCTAGCTTGTAACGCTTCTCAGTCATAGGGTAAACATTGGTTAATTTGGGCCATAGAGATTAGACAGATCCTACTTCTAAAGAAACATACAAATCAACCGCTTGCTAAGTTTTGTCGGAACCTGGTAAGGCTTGAGAAGTAATTCGAAAAAGGAATGATACACAAAAGTCAAAACATTATGTTTGTATGTAATACATTCATTAAACATTAGATAGATACTAACCAGGGTTTTGAACTGCAAGCCTATAATGAGGATAAATTCAGTCGTAGTCTAGTGTCTAGATGGGATGGCTTATGCAGGTATGTGAATAACGATCCCAGGCAACAGATAGTAAGTTGCTCTTCGCTGCTCTCGGCATCGTAA
>LQNS02278094.1:14942494-14956306 GCA_001587735.2 Parhyale hawaiensis
AAAAGGCACAAATGATTAGATTTTGGAGTTTATGCAAAGAAAATTATGGTTTCAGAGCCAATTTGAATTTTTGCTACCGTTGGCTCACTTGGCGGAGGTATGCGCTCTCAGAGTGCTCTATTTACAACTGCTAACCTAAGCAAACTGAGATGAGCGTTTACTGCTTCACAGCCGCTCAGTATCGAAAGTTTTTTTTTCTCTCTCTCTGAAATGGAGAAAATTCACTGCTTATTGTACGTAGATCAGTAACGCTCAATGTAATAGCTCCTCTTCGGTATTGTGGATACGGTAGGCTAGCTTATACTGGTCCGATGGTTTTTGCTTAGCGAAAGCTGTTTCATCGACCATTGAATTAAATTTGGGAGAATAGCTGAAGTAAAGAAATCATCTGTGGGAAGAAACTACGAATCAAGATGCATGAGAGTGCTGGTGGAAGCTTCAGATAACTTCAGTGGTGCAATTTCAACTTCGGTAATGCAAGAAGTGCAATTAGACTTGAGGTCGCCCAATACTTAGCCATAGATTCGATGTATGGAGAAGCTAATACTCGTACAAATCAGACTAAGCCTGCGATGTCTTCATTGTTTGAATTTCAACTGTCCCTGATTCAGATACGTTTGCCATCTTCTGCAACTCGGCCTATTTTCTACCTAACAATTTTTAATAGAACTTGAGAGGACGACCAGAGCCTCCAACCTGGGCTAATTTCCGCCTATCGGTTTTGTTAAAGCGTGACAGAAAATGGATAAACCGATAAATAAACAAACAGATAAATTCACATAGGTCTTTATTATACTAGTGGACCCGTGCGTGAAGAAATTCACGCAATAATCGATATTTTTGTTTTCTTCTCTGACTTGCCGTGTATACATTTTCCCGCTCACGCTTATTTGCAACTCTCCGTAATCTTTCTGCTCTCCATTTCTAGCGCGTCTTCCTTCTTGAGACTGTTGTAGTCTCGTTCTTCTTTTACGTTCCCTATCCTCTTTCTTAATTAAACGTGCGTCTTCCAAAGTAAAATCTTAAGTAAAAAAAAAAACACTGCAATAAACTTGAATGCCACTCCTGTCAGCTTATATACGATGCAAGCGTACCGTATCCATAATACGATCTTCCATACTTGACTATCTCTTTCATTGAAGTGTTGAAATTTCGGGCTCTGAAGCGAATTGTATACTCTCTCAGAAGAAATATTTGTCTACTGCCAGTGAAATAACTGTCTTCCGCTCCCTTGATCATCTGCCGAATTTATAGGTATATTGTGACCTGAGAAGTGAAGAACCCAAAATGAAGAAAAGAATTAGCTGCCAAGAAATCATCAAGGTCTTTACGCGCCTGCTTACCGCTGAAGAATATCTTACCATTTGCGTCCATAATTGTGCAGTCTTAAAAGCATCAGACTTCAACGTTGTCAAAGAAAGACCGGAATCAGCTATACTGTTCGAGTGCCATCATCCGCAACTTGGAATATTTGCTACCTATCAGTTTTCTATGAAGCTTGGCAGGATGACCACAGTCTTCAAGCAGATGAATACATTGATGAAACCAGGAAGGCCAGAGCTAATTTTTGCCTATCTGTTTGTTAAGAACGTGACAAGAAACCTATAAATAAATAAATAAAGAAATAAATAAAAATTTAAATATATAAACACACGGCGGTCATTCTTAGTATTAGATTGTAGATGGATCAACATTACAACTGAGAACGATATGCTTCTGGTTAAATAATTGAACTGTATATATTTCTTTTTATAATGTTCAGCGGAAATTGGCGTCTACAAAAGATCATGCAGCCGGAATGTTGTGTTTATAAGCCTCATACAAAATGTTTTCCGACAGGTTAGTTCACTAACACTATGCTTCTGACCACTGCTGGTGCTCTACCGATCATTGCTGTCCACAGAAAGTCAGAAACTCCTAGGTACCGTACTGCAGAATTTTGGACCTGAATTAAAAGCTGTACACTGTACAGTTAGGACGCAAGCGCACCTACAAATAAATACTCCCTGCTTCTGGCGATGATCGGTCGAGTGCTAGCAGTGCAGTCAGTTCTGCTGGAACTCGACCGATTACCGCCGTCCACAGAAGCACCTGCCGCCAGAAAGTTGGTTTTTTACCACCCGCTCAGCCTGACGCGATGGGTGATTACCGCTGTTGAGAGACGACCTTGTCTGTCCTTCTTCCTGCCGATCTCCCGTACACCACAGGCACGCGGCAGCTTCTCTCCCATATGTACTAGCAAAATTACCGTATGATTCATTGTTTTCTTTAAATCCACACGTGTTTCGTGCTCTTGCATGCATTGGTTGTGCTCCACTGGTGGACAGAATAGGTTCTTACAGTGTTTGGTTCGCTACACAGCGTTTATTCAGCAGTGTACACTACCAGCTTATTGACTTGTTGGTCGTTTAGTGTTGTTCACCTGACGTCGGTTTGCAGTTCATCCTCCTACGGCGGGGAGCATTGATTCTAATAAAAGTGTTCGTGAAAACAGACACGCGCAGTTGAACAGTTAAATAATCGACTATGCAGCGACGCGATCTTTATTGTTGCGCATCGCTGTAGCCTATAGAGTGTGAGCAATGGATCGAGGAGAGACTAGGCCTATTTTTTATAGCATTACCTAGTGAGGAAGATATTCTGCATCATCCATTTAGGTCTATCTGAAGCTTGTCACTCCCGATGGTCCAGTTGTGGCAGTGCGCATAAAAAAGTTCTATCTTTTGTTGAAAACTATAGTGCATTGGAATGCGAGTTCTGCTTGTATTAAAAGAATGACTTAAGGAGTAAGAAAAACGTATTCGCTGGTAAAAACCAGTTAATTATAATAAAGTGATAGGCGAAGAAATTCAGCTAAATGCGCACGCCAAGGTAAAAAATCATGATAGATATCATTCTACATAACAGTCGTACTATTTTGTCCCTGCTGTAACCATTTTTTCGCATTTCTTTGGATGTCTGTTATTTCTCTTCTCTGCTCTCTATGCTTATAATTATATTGCTCCTTCCATATTTTTTCAGTAGTTACAGAATATTCAAGTGTTCCTAATCTATGGTTCTTACGTCAGTGTAAAACCATTGATTTTAAGAATTTTCTTCTATCATTTTCCAATACGGCAGCAGCATTGAAGCGTTTATCGGGCACGTGACATACTCGTATAACGACATAAGTATACGGCTACTTTGATGGTGCTATTCCTACGGGAGCGGTTTTCAGGCGCTCGGTAAAGAGATAATACGGGTTCGGTAAGTCGTAACTTGTCAGTTAGGGCGCGTAGATTGGACAAACATGTCAACAAGTATCGTTAATTTTTTCAAATTGCCACCGGTCCGATTTTGTCAGATCGTGATACCAATCTTGATTTAATTGAGGCCAGCGATGCATTACCAACTAGGTCAAGTGAATGAAGCTAAATTAGTAAATTCAGCATCAAATATCTAGCATTAGCCGTAAAATCCATGCAATCGTGCCCACGGCACTACATGCCTTGAGGTTCCGGCCTCAGGGCTGCACTACCTATCAGATCCTTGGACAGAGTGCGAGATACTCTTACTGCACCATTTACTGCGCACCGTGCGTGGTACCTACTGCAAGTATGACATTGTTGTTGAAAATGAGAAAGTTCATATTCGAATATAAACATACCATGGGCTTTTACAATACATTTTATCGCGGCTGGTTATGTAGGCTATAATTAAACCCATTGTGTTATTTACTCCTGTGATCAATGCTCTATTTTTTTTTACGCAGGATGCTATAGAATTGCTTGGTTGTTCGAAAGGGATAAAGGTTATTTGCATCCAGGTCTACCTATAAACTTTCCCAATCCATACTCGAGCAAAGTCTGGTTTGAAGATCACCGGCCTCGGCTATGATGGTATCCAGCATACCTACCTCCAGTGACCATGTAAGGAATGTTGCCGTTGCGCTGCCACCTACTCTTCCATCACGGCCTTCGCTTGTCCTGTGCCATATATGGCAACACTGCGCCCATGCCTCTGTAGGCCAGGAGCCAACACTTGTTGTTTGCCGCCACATCGGTTTCATTCCAGTGGAACTGTGTTACTAACCTGCGATGTTGCATGTTAACGTGTGAGAAATATACCTGGCGTTAGACATAAAGCAATACGAATATACAGCATGCCAGACTGTGCCTTCAAACACTGGTGAAAAAGTATATTGCGACTGACCGACAATGTTGTGTTTCTTGACGTGTGAAATATATGCTTGACAGTATATGCTTGACAGTATACCGGCATAAACATGAAACAGAACGAATGCACTGCATGCAGGCTCGGTGAATTAAAGTCATGTAACGCACCGATGATGTGTTTTGATTTTTAGAAAATAACCTTGACGTTAGACATGCAACCAAACGTATGTGCGTTTAAACGCTGATAAAATGAAATCGTACGACATTGTCGTGAGTTCCAAAGGTGTCGCTACAGGATCTCGAGCTGTGTTTGTTGCGTCACAAGCATATTCCATTTTGGGGTTTGCTTGACTTGACCGCTCTGTGTAAGCCAGCCAACGCTTTTTATGCGCCTGTAGATCAGTTAAGTTGCTTCACAACTGTGTTACAAACGTGCGATGTTATATTATGATGGATGTAGACACGACACATGTGCAGTATATAGGCATGAAGCCGAGAAGTAAGAACCAGATCGAACTATCATCTAACACTGGCGAGATCTAACCGTAATAACATAAAAGTATCATACGAACTACAGAAATCGGCAACTGTTCTGGCAACTCTTTAGGGCGTTGCTAATGTACGTTTGTACATGCGGTGCACTCTATGTGAACAACACACAATTACGTCTATTGTTATAATTTATACTGCATTCACAGTTTATTTCTTGTCTGGCCTGGCAGGCAGTGTTGTGGGGTCGGCTGGACCAAATCCAACCCCGACTTTGGCGCCTGGGTCCAGCCAGTGACCGACTTCGACTTTTTGGGCCACAAAACATCCGACTCTTCAACAAAATATACCTAGTTTTTAACGGACTCCGACACCTGTCAAGAGCCAGCGTCCGACTCCTGATTTTTAACTCCAAAATGTCTGGTTGTAACTCGATAATGTTGGTGACAACCTTTGATTTTGCAGCCTGGCTGTTGTTCAACTGAAAACTACTGTAATGCTGGGATTTCTTGATGCAAACGACTCGAGGGCCGCACCTCGTGCCGCTGGGGGGGGTCTTAACCTGTTAACGGCTTCCGTCCACTTTTGTCGATCTCTAATTTTGTTCCTTAATGCTTTGGATCTCACTAGTTGTGGGTAAAGGGACATTTATTAAATCCCTAATAACAAACTAACTAGTATTCAAATGTTTCAAAGCAAACGCCAAACGAGTCCAAAAATAAACCCGTTCGCCACGCAAGAAGTCAGACTTCCGCGTAAGTGCCCGTTAACAGGTTAAACAAAATTTTTCCTGCGTGTACTAGGCTTACGCTTAAGCTTCAAAGCAAACCTACGAACACCCTACGCTGTTTCCCGCTGTTCCCACAAT
The DNA here is from genome assembly GCA_001587735.2 of Parhyale hawaiensis. Taxonomy (NCBI): domain Eukaryota; kingdom Metazoa; phylum Arthropoda; class Malacostraca; order Amphipoda; family Hyalidae; genus Parhyale; species Parhyale hawaiensis. The sequence continues at coordinate 14,948,006 of LQNS02278094.1, forward strand.
AACAGGCAATAACAGGTCATAAACTAAGACGCCACGAGTTCGGGTGCCAATAAAGACATCTTATTTATTTCTCAACAACCGGTGGCGACGACGGTTTTTTTTTCATTTCGCCTCATGAAGTTGGCGGGTCGCAAGTTGGAGATCCCTTCTATCATGCATATCCGTTGTCTACCGAATACTAACCCTCGTACTGTGCTCACAATTGATATTTACGCTGCCGATTTCAGTAAAAACCGTCAAGCTTCTTGTTGGAATCGTGATAGAAAGACAGACAAAAACATGCTTTGAGATCATAGGTCTGGATTCTTTGAATCAGTCATTTGTTGAGTTGAATGGACCAGTGCATAATATCAGTCATTTGTTGCTGTTGCTGTTATCATATTATGGACAATCGTCCATTAGTAGAAAATAGACGGCGAAATTTCATTGCAACGTATAGGCTACAGTAGCTGCTGCTACTGCAACACATGATGGACCTCGTTTGTGTGGGAAACAGTACACACAGAGCTTGTAAATAGGCTACTTTATGGACCATGGCTGTGTTTTATAGCTCACTATATCCATTATTACACCCAGTTTGTAGCTCACTGTGTAGCTTGTTTGTCCTCTAAACTTGGGGCGCAAATATGGATAGGTTTGATGGGCCCCTGCCAGCAGGAGCGTATCTCCTTTGTGTGCCTAATCAGTTTTACGATAGGCGCTCCAGCAGCCAGTAAGTGAACAGCCCCTTAACTCTTGGGTCCTGTGCTGCCCGCATGCATTAACAGTTCTCTCACTGTAACTTTCGTCATCTTGTCATGCCATCCACGCTGTATATCTGCTCACTGCCATCGTGTACCGTACCTATCTTCTGGTGGATGTTGCACGATTGTGTGCCCTCTTATTTTTTGTGAAGTCGCGCTGTCTTCTTGCCATTTCTATTTTCTATTAACATATTAGGGCCACAGTTGATGATCCTAACAATTTTTCTTGAAAATATGAGAATTGTTCACGTGCTTTATGGCCTATAACGGTGCCGCTCTATAGCGACGATTGTCTCGAAAATTGCATTCAATTTAATAGCACTCTTATAATAGGAAGTAAATTTGCTGCTTAAAAAAATAATTAACCAGTAAATTATCTGTTTTTTTTTTTAGAATCAAGCTTATTCCCACGTAACATTTAGTGCTGACAAAAAAAAAAACTTTACGCCGCTGAGTGCATGAAGATTAGCTTCAATTGAAGAGCTACTGTCTCTGATTTCATGAAGGAATGAAAATGGGTTCAAAGCTGGTATTAGAATCGAAGATTTCGCTTAAAATGACACTGTCAGTTTGTTTTAGTATTCGGTTAGACGTTTGCGAGTAATACATTGTACAAAATTAATTACCTTGTTTTAGCCCACTCTTTGTAGTGGTTGCAGTTATTGGACTTCATAACCCAACAGAAATATTGGTCACTCCAGAAGCTGTTTTACCACTTTTAGGATCTGGGGTGGCCAATAATTTTGCTGTGGGAATAGAAGATGGTCGAGTCTTGCTGCACGTTTGGACACAGGGCTATATAGATACGTGGTGTGGGGGGTGGTATGCTTTAATTTCATTCGCAATGAACCTTGCTAACATGAGCTAATCAGTCCTACTTTAACAGCATTATACCTCTTTGTATAAGCTATATGACCAGTTTCTTCGAACGTGAAATATTTTGTTTTTGCTGAAATGCGTTATACGTATGTTCAAGTATATACTGCGCGTCAGCATGATTTATACTGTGTACTCTGAGCATGATTTGGAGTTCAACGTTTTGTGATATACGTACATACATGCTGCGACCAGTTCTATAGCTATATCACACAAATTATGTGTATACTATATAATTTGCCATGTTATCATGTGGTTCCTTGTGTTCTTGTCTATTACGGGAACTTTCGCAAGTGACGAAGTTGGACACAAATTATTCAGTAGAACGTGTAAGATGCGTGCTAATGGAGAGATGCCCTCAACAGAGTCCACTCGACGTTGCGTAATGTGTGCTACACATGATTTTTTTTTGTTCCTAAGCACACCTGACGGGCTCTTATGACTATCAGTGTTGTTGGGACTGATAGTACCAACGGTATATCTATTTGTCTTTGGTATACTGCACTTAGGTCGATGTCATCTCTTTGTTCCTACCATGCAAGACCACTCTTTGCAAGGGTGTAGACTGGAAGTTCGTAGATCGATCATGCCAGGAACTACATAGGTATATATGTATGTACATAACAATAATGGAATGGTCAGTGAGAGAGTTCCGTGCTACCGTTGAGTAGGTACCTTAATTGTATGGTTCTAATGCGTTTTGTTTTACTTCAGTACTAAAAAGATTTCCCGATAGGATTTTTTTAGGCTACGGAATATATCTATTGGAGGATCATATCGGCTGTTTGTCTAAAAGTTTCTGATTGGGTTGTAAGTAGCTACTACTTTTCTACTTAGAGGTATGGAGGTAGTTCGTGCCGTGTTCTGTGCTCTCGTCGCTGTCTGTAAGAAATATGAAGTCCAAGTCGAATAATGTTGCACTACTCAGCGCTGAAAATAGGTATGTGCTGCTGGTAGAGTGCGGCCGTGTATTGTGTGCTGTTTCTTGGCTGATTAACCTGCTATTCTTACTTACTTAGACTTATTACAGTAACCTTATTTCTCGATCCCTGTACATGGATTCATAAAATATGCACACTACTTACTAAACGTAGCCATCCATGTAAGTACATTCATTGATATCTTGGACCCGAATGCCACGAAACTCCAACACTTCGAAACCCGATCTCAAAAGTCGATGGAGAATTGCCCCGTACCCAAACTTTGCCGCAGAACCCGAACACTCGCGAGCAAACTCGCCGCCGACCGGGCGTCACACGCGTCGCCCACGCGAGTTTCATGTGGTGTTCAAGTGCCCAGGGTGTGCGTGGGTGTGTAGCCAAATACATTACAGGCAAATAGCATAAACTATTTATTTATTGTTTAAATGTTTTACTTTACCCGTGTAGGTGGGGCATTATTACGCAGGTACATTATAACTGCGCAATATTTTTAATTGAAAAATTCTTGTGTCGGGTAGTTTTTGGGAGTTTGGAACGGGTAACTCGGAACTTGCAGCATTTCTTAAGGGAAAAATTGTTTCAGAACCCGAACCGCATTCACGAGCAAATTAAGTACTACTGGTTCGAGGTCTCACTGGATTTACTATGAGACGTATCCATGATATAGAGTTGTGGCTCCTTCGTGCTGTTTATATGTACACAGTACCTACAGAAGTCGCCATTGCACAGATTTATTTTCGCACGCATCCATAACGCAGTTATACCTCCTCTGCGTTGCATAGGTTTACTTCGGAACGCATCCATCCATGATACAGTTGTGGCTGCTGCGCACCGTATCCGCTGCATGTGCGTGCGTTGTGACCCCACCTCTGGCTTTGACGTTAAGATTATCTGCCCTTTCTTCCGCACCACGTGTTTTCCTGTATCCTTTTTGTTATCAGTTTGCTCTGTAAATTCCAACCGTTTTGCATGCACCCGCTTCTTTTATTTACATTGACATTGCACATATCTTCGTACCCTAATATTTGATACGATAGCATGAGAAATAACGGGTGTTGAGCGGCCATGTGGTCAGCAAGGTTACGGCGGCTTGATGGGAGGTGAGGGGAGGGGCACTGCAGTGGATTGTGGCGACCCATCACTGGAGTTGGGGGGGCAATTGCTTCCGCAACGCCGACGACTACATCCTAGCTACACTTGCCTCAGTTCTTGTGCCTCGAATTTAGCTAAGGTTCCGTGCATTAGTTTCGAAAGTTCAACTTTTCACAGCTGAAATAATAGTGAATTAACGTACAGAAGTCCCGCTGTATATAAGTGCATGCATGACATTCGGCGCCATCCTTAGAACCTCTTCTGTAGTTTATACTTCGTCACTTTGTAGCGGCAAGCAAATATAGCGTTGATTAGAGCGTGTTATGCTCACCCTCTCTGAAAAAATAAAACAGCAGGCCTTAGTGGTGTTGTGGATTTGAAAATAGAAATGAAGTGTAGCAGGCGGCTTGCAATGCTGACGGCATGTCCAATGGTGGAAATTTTAGCCGTGCAGTAAAGTAGTGTCTAAAATTTCGTCATATAAACGCTATTACACGCTTCTGATCTAGAAAAAAATCTCCGTCAAGCAAGATTCAGTAACAACATTGTAGTGCGAGTGCCCCAAGTAATGCGTCCTCCATGCATATGTGCTTAACCCATGCCTTCATAAGTATTTGTGTGCCTATATGTACAGTATATGATGAACATAGTTCAATTAATAGAAACTTATTGCAGTTTTACTACAGCGCAAATGCATAGATTTTCCTGATGCGTGTCACGCTGTCTGATTTTCTCAGGGATTATTTCCGGGCTAAACCCGCGATGTGGCAAGCCTCGCGACATTACATCACCTGCAGCCTCCATGTCTTGTGTCCATTTCTCAGTTCTGCAGGATGTTGGGCTCGACGTTTGCTACCTCAACTGACCCTAATACATGTACAGAATTCCCATGGCTTGCAGTGCTGTTGTGTGTACCTTCCCGTGTTAGATGACGAGTCTGTGGGATTGCTTGCACTTGCTAAGTGGTGTTGGATCTAGCTTTTGTTACCCGAGTTTGTCCTTAGCCCTTGGCATGCTTACATATAATTATGTACTGCTTGAGTTTGGGTTTCACCCTTTGCTGCATGAGTTCATGCTTATAACTTGTTACCGTCACTTTCAAAGGATTGCTGTTTTTATGGATATTCCTAAATTGAAGTTTCACCTCCGCCAAGGATAATGTGTTTTACCGGATCATTGTGAAACTTACAGGAATTGGAAGAAATACCTCAAGAAGTAGCTAGATGACAGAATTTTTCTGAAGATCCGTTAGTCCGTTTGTGTGCTTGTCTGTCTGTTTTCTGTCTTCTAGCGACATACTGTAACTGGTAACGTTGTGGATTCATCTTCACGAAATTCACGGGAATTATTTGGCATGGCACGGGGAACAAACGATTAAATTCTCGTGATGATCGTCTTTCCGTTTGTCTCAGGTGCCCCGGCTGCGACGAGTTGATTCAATTAAGTTGCAGGTGTTAAGTCGTAATCAGTTGCATGGAAGGCTTCCTTGAACTTAATCTTACTCCGTACAATGAGATTTCAGTTGGCTCACCATATCGGCTTGGTTCTATGGTAGCACCTGCAACGCGATTCACAGTGACGAAGCTAAAATTCCTGCCTGCATTTCTGGATAAGTCAAGTGGGCTTGGCTTAGATCGACTCGGAAGATCCAATCGAAAGTGCCCTCTATATTCTATATCACTTGCTATACGCGAAAGTGTCCCTAACATGCCTTCGGAGATAGTTCCGCGGACCGTTTTGCCCCTTAGGTATTCGGTTAGATTACTAAGTTAACATGCTATACGTGAGACCGACGTTGGAAAGCAAGCACGTTCAGAGGTTTCTGCATGGGTGCCGCATGCCACTAAACTACTGCAGCGCGTGTGATCGCTCACTGTTTCACACCTCGTGTACCTGCATCTCATTCAAACAACCGAGCTTAAGGTTATTTCCTGTGGTCTGCTTTCTTAGTCGGTGTCGGCACGATCACCACGCATCTTGGAGCTACATAAGAGGCTCCGTTATCGGTGATGTCAGTGCCATGCGCCCCCTCCGGAAATTGGCTGATTCACCCGTACAGGCCTGCATGCTTGCTTCCACGCCGTGACAGACTGGCACAGTGGCACTCCATATATCGACCCGCCACTCCTTGATCGTATTAGCCATTTGTTTGCAGGTGACATTGTCATAGTAACTGCAGTTGTAGCCTTGTATAGGTACTGTGTATGTATGCGTGTATGTTATATCCGGTTATGAATATAATCGTTGGTTACGTCATAGTTTTGTTGTAAAATGTTTGTAAATTTAATTTTGGTACGAGAGGGGACATGACACGAACTGTCTTCTCGCTTTTTTAAGGCTGCTCATCAGGATGGTCAAAAGCCGAGGAAACTAGTACCAGCGCGCGGACTAGGTATCTAGTTTCACTGCCCTGTTCGCGTGAGGGACGTGAAATTAGCAGAGTTCCTTCCTAGACACCGACATTATCATCGTTACAGGCTCAACAGCTAATAAATAATAGTTATAATGATACCCATACACTTCGTATTTGATAAAAATCCGAATTCAACAATAAATGATCTTATAGTTATTGAGTGGTTGGGGCTAGAAGAGTAAATTCCGCCACAACTTTGATGATACATGACAATTTGTCTAAGTTATAAAATACCGCGTACAGTTGACTAGCGAATCTCCACTCGACCTTACAGGCAGCATGGGCTCCACCTCAATATTTTGGTATAGTTGTTTGAGTTTGCTCGTTTTTATCACCTACGAACGAAGTTAGAGAGGTGATCGTGTTTTCGTTGAAGATTTAAGTATACAGTTTATATAATTGTATGTGTGGCTGTCTACCCAAAAAGTAGTAGAAGGAGTCGAACAATGTTCATAATTTTATGCCGGGAGTTTACTGGGTTGACCTAGATCTGATCCATGCCAAAAACTACAATTAGCTTGCCATCAAAAATGACTTCGTTGAATTTGCACCACCGCCGGTGATCTTCTTACGCCGCACGGCGTTCTAGTCTGACGCTGATTAGTTTGTCAAAACTCGCAAACTCCTTCGTTTAAGTTAAATGTTGCGTGAACTGCATCTTAATGTTGTGATATGTGCAGGGTGGAAGCTACACGAACTACGTGTACGTACGAGTGGCCATGTATAGCATCTACTGTAACCTTACACCTAGTCGTCTATATATATGTATGGTATACAAATATATGGTAGGTAGATTCAGTTATTGCACACACTCCTGTAAGTGTTAAGTTTTACTCCTATAGTTTCTATCAAGACGTAAAATATTTTATTTCTTCTAGAGCCGCAGCAGGCATTTTTATGCTCCTTCATGTGCTTTGGTCAAATTAATTGGCTTAATGATTTACAAGACGACTTAGATATAAAAATGTAGCGTATACGTCAATAATTCACATCTGCATTCGCTATTGAACTCGAAAAAAGCCGAATACCACCTTGTTACCAGATATAGGTCCCGTATTATTATGCCAATATTACTGTTCATCTGCTCGAGCAGGAGTTTTATTACCCTCATTTCTGCTACAAGCATTGAATGTTCTACACTTACTTGTGTTGCACCACGTTGATTCATTGTTTGTCTTCCACGTTATAAGCTATCTGATACCCCAGCTTGTACGTATGGACTGGCTAATCTGCCTTACTTGCAGAAGCATCGCAAATGTTGTAATTTCTGCTTATCGTGACCGTGGCTGTTATCAACGAGTTAATTTCACTTAGCCCGACCCTGTTTCGCATGTTCCACATTGTCTTTAACAGCTCTAGCCTCTCTTTGTATATACTCGTACGTGCCTCAATGTGAGGGACGGAAGGGTTTCAGCATGACCATTACACTGTATTCTTATGCTAGTGGACCCGTGCGTGAAGAATTCACGCAATAACCTATACGTTTGCCTAATGCTTCTATAGGCCGGTGCGGAATCTCCTCTTCTCTTATTTGCTTCTTAATTTTCTTCTTTTCTTCATTGATCCTTTATCGTGCTGGCATCCATAGGTCGTCTATATCGAAAACGTAGCTGGACGTCTGTCGGGATTCATCATATCAGGTTATTAATGACTGCAGTACAGACATCAAATTTTATTGGCCAAGCTTTCGGCACAGGTCAAGTTTGTGCCTTCTTCCCGGTGAAAACCTACAAGTGCTGTGGAGCTATTACTGCGAGACTGGTATCTACTATACACAACTGAAATTTCATCTATACATAAAAATAGATACATAGAAACTATTTCCTTTGGACAGAAGATATGCGTAAAATATTGAAGCGATTATTTAGTTTTGTAAAAACTTACTTATTCGATAGAATTCATTTTCATGTTTTAGTCCGAAATAGGCAGAAGTAACATCTTGAGTAAAATACTCCAACAAACTTAAAACAAAATAGCAGCTTATATACAATGTGATCGCTCCGTAGCAAAGATACCGTTCATACCGTCTTCCCACCTCAAATATCTGTTTCATTTGAGGTGCTCAAATATTGACCTATGAAGAGAAAATTGCTTCGTCAGAGGAAAACAGTAAGCTAGATAAATAATTGTCTACTGCCCGTGAAAACTTATGTTTCGTCAGTTTCGTTGACAATTGCATCAAAGTGGGAAGAATAGCTCATGCAACGAAATCATCTGTGGGAAGAAACTACGAATC
>LQNS02278094.1:14967004-14978733 GCA_001587735.2 Parhyale hawaiensis
TATATATATATGTAGCCTACAGTACTCGTGCACTATATATATATTTTGCTGTCGGTAATATGACTGATAGTTAACGTCAGTCGGTATTTTTTCAGTGCCCTCCCCCTCCCCCCAATGTTGTATACTTCGCGACATCCCTGCCCAGAATATCTGTACCCTGTAATTGCCCTTCTATATCTTGGCAACTATTTTTAGTACGAATCTATTCATCATGAACCGTTGGATGTATACGTACCTATCTTGATAGTTGCGTTGTAATAGTGTATTCATTAGAAGCCTTTGATATAAATATACACGTATCTTGGCAATTGTGTTGTAGTCTAAACATTATAAGCAGCAGGTAATATGGCTAGCCTAATATAGGGTCTTCTAACAATTTTTAGTACCTTACTTAATACCTGCTGGGAACACGGCTTGGCAGCTATGTTACGGTACCATGTAGCTAATCAGCCTGCAAATGTTCAGTCTTCGGGCAATACGCTACGCTGTCAAGTAGTAGCTACTAATGTAGTTATAGTAAATTTTGCAAGCAGTGTGCCTGGAGGTCGCTAGGCTTGAAAGATAAGGGGGCTTCGCCCTAGGAGCGTGTTCATTCATTAATGCCCAATTACGTGGCTGGAAGCAACGTTAATTTTATTGATGTGATTCTTGTACATATTATTGACTCGTTATCTTGCTGATTTCTGTTATGTGCAAGTCAGCACTATTGTGCATTATGTACAGATACCGTAGTTTATCTTTAAATGAAACTACAAAAAGTTAGGTATAGGGAGCTTAGGAATCTTTTAGGGGCTTTCAGGAGCCTGAAGCTCCTAAAAATGGATCGAATGACGCCATTGGCAACACGCCTCAGAAGTAAACATGTTGACTTTCCAGGGCATATGCCCGGGCAATCGGCTACGTATCATTCCCGGCTGCTACGACACGGGTGACGGTGTCCCAACCTCTATCAGTCGCATGGGACACCTCTCGGGTGGTCACCCTCACCCAGGTGCTCCTGCTCCTGCTACTTCCACCATGCCTCGGGCCTCCGGTAACAGGGTAAGTCAGGGACACAAGTCGTAAAAGATAGCCAGCGTTTACATCTCCGCCTGTGCTTACGTACGTTTCAAAAATTAATGCTAGTATGGTATGGGAGCTAAGCTTACTGAGATGAATGCATAATGATTGTAATAAAAAATTTTATGTTCTCTGACTGTGTTTACTTTTCATAACTATATTCTAGTACAGTATATGAGAGCCACAGCCATATTATCAAAATTCAAGATTTTAGGCGAACCGAACACCTTGCATTCTATTAACTGTTTGAGAAATAATAAAGAACAGTTATTACCTCCGCCAAGAAGGTTATGTTTTCGTCGGATTTTTCTCGCTGTCTGTTAGCCTGTCCGTCTGTCTGTCATGAAGTTAACTCAAAAAGTTATGAACGGATTTGGATGAAATTTATAGGGATTGTTAAGTATGTTAGGAGGAACAGATGATTAACTTTTGGTGAAGATCGGTCCATCCGTTTGTTTGTCTGCCTCATTTTTGTCAATGCCACAACTCAAGAAGTTACGGACGGACTTTCATGAAATTTACAAGAGTTGTTAGGTTTATTACGAAGATTAAATGACCAAATTTTTGTGAGGATCTGTTTGTTCGTTCGTGTGTTTGTTATTGTACTGTGTTTGATTTTGTGCTTGTTAGCGCAAGAACTCAAAAACTTCTGAATTGATCTGCATGCAATTCACAGCAGTTATTAGTAATATTAGAAGACATAAATGATTAGACTATATTTTGGTCGGTTGGTTCGTGTGTATGTTTGACTGATGTTTGTCATAATGTTTGTTAGCAGCATAACTCAAAAATTCATGAATGGATCTTCAAGAAAATTACAGAATGTGTTTATATGTACTTTCAAAAGGCACAAATGATTAGATTTTGGAGTTGATGTAAAAAAATCATGGTCTCAGTACCAATTTGAATTTTTCGTTACCGTTGCAGTGCTTGGCGGAGGTAGGCTATGCCAGGGTTCCCAGCCATAACCGGATATCCTGGAAAAATCAGAGGAAGCAAAAAGTGTGCTTTAAATCATGGCAAAGTCATGGAAATTTAGACAAAATTTTTTAAATCTTCTTAAATCCTAGAAAAATCATGGAATTTGATTATTCAGAGATGCAAACCTTTATTTCATTTTCTAACTCAGAAAAAGTTTTTGGCTATGTCTTTTTAGTGTACTTATATGATTGTGGTACACTGAATAGCCAAAAGAGAGTAGCGCCCTTTGCCTCCACAGCTTTTTCTCCTCTGACACCATAATGTGGCCTAAGTCAACGGTATTGTGTAACAGCTGAAGTACTTATGCACACCTTGCCTTCATAGTAATTTCTTTAGTACTGAGATATAGGCCTAGCTACCTGCCTGTATGTTGTCTTTCAGGCTATTAACAGGTTTACCTGGATGAATTCCAATTGAGACTAGAACGCCTCGTGGCGTAAGACGATTACCCGCGGTGGGGGCAAATTCAATGCCGTCCTGTTTTATGCCGAGCTTACTCTGGAGTTTTGGCAGTTTTTACTTCTCAGTCAGCCCACCAGACTGTCTGAAAAAGATTGTGATGATGGCTCTACTCCATCTCCCTCTCTTTGGGTGGAGTTACAGATTCAATGCCATCATTTTTATGGCCATCTAACTCAAGATTTTTGCCATTTATAATTATTTTTTTACTTATCTGTCAATCCGCCTGACTACCCCAAAAAAATATATATATAGCTAGCCTATATATTTTATGACTGAACTCCTCCTGGGTCTTTTTGGATGGACAGACAACGAAATTCATTGCCGACGTTTTAGATGACCAGCTAAATTTAGTTTTTTATATTGGTCACATCTATGTCAACCCACCTGACTCTCTACAAAAAATCATGAACGTTGCTCAACTCCTTCCCTGGACAGACATATTCAAATATATATATAATTAAATCTTCCGCGAAAACATTATCACCGCTCTTCGTTTCGCTCGCGTGGGATAAAAACTGTGGATTGCAATAAGATTAGCATTGTGAACGAACATTCAATGCTCCACGCCATTTTATTCCTTTGTAATACTTGCTTATAATTTATTCATATTAAACAAGCGTTATCAGTGCACCGTTCAGGAAATTAAGTTCACTACTGTAATTAAATCTTGTCTCTTCACTCGCTTGTCTGGGTTGGAAATATGTGATCTGTTTTCATCCTGGAATTTTGTATTTCCATCATGGAAATATCATGGAATTTTATTTTCTTTAAATGCTTTAGTGCTCTAGTTATTTTTAATATTATGACCGATTAAATTCATTATGATGGCAGGTGGTGACCCCGAAGCGGGTAGGCGACACCTACATGTACGACGCACCGAGACGATTTCCTGGGGCTGGTGCCGCACCTCCACTGCACCACTACCCCACACTCGACTACGATGTACCCCGCGCTCCTGCACCTCTTGGTTAGTGCACGCCATATCTTTCCTATTGTTACTGTTATCATTTTGTCGCGTACTGATCAACGCTTCTTGGTATTCATCCACCATGCTCATTAAATGGACACCGTTATTATTTTGTGACGGACCTATTACCTATTTAAAGTTTCGTGTCATGCTACAAAGAGCTGATTATGTTCAATGATTATAATCTCGTTACGTAGCTACGTGTTGAAAACTTTTTGTTGTACATACACGATAAACATTATCCTTACACCATTATAATTTTTGTCATGTCCTAATCAAACGTTCCTGGTGGGGATACTAGACATTGCTCATTATATTGACTCATTGATAATTTTATCACGTAAAGATCGCTTTTTGGTCCACTACATGATGTTCATTATTATTCAGTGCGGGAGAGACTTTTTTTACGCAGTCGTATGATAAATAGAAGAGCCAGAATTCTCATAACTTAGTCCGTTTTTCTCAGGCAAGTAATAAAATACAATAAAAACGTCAAACTACGGAAATTAGCAAACGTTTCAAGAATTCGCTCGTCAAATAGGAAAGGGATAAATTTAAATTAAATTTAATTTTTCAGGCACCGACGGACCTCGGTTATCGCGCAGCAGCAGTCTGAGGTATGAGGCTCCTAGGCACCTGCCACGGGGGTCATACGAGCACCACGACGTCCCCCTCGCCGCCCATGATCCTCATATGCACTACGACGTGCCGCGGGCCCAAGCCTCCGCGCAGTCCTGCCTCTACGACTCCCCTAAGCCCCAGATGGCCACAGGCGTAGCTGGTGGACTGGACAGTGTTCGTGGCTCTGTCCCCACCCGCAGTCTCATTAAGGGCGTACGGGCACCTCAGTCGGCGCTGTCCGCCCCCGTAAAACCAACAGAAGCCGACACAGCTCAGTACGATGTGCCCAGACCTATACACGAAGGACAGAATTTGGAAGTACCGGCAGCAAGCGATCGCTCCAGTGGAGTTTCCATCATGTCTTGTGATTCAACTTCGTCTTCGGCGTCTTCCATTCCTGCTTCCGACTCGCCGTACCTGTCGTCCATTGGAGGTTCCTCAAACCGGTCGAGTCTGGAAGTCCAGGACGTTTATGATGTGCCTCCAGAACCGAGGAGAGTGGGCACTGTTCAAAAACCTCGTTTGCCTCCGAGAGAATACGCCAGTGCGGGTCCTGGTGGTGGAGCCAAGAAGAGCGAAGGAGTCTATGATGTTCCGCCCCAGGTCAGCAGGGACGTTAAGTCTGCCGATACTGTGGACGCGGCGCCGCAGCGACAGTCCGCAGACAAAGAGGTGGTGTGTGACAATGCGATGCTAGGGACCGGTCTGCCGCTGGAATATGACTCGGCGAGAGACATGCTGGTAAAAATCCAGCAGGAAGTTCATTTCTCATTACAAAAATTAGCAAATTTCAATGCTGTTACAAGCCCAACGAAAAAGCCTGTATCGGAGGAGCGTTTCAGTGAATCAAAATTAATTATCGATAGATTAAAAAGTACTCTTTCCGAATTTATTAGGTTTTCCAAAGGGTCTTCCGTCAATGCTTATAAAAGTGGTTATGATAAATTAGCTCAAAATCTACAGAAAGAAATCGAACCGTTGACGTCGACGCATGACATAATCAAAAACACCTGGAGCTGCGCCCTTAGCGATCCAGAGCAGGCGATGGAAATTATTCAGCAACTCACCAACATCACAAAACCCTTAGCAGACAACGTGAGGCATTTAACTAATCTTATTATGACCAACGCTCCGCAGATCTTCAAGAGAACGCCATCCGGTGAACAAATGAAGCCAAAGAGCGATGACAGATTTGCTTCACACGAAGTTCCTGTGCGAGATGTGCCTGGGAAGGAAGTACCTGAAGGTTCCTATGCAAACGAGCGCGCCATTCTTGAAGATTATGACTACGTTAAATTGGAATCTAGAGAAGCTGCTGAGCGGGAGCACCAGCAAATAAAGGAATCTTTGCCGGCTAATTTAAGAAAGTCTTACGACAATTTACTGAAACAGTCACATTCGATGGTAGATAATGATCATCAAAAGGCTATCGCCAGCACCACTTCGGGGACGGCAGCCTCCAAAAACGCCAATACCGCTACGACTTTAAACAAACCCTGTCGCCTCGACGCCAACGATCGCCAGGTCTTAGATTTCTACAGCGAGCAGGCGAAGCAGCACATAGAGTATCTCAACACAGCTATTGATGCTTTCTTCTTAACGATCGAAGAGAACCAACCACCTAAAGTGTTCATCGCCCACTCCAAGTTTGTTATCCTCAGCGCTCACAAACTCGTATTTATCGGCGACACCGTCTATAGGAATATCGTCAACAGCGAGGTGCGCTCGTGCGTCCTCAACTGCTCAAATGCCCTTTGTGATGCCATGAAGAACACCGTGGCTGCCGCCAAGACTGCCGCCATCCAGTTCCCGTCTGTATCGGCAGTTCAAGCCATGGTAGACGCTTTTACATCCATATCCAACCTCGCTTGCAATCTTCGCAATGCTATATGTCAAAACTAGACATCCGTGGATGCACGTACCTATGCAACTTGGGCAATTGTTGTGATTTCGGTAGGCAAACTGCCGCTCTATTCCAGACAGAAACAACTCCGTATATCTATAAAGAGACGCGGCGCTGTTGAGGCAGGTGTCATCTTATTTCTTTAGGTAACTAAGTGAGGTTGTTATAGAACACTTTGTGGCTGAAGTATTTAAGGAAATCTGCTGATTGCGTAGCCATCTGGCATCATAGCATGCGTCTGTGGTAGACGAGGAAATTTAGGACAGGAAACATACGATACGGAAACAGAAGGTAAAAGCACAGGTCAGTACACCTAGAATCTTGGAACGCGATCGCTCTAGAATAGCCGAACTTTGTTTATTAAGGCCAGTTCGCTGACCTGTCTTGTTCCCCGCACGTGCTACTTACTGTAACTCCGACTTTAACTAACTATACTACTTAGCGTTCGAATGTTTTCTTTTGTCGCAAACACAACCGTGCGTTTGTGCCCCTCCCTCTAAAACAGAAATTATTAAGAAATTGCCCTTTGCGTCAATTAACTCCGCAAGTGTCCCTAGTTCATTTTCCGAATTGTCTTCAAAGTTGGAGTGCATTACAACTCAGAAATTGTGCACTCTTCTGCTAGGTAACCTCTTCCACTGTAGATTAGAGTATGCACGTTTTCACCCAGTGTTCGTTTTTCATTTGTTGACTATTGTAAAACCAATCTTCAAATGTGAAAATTCGTCTGAAACTGAAACTTGTTTGTATAAGTAATTTTTGGTGAAGAGGTTGAAAGAACGCTCAGGTCTATTGATTAAACATTGAAATAAATTCTTCAGTTTTCGCTTGCCGGCTGATCACTATTTATAATTAGCTTATGTCACTAGCTACTAATCGGGAAGACAGAAAATGCCTCGCCTGAAATTTATCTTCGGTCTTCACTATTTTCCCTTCCGAACAATTGTCGCCATCCCTAAATAATTTTTTATTCAGAGTTTTAGGGATAACACTCTCAATGCTGCTGCTTTCCCTGGTAAGGTCGTCAGGTTTTTAGAAATGCAATATTGATAGGATTTACTCGAATCTGTGCAACTGCCTTCTGTCCCTGTATCGTGTCGCACTGTCGTGCTCTGTTTCCTAATTCTTCCCCCCTGCAGTTACTGAGGACGTTGTCTACGGTTCTATTAGTCATGAAAATCAAAGAAAGGACAATATATTTACGTAATTTAAACAGAATAATAACGTATTTATACATGTTTTCCCTTTTTACTTATAGCCAGGGTTTATAGGTGTCTCTTGTACTGAACAGAAGCATATCAATTCTCTATATAGGGAAGATAAACCTGATTAACTTAGTCGCAATAACTTCACAGAAGTACGTAAACTAATTCATCAAAAGCAATAGTGATTAGAAAAAGTTTGACTTTTTGCAATAACTGTGCAGAGTTTATCTCGTGGTGTATTAACGACAAGTCATAAGTCGCGTGAATTATTGTGCCTACATTGCAAACAGGCCCACATTATACCTAGTGGAAGCTCGGGCTGATGTAAAATTCCTTGTAGGTTAGAATGTCGGATCAGAGTCGTCCAAAGTAAGATGCTATTTTCGTATTAAGCAGGGTTTACACGCTACGATAAATTGTAGCGATTTATTGGACATAGAAAGTGTAACGATCAATTGGATGACTGAAAGAGTGTATACACGCAACGATCTTTTGTCCAATATTTTTAGTCTTCATTAACCGTCATGGAGGAAACTTTGTGGTGGGCTGCATTTGAGATGTGTATAGGTAGTGGTAGAAAGTGAGTAAGATTTTAACAATTTATTGGAATTTTGTTTACATGTCCAAACTTGTCGAAACGATTCATATAAATTGGAGTCTGCTAGCACCAATCATGCATTCCAAATCCAATTCAAATAACTCGCTACGATCTCCAGTGCATACCTAACGATAATTCGTGACAACCTTTTGATGACGATTACTGGCTAGAATTTTCGTAGCCTGTAAACCCTGCTTTAAGACATGATATTCACAAATTTTGCTACTTTTGCCAATTTCCGAAATTTGTCCAGTGTTCGTTGTAAATTTCCTCGCAATTGCTGTGCGGAAATTTAAGTCGGCAATTCTACACCGAGAGGAACGCGACAAGTCTCCCGGTTTTTAATATACAATTCGTAAGAAATTTTAGGAAGTTTACAAGTGTGTACAGCGTATTTGTGAAAAGTTTGGTATATAACGCTCTTTCTAATGTGCTTGGGATCAGGATTTTCGCGAATACCGAGAAATATAGCGTACACATTCAGCTTAAAATTAATCCTTTGAACTATGATTTGTTTGTTCCTCATCCTGTACTCTAAAGAGTATGCTCGAGTTCGTATAGTTAATATTCGTAGAAAATTACGCAGTTTTCTGACTCTGGTCAGTTACTTATCTGGGTGCACTGGTTAGCTCTGCATTTGTGCAACGTTGTAGGTGTGCTGTACGCTATCCGGCCAAGCATGTGCATTGAGAGCAAGTATAAGAATTTGCTGTAAAGTTCTAATCCAGTGCGCAACTTGAGGGGTGTTCCATTTGCCACCGGATTGACATTGTCATTTTTTTCTACCGTTGTGACGGCCGTTTTTTCGTGTTAACCGTTACGCAAATAAATTTAGATGTCATTAGTTGGGTCAGTTCCATCGAGCTACGCTAATCTTACTTGCTTTAACTTTTGAGTGCACGAGTCATAAACGTTTGTATCGGTGCTATGGAACGACTTGCATTTCAAATAGATTACTTCTGAGATGAACATAAATTCAAAATTGCCTCGCAGGAATGAGTCTTTAAGGTAGCAGGTTCGGGATTAATGCCTGAAACTTGACACAAACTCAATACCCATGGATGAAATGCCGCTGAAGTTAACAGCTAATAAGATAAGCTTAAGTCGATAGAACTGTCCCAAACGGTGATACTTTACTGTCTGCCGCTGCAAATTCCAAAAATGACATGCAATGACCCAAATACGGACTTCCGTTTGCAGTCGGCTCTCTTTGCCGATTAAAAAATTCCATCAGGCAAATCCTGAATGGCATTTACTGCCTAAACCTCCCGTGTTCTGGTAGGGGAAAAATAGGTGCGGATAATCTCATTCCGGATTGAGATTTGAAGTGGCAAATTAGGGACGCTGTTTATAGATGCGTATTCTTCGTATGTGTTGCTCGCCTGAGACGTAACCTTCACAATTATAATTTATTGGGTTGTCTCTCTGGTGAGTTTTGCCGTTGTTAGACCATCGGAACAACTGTCTTTCACTTTCCACGTTGCTATTTTAATGATTGTTAATCCTGCTGACAGTTATTGCATTGTTTTACCTTTACTTTCCCGACTTATTCTACTCATGCGCAGTAATCGTGCCTACGTTGCCCTTTATGTGTATACTACTGGCGAGTGGAACGCTCGATTGAAATTGTCTGTGTGGTAAGAACAATATTTTTTTGTGCTAACTCAAGGATTATTCATTTAATAGATCACCCTAATATGTACCTATCATTCAAGTACTTCCCCCTACCGCCTGTTCATTTTCTGAGCTAAATCAAGGATTATTCCTTTACTTGAAAACCCTAGTAAGTAGGTACCTCCTATGCAATATTTCCCACTAGCGCATATTCATTTTGGAGCTTAGTTAAAATAGTATTCATTTACTTGAACCCCCTAATATATATACCTCCATTCAAGTATTTTATCTATAACAGAAAATGAAACTTTGGTAACCGAGCGGTCATAACATACCCAATAATAATTGTTCGATTGATAATGTAAGCTTTGTACAGTTTCAGAAGTGTTTATTGAGCCGAGTGTTATGTGTAGGCAGGCTGACTGTTGGAGCAGCAGTTGGTCGGCCAGGATGTTTATATGATTATTGATTTGTAATCATGAATCACTCGAATTACTATAATATTATTATTACTCTTTTTGCGTTTCATTGCTCACCCTTTTGAGATAATTGCATAACTTATTAAGGAACTAGTGTGCCGAGCCGTGGGGTCATACATAGCTAGGTTGTGTGGAGTGTACAGGGCAAGTTATGCTTGTGGCCAACTCTCCATTCATCCAATGGGGAGTTGGCCACTAGCGCTACTAACCCTCTAAAGCCTTGTGCTGTGAAATAATAAAACTATTCAGCGTAAATTCACGTAGGATGTACAACATAACATCAATGCAATACTCACTGTAGCCCATCCTGGGTTGTGGGGAGCAGCGACCCCAGCCGGATTGTGTAGGTAACCTTAGCCATTAGCTAAGGCCTTCAGGACGTCTTTCGTACCTACTTCCTTCCATTTCCATGCTCCTAATGATGATACTTTGCTTTGTTCTTCCTCTTCTTTCTCGATTTACTGTTCCCATGCGCGTGGATCCTGTGTGGGAACACCCTTGTGCATGGGTTCTATGTGCTTATCATCGCACTATGTTTCCCTTCATTCTTCCTCTGTGATATCGCATTTGTTGTGGAAACGGAGACTTAAACTTCTGAATATTATAATAATTATCTTGGCATAACAACAACCACAACACTCACGATATAGAAGAAACAAGTTTATTAGTGTCTTCATTTAAACAAAAATGAGAGAAAGGCTAGGCTAATACCCGATACTATTCAAAGTTTTCTTTTCAATTCCCGATTTCATAATATTGTGGAAGTCTCTACTACTCCAGTTTATTTAATCTATTCTTCAGTTAGAAATTCTTAATACGTGATTTTCTTACCTAAAAAGGAAAGACTTATAAACTCATGAACAATCAAACTTTATTATTAATCTAGGGGACAATTCAACAAGGGAACTCTAAGTTAAGGGAACAAACGAATATTAAGATCTCCGGTCCAAGGCTGTTGATCCTGGAGTCGCGTGGTCCCAATCCTAGAAAGAAAAAGAAAAAACAGGAACGTTGTGCTTTTTAGCGATAATGATGATCATGGTCACGTTGATTCTAATCACGAGCGTGGCCACAAAAAGACGCCTTTTCCTCAACACCGCCACATCAATGCTTTGATGCGTGTTTCTGCAAACGAAAGGTCTTGAAAAGTAGAATTTGATCCAGTATTCAAATCAAATGTCACTTTTCGATAAAAGGGTCAAAATGGCGGAAAAGTGAAAAAGTGCTATTCGTCTTTGGCAAAAGTCTCCGTTTTGGGGGGTAAGGAGTGTTTTTTTCGGGTTCGGTCATGGAGACCTTTTTTGTAGAGCGTGAAAATTTCGGTTGAAAACTGGCAACTGACTTTGCTAACAATGTTTTGTAACTAAAAAATACTGACGACATGGACGTCAATCTGTTTTTACATTCTAGCACCTTCCTTTTATTCACAACCAAAAGACAAAAGAAATCTCCTTGTAAACAATCAATTCTTTGGCTTAAGCACGATCACAGCATTTTCATTATGCTATATTGCACTCAACTTGAGCCCTATATGATATGACCTAGTGTGTCGGTAAACAATGCCCTCAAAAACACCGTAATTTAAACGCGTAATATATAAATTCTACTTCAATCAATTAACTGCAGTTTGGAAACATAAACGTGCAAAGTTACAAACAAGTTCCGAAACCCCATTAAAGGCGTCTTTTTGTGGCCACGCTCGTGATCAGAATAACCGTGATCATGATCATCGTGATCACTGAAAAGCACAAGAACGGTCAACGATTTTGTAAACAAACCAGAGACGCCATGTCAATTTTCAAAAAATATATTTTTATCGAATTTTTACAGAAATGGTTGG
>LQNS02278094.1:15019747-15037299 GCA_001587735.2 Parhyale hawaiensis
AACTAAGCATTTGCGACGAAAACGTTATTCATGTAAATTGTCTTAAATTGACCCAATTTACATACTGAACACAATAAAAATCATGAAAATCATGTGTAAGTGAAAGTAAAATAATACCGATCTTCCTAACTAGCATCAATGGTTTGTCTTGCAGCAGTTTTTTAATGGAGGGGTGTTAAAGTGATTGGAGACAAAGCCGGTGATCGGTAACTAACGCCTCTACCCTATCCGGGAGTCTAGTGTAAGATATATAGGCTCTCACACAATTTTTAACATCAACTAGCCTGAACTAGGTTAATACACAAAAATAGATATTAGGTAGTACAACACTTTCACAAACAAAATAATACAAACCGATACCCATCAAACCTACAAGAACAACATAAAAATACAACATCCATTTTACTATGACGTACCTAAAGCTTGTCCCGGATTTCTGCTTTCCACCATTTTTCACAAAATATGGGATGAACTTCGATGAAGTCGGACAACACTTCAACAAATATTCAGAAGCTACTAGTTACGGGGTAAGATTTTAGAATTCAACAAGAGTAGGAACTCCACGAACATTTCTGCCCATGACTTTGATAAACAGAATGGCCGTAAGAGTAGAATGGCGCTAGTGTTGCCTGGAAGTTCAAGTTTAAATGTACATCAGATGAGGTTTTTATGCGTTAAACGATCCGTACCATTTACTTCAGAAATAATTGAAACAAGATAGGCATCGAATGATGATAAAAATAACCTTTTAAACAGTTTTTTTTATTTAAAGAACGTAATGCACCTTCTATTGAAAGTTCTGCTCCCGCGGTTATAGCAAATCGTTGTGGCGACGGTACGAGCAACCTGCGATTTGCAACGTCCGTTCGCATGCTATTTGTCAGCGCGGTTGATTTACACTATATTTCTTTCCAGCTATATTCTATTATGTATCATAAGCTTTACTGTATATAGTTTATATTTAAGGCCTCTTTTCGTGTCTACGTTCGTGATCATAATCACTGCCATCGCGATTACCGTGATCGCTTGAAAACCATTGTGAGATTGTGGAGTGTTAGCTTATTAGGTGCTAGCTATATATTGAAGAATTATTATGTACATATTACAATATATAAACAGAAACTCTATTTTTACAAGCTTTAATATTATGAACAAGGAAATTTGTTTTATCGGTACGACTTGAATAAGCTTTTCGAAGGAATTTTTCGATAGAAATCCATGAAGAACGAGGCATAATTTGACTGCAATTGACTGGTCACTAGAGAACCGAATTTGTAAGATAAAAAGGAGAAGTAAGCTAATTATAAAAAAACACGTTTACTATCTATATCACAAACGTTTCGGATCATAACATATCCATCATAAGTGTTGTAAAATAGAGAAAAAAAACTTATATGAAGATGTTGAAATAAAGTCAGGGACGAAAGCATTCATAAAAACACTATAAGAGTCGCAAAAAGGAAGAACAAAGCAAAGCAACAACATCCTATCTAAAAGCCATGTAGAGGAAGGAACAAAAGCGGTTTTATAATTAGCTTGGTTCTCCTTTTTATCTTGCAAATGAGGCATTTGGAGGACTAACATGATTAGTTCACCTGTAGGTCTATTACAGTAACGTCAGTGGATATAATTAGAGCGTTATGGCACTGTCACACCAAACGCAGTGCAGTGAGAAGCTAGCAGGTGAACTGGCAGTTTTTGAGAAGCACGGAAGGCATTGGACCATTTATCGTTCGGTGTGCGGCTCCAATGCTTCGTGCCTCTCAAAAATTGGCAACCTGCCTGCGTGCCAGCTTCTCGCTGAACTGCTTTTGGTGTGCCAATGCCCTACAGTACTTTTTTTTATTACATTTTTATTCATCTCTCATTCAACAATCTTCAACGAAATATAACATCTACAATATTCCATTAAAAAATAGAGACATGCCTGCTAAAAGTGACACACATATGCGGCGTTTGCCATTAAAATGATCTATACTATCCTAAAAGATACAAAAAAATGTTATTAGAAAAGGCCATATGCTGTCGCATGTAGGTTGCATTTAAAATATAATATGTTTCATGCTAGAAAGTAGCTGTTGATAAATACACCATACATTTTCAACAACTATAATACAATAAACTTCACTAATGTGGTAATTAACAAAGTCGTGACCCACAAAAACCTTCAACAGATATATGTGGGTATAAAAATTCTTAGCGATAGCTATTTGACAAAAGTCCGTAACTTTGTACGATGGTTCAAATGAGATACTTAAATTTTCTAAATGATAGTGTTTCCTTTTAGGACCAACCTTGAAAAGTTTCCTGTGGTTCCCAGTCTATAATGTTCATTTCGAAGCTGCGCTTACACTTTATGTATTCTATAGCTATATCAATAAATATTACGGGAGCCTTCCGCTCAGCAGTAACATAATGAATATATATTTTTTGCTGAATACAGTAGTATTAAAATATCCAAGATTTCAATATTAATGGATCATTGTACTTCCTCAATATAAACTCCTTGAATCTAGCCTTAAAGGTACCTTCCGATAGGGGTTCTCTTAAATTGGAGGGCATTGAGTTGTAGCTTGTAGGTTCTTACACATTGAAATCTTATTGCTCGCCGTTGCAATTCTAATCTTACTTGCGGGTAATTAAATCCTAGTGACCGGGTATCATGGTTATGGGATGGAATTAAATCAAGGCAGTATTGTTCGAAGAGTAACCCGTCACCATAAATTGCATTCAGCAAAAACTTCCTTAGAAAATACTCATTGATATCATGAAATTGCAAAAGTTTCAATATAGCATACATCGCTTTCACAGACATTAACGGTACATTGTTATAATTTCTTCTAACCCGCAGAATAGTTCGCAGTACATCATTTACGGCTACTATATGAACTCTGAGAAGCTGAGGTGTTGATCCTCCCCATATGACGATGCCGTAAATTTGCTCCCTAATTTGTAAGGCTCATTGCGATAAGGTTTGAACTTTACCTTCAATTGCGTAAGTCATAATTGTTCGGTGATCACGTTGCATCCTTTGAAACTTCGAGTGTTGTCTTACCAGAAGCCAATAACGAGGTCACTTTGATCTTTTCTTCACTTTTAAACCGCATTTCTTGCCCATGTTGACTAGAGAGTGATGTTGCATTATCTGGGGTAACAGCAGAACCCCGTGCGATAAGCCATTGTTGCCAAAACGTGGGAAATTGTTCCGGTTTCTTTTCCTCTAGTTGTTTTTTTTTTAGTTACAACATACCTGTGCACTAACTTACTATTCACATTTTAAATGTTTGACACTTATCTTGAAAAATAAGTAAAAAAAATTGTATTTGCATAATCAAAGGTAACGCACTGTAGAAGCTGTGGCGTCATTAGCAGAACCTGTTAATTCATAATTCTTCGCTCCTAACAATAGAAATCAATCATTTTTTGTTTTTTACGTATAAACTTATGGATATATCAGTCGAAAGCTCACATATGTCTGTCTTCAAAAAAGTTTATAAGCTTAGAAAGGTCTGAGACAAATTGTGGTGCATTTGAAACACAACGACGTCAACAATATCGCCTACCGCCGCGACTAAGCGACCAGTTTTCCGTCTCTAATGCGTTTCTTTTATATTTATCGCTATTTTCTATATATATATATATATACTTCTAAATATTGCTCTTTCGGAATGCAAAAAGTTCATTTTGTGTAATATATTAGTGTGCTCTAAACAAAAAAAATTTTGAAAGAGTTGAATTCGTACCATAAACTGACTCAAACAACATCGTGTAAGGCCCCACCGCCTCTGAAGCGGTTCTTTCATTTATATATACATATGTATTTTTTTGTAATGATGCAATTCGTTGAACATTGCAATGTTAATGGTGAAAATGTTATGCTTCACTATTTTGACATAGAGTCACCCTTAACTATTTCGCCGTTTATGTTCTTCATATGATGCCGTATTAGAATTTTACACACGAAACTTTGAGCAAAATTGCCACCAGAGCGATGCGAATCGAGACAAAAAATTTGCATGTACTTTCCGCTCTTGTATACTAAACTCTTTGCTACGGGCATAAAAAATAAACAAATGAACTATGAATGTAAATTGCAGCGTCTGCGACACGGGCTCATGTGACGGCTCAGAGCATCCCTCAAGCTACGGCCTGATTTACCTCAATTTCATTCAATTGGTGATGGCACACGCTAGTGAAAAGAACGAGTATCATCATCTTTTCCTCTGAGTGCGTTGATGTGCCCTTTTAAATAGCACACAATTGCAATGCATTTGAGTCATTAGTACTTCCAGATATAATGAGATGTCCGAAAGTTATCTAACGGCACTAAGGCCGCGTCTACACGATCCATCTTTTCGTCGAAGTTTGTGATCGCGGAACGATTTTGATCGACAAACACACGCGACGAGCCTTCGAAGTTTGTGATTTTTGTTTCCAAGCGGTGCTTTTTCCAACTTTGAGCACGATCAGGCGGAGTTTGCCTAATAAAAAGTTTGCAAATTATATTTCGCACTGTGAATATACGTATCTAGCTTCCATGGGCGTAACCACCGAAAGAGGGGACGGGGGGACGTGTCCCCTCAATTTTCAGACTGGGGGACAGTATGTATTTTGTCCCCATCAGCTTTTCGATTCGATTTAAGTTTTAATTATCTTTTTACGGCTCACTCAGGGAACGTAGAAAAAATACCCCTCATCAATGATGAGCACATACAAGGAAAGTAAAACAAACGCGTCATTTTATTTTAATAAAATTCGTTTTGTCCATATTTTGCGTCGCAAGACACGAGTCCTTCATTAAGTCATATTACAACTGCAAAGTACATTATAGCTACTCTAGATGATATTTAACCCGCGGAAATCGCGCAATAATTGTAGTGGGGTTGGAGTTGATTGTGGTCTAAGATGAACATTAGCGGCCATAATGGTTCGGACACCTAACAATATATCAAGAACTCATCAATATCTCCGAAGATTGGTAAAATACCTCTTTCAAATTTGGCACACATCAAGTAACATATCATACCAGCATTGTGGCAAAATGTTACTTGTAAAGGAGAAATGAAACAAAAAACACAAACGAACAAATGATTATTATAAAAAAATTGGCGTGGACAAAAAGGTTCGGACAAACCTTAAAGCATTGAATTAAATGCATCAAAAGAAGAATACACAACAAAATAAATATGGAAAATAGTTTTACAACATTAGTACTATGTGTGGTACCCTTTACTGTCAACAACCGCTTGGCATTTACTGCCACATGACTATCAAGCGGCTGTATTCTTCAGGTGTTATTTTTGCCCATTCTGCTTGTAAAGTGGTCCACAAATCATTAATATTCTTTGGATCGCTCTTCATTGTGCATTCTCCCAATACTTTCCATACATTCTCAATGGGATTCTTGTCTGGGCTTTGAGCTGGCCAGTCCATAACGTCCACTCCTACTTCATGTAGAAAGGACTTAACAACTTTCGCCGTGTGGCAGGGGGCGTTATCCTGCGTGAAGATGGGGTTCTGGCTTGAAGAACTGTTAAGAACAGGTACGACATGCATCTGCAACAGTTCCTTATACCCTTTTGCGTTTATCTTTCCCTGCAATCAGACAAGAGGTCCCGTACCGCTTGCCGAGAACATGCCAAACACCATAACGCTGCCTCCGCCAAACTTCTTTTACGCAATTTTTGGACAGTCTTTCACCAGCTGATCGACGAACGAATCTCTTGCCAACCGAACCAAACCAATTAACCTTTGACTCGTCGCTAAAATACACCTTAGCCCAGTTGTCATCAGTCCATAGGACATGCTTCGATGCAAAACTAAGGCGAGCATTCCTATTCTTCTTGCTTATCAAAGGTTTGACTGCTGGGGAACGAGGGTGCAAGTCTGCTTCCTTCAGACGACCGGAAACAGTCTTTCTCGATACTTGCATTCCGTGAGATTGGCTAACTTCTCGAGAAATTGATGCAGCGGTTTGAAAACGACCCTTCTTTGATAATCTGACCAGAGTATTGTCATCGGTTTTCGAGGTAATTCGAGGTCTTCCTGAAGATATTCCTGCAGCGGTAGAATTACATTTGTTGTACTTAGCTAGTATGTCAATAACAACACTTTTAGGCCGTTTTACGTGTTCGGCTATATCCCGAATTGACATGTGGTCATCATGGCGCAACTTGACAATTAACTCCCGGACAGGAGCAGGTGTAGGCACTCCTCTAGGCATGCTGACAGGGCAAAGGTTGCAGAGAAACTGACTGGGAGCCTATTAGGAGCAATTGACGTAATGTATTTTCTGAAAATTTCGTTGATACGTGTAGAAAAATCTAGAATAATTGACATGTCCGAACCATTTTGTCCACGCCAATTTTTCAAACTAAATATTTGTTCATTTGTATTTTTGGTTTCATTTCTCCTTTACCAGTGACATTTTGACACAATACAGGTATGATATGTTACTTGATGTGTGCCAAATTTGAAAGTGGTATTTTACCAATTTCCGGAGATATTAATGATTTCTTGATATATTGTAAGGTGTCCGAACCATTATGGCCGCTACTGTACATAAATAGTTTACTCCTCTCAAATTATAGATTATTTCCATATCCATAGCCCGCTTTGTTTATTTTTAAAAGGCTCAATAAATTGAAGAAAAATAGAGAATATTAATTTTCAGACTGAGAGTATATTAGTGCAGCTAATCTTCTCCTCGTCCACCTTCTTTGGTAGTCCTGTTGAGAGAAGTGCAAAAGTAAAATAGAAAATAATTTTATGAGCTGATTAAATTGAAGTTTAGTTAGTTAGATTAAAATAAGGAGAGGAACTGAAGGAAATTCAAGGTAATACTTAACTGGTATTCTGTTTTGTTACTGCAGGGCAGATGAAGTTCCTTTCTTCTTCTATTCTTGAAGAAGTTTTATATAGTTGCAGCGGTCGCTTCAGTTGCTGCACTGGAGCTGAGGGTGATAATGTTGTAGTCTTGAGAACCTGACGGTACTGGCACCTTGCACAATTTGCGACAGGCTTTAATTCCGTCTATAGCATTTCATCCAACTTTCCCCTTACCTTTTGGCCTGCTCCTTATTATTTACCTCTTGCGACGAGGTTATGTTTTTTATTATTTTTAGTTTTGATTAAGTTATTCTCGGTAACTAGGATATCAAACCAAAAGAATGAGGACAGAGGACTTGTTATGGTTTTATGCATATGTGACTACTTATCATGGAAGTTAGATACATACCGCAATTTTGAGTGAAGTTTTATCTAAATTATTTCTCTAAGCTAGGTTTCACCTTAAATAGGAGCTCCGAAGAAAAAAACAATGACTAAGAAAACATACAGTCAAAACGAAGCGAACGATGTGGCAAGGCTTTCTATACAAGCAGTAAATGGTATTAGTTTAGTTTCAAATGATGCTGAGCATCAGTAGTTGGCATAAGGCGACAGCTAGGGCCTGGAAGCCACAGGCAATCTTCATCGAAGCCTGAACCTCATGAACTTGAACTAATCTCTAAACAAGGTTAAGTGGAAGAGGAAATTAGCTCTCGAAACGCAGATTATAATGGTATATTCTATTCAGGGTTTATCTTTGGGTAAACATAGCGTAGGAGCCAAAAGAAATAGCCAATTTGGTCCAAAGTCCCAGATCTAGGCGGGGAGCGGGTGTTTTTTTTTTTTTTAATTAAAGGGAGTTTACCCGTGCAACATCAAGCCTAGCTTATGTATGTTTAAATTTTAAATCAATTACAATTAGTTTAGCTCAGTCATTATTTAACATTGGCCTAAGAATTATCCGAGAAGGCGAATCTCAAAACATGATGTGTGGTAGGCCTAGCAAACCAGCTCGTACTAGGCACTTGGTTGACAGCGGTTCTAAGATATACTGTATAATAATCACTTGGCACTATAGGAACGGGACGAAGATAAGCTCCAGCAGAATTGAACAGCCCATGTATGGCACTTTCCTATAGATCGTTGCATATTTTCACGCCCACCCCTCAAGCAAGAGTAGCAGCATAACAGCGTATAGTAAAGTTGCAGCAGAACTCAATCTATAGAGCCTTTAATTATCTCTTGTTGAATTGCAGGAACTTCTACAGTATTTATTGACAATGGCATATGTTTCATCAATAGCACAAACTCCGTGTTAACATTCTGAGCTCACAGCTTACCTCACATTGGCAATAGCATAATTTTCACAGTGGTAACATTCTGAGTCTTACCTCACATATCTCTGCAAAAGCGTAAACTTTAGCCTATTTATATTTGTTTTAATTTCCTTCTTCACTTTAAACAGCCAGTAACATGTTCATAAAATAATCCTTACTTTGTTTAACCTGGAAATAGGCTAGGTTCTGTAATTATTTAGCTAACATTAGCACTACATACTGCACAAACACTACAATCACTTGGTAAGTTATATTTGCTGACGTTCGTATTCGGAAGCGATCGTCTTGTCTGCTGTCCGGAATCTCAAACATAAATTTCCAGTCGTAGGACTGTTTTTTCCACTTAATTATTAATATTAGATTTTTTTTGGTATTTTGTAGTGCCTTGTTTTTGCACTCCGCCAAAAATAAAAAATATATAAACATAGTTAAAATTAATTTAATAAAATAAACGAATTAAATAGAAATTGCCTTAAAACTAGCTTACAATATGTTTAAATGTTCAATTAAACATTATGTCACAATAAATACATACTAATTTGAATGAAACGCTTACATGACAAGAACCGTATCTTCCTAACTAGATCTGCAGAGTCATTGAGCGACTGAAACAACTGAAATTGCTTCTAATTACTGCAGACAGTTAAAAAAATATATAAAAAATGAAGTTAATACTGATACGTCAGTATTCTAAGTATTAGCTTAAAACTGTGCTAAAGACAGTAGCACAAATGAAATGTGACATAAAACTATTGTACTTCAAATGCTAACAATCGACACAGCAGGTAGCTTTTAGAACAACTTGTTAAAATAGATAACAATACTACTAAAATATGCATGACGTATTACCTGTATTTGAAGCTGGTAGATAAGTAGTTTAACTAAACAAAAACAAAAAGCAATGTAAATAAGTAATAGCCTATGCATGAACAATTAATGAATTTAGCTGCAGGTATGAGAATCTATGGGTGCTTTGATTCTCTTTAATAATTCTTTCCCTCTCAAACAACCATCAGAAACTTCACCACCATGATATCTTGACAAAGGCTCTGTAGTCTAGTCTCGCAACAGGTGCAGCAGGAGGATTGGATTGAATTAACGCCGAATGCTGCATGAATTCTATACAGAATGAGATAATAAATTACCTCTATACTATTACGTTCATAAAATAGATGTGTATGAGAAAAACTAGCTGTAAAAGCTTACATAGTAAAAAGTGACAGCGGGTATAGCTGAGAAACTGGCAACAATGTACCTCCAGGCCTTTTACACCACTGTAATTCAGCAGCTACCTTCAAAGTTATTGTTAAAGTCAAGAGTGTTAATGATGATAAAATAAACACTACGAGAATTGAAAATGAATATAGCAAATAAAATAACGTTTATGAAGTAAACTAATATTTAATATAATATTTTGTCGCGAGCCAATTGTCCAAAACAATAAGAATCAGGACGATACCATCTGACAAATAGAGGGCGCCTAGCAGGCGAGGGGTTCCCTCCTTTCAATCGCAACTACGCCAAACTCCTGACAAGGTGTGTATTATTGTGCCTATCTTTTTCCTTATAAAATAATTATACATATTACAGCTGTAGATGTAGAGTAAACAGAAGATTGCTCAACTCCATTTTCACTGTGATATATGCTTTTTATACAGTTCTGAGAAGTCAGAGAAACTATAGAAATAACTATATTCTTTCTTCCTAATAAATTCCAGCTTCGAAGGTCCCTTTAAATGGCGGGCAATTGCTGTCAACGGAAAATACTAGAAAATCTAATATAATTGAGCATTATGAAGGAATCCTTAAATTGATGTTTTGTATTGAGATTCCGGACGCGGATGGAAGCATCGCTTCAGAATTGGATGTAAACAAACATAATGTCTTTAGAAGTATAGTACTTGTGTAACTATTGTGGCGTATGTAGTGCAGATGTACCTAAATAGTTACATAACCTAGCCTATTTATAGTGGTAAGCATTATTTTACTGGTAGTTTGAAGTGAAGAAATCAAAACAATTATAAATAGGCTAAAAATAATTTCCTTTTGCAGATGATATGTGAGTGTAAGCTGACTCGTGATGTTGACACTGTGAATTTGTGCTATTAATGAAAGCTGCAAGTAAAATGAATATTTAAATGTTCCTGATGCTGTGGCCATATATAGAAATATTTTAGCAAGATAGATATAGGCTGTTGTAATTAAGGTCCGTCTTCTTGTTTAGTACCTTGGGGTACAATATTTGAATATTAGATTATGAAATGCGACCCAACGTTAGAGCGTAGAGCTAAGCATACTCAACCAATCCAATACTTGGGTTGCGAAATCCGCCTTTCGGATAATTCTTCGATCAATGTCGAATATGACTTAGCTAAACTATTTGTAATTGAATTTTACAATTTCGACACGGCGCATCACCATCCAGGGTATTAGCTCCGAAAAATGGCATGACAAAAATTGAATGGATACATGACATCACCACCTGTGAGAGTGAACTCCGCGCATTAATTACAATAATTGTGGAAAAAGGTTTGGCTGTGCGATGCAACTTTTTACATAATCAAATCTACTTCACCTTGCAATTGAAGTCAGTGGACTGTTTTGCGACGTATGTTTCAGCACTACATTTGTTTTGGCATTAAGCTCAAACAACAGGCACTTGAAGAGGATACGCTGATACCGGGGTAATACCTTACATTGGACACCTCAACAGCTGTGAGGAAGCGAAGAACTTTTTAAACACCAGTGTAGGGGAACTAAATATGAACACTTGTAGTTCTGCTACCTCCAATAGCTCAGTGCCAAGGTTGCTGACACACTCATTTTCGAGAGAGATGGGGTTCTAGCCCACACCAGGTAAGAAAGTCTTGTCGCTAGTGTATGCACACTCAGTGCACAGCATTAGTAATGTTTTCACTCTTAGTCACTAGGAGCACCGGTCTTAGGGTTGGAGCGCAGTTGTCTATCGGGTATTACATCAATACGACGCCAAAGCCGGACAATCTGTGGTCACCTACATTCGCAATTAATGGGATATTTGTCTACGGCATAAACTAGTGCACGTGTAAATCTTGTTGGCAGAAAGCATTGAGTGTAATAGGAGGACTCACCTGGAATAAAATAAAACTTAGCCGGGGCCGCATGACGTCAGTAGTGGGTAATGCGACGAGATACCGGTTTTTGAGGGTAGGTTCCGGTTCCACCTACTTCCGGTTTTTCAGGCCCCGCCCACTTCCAATTTGCGCCCCCCCCCCCCAGACCCCCGCTAAACCGGTAGTGCATTGGCCGTTATAAACCGTAAGCTCACGCGCAAGGCAGCCGCGAGGGTAGCTTACCCTAAAAAACCGGTATCTCGTCGCATTACCCGCTACTACCTACCCACTACTGACGTCACATCGACCACTCGGAGCATTTGAGATGGTAGCATCAGGCTTTTGTTGGTTGGGCTTCCAAACCTAAAAAATATATGCATATAAGTAGTGTTTTATTCATGACCAGAGGGACTTCATAAGAGCAATTCTTGTTCAAACTTCCTGCAATTGACGACAGCCATTTTACTGTGTTGTGGTATGAGTACTTACAGCTCAAGTAGCTGGCCAGTCACGAGAAGAAGGTTAAGAGGATTTAATCGAGAAGCAGCAGTATGAAAATAATTTATGCATAGCATTGTGAAATGAATATAAATAAGGTTTTACTGTACAGAAGCTATATCAAGGCATCATACCAACCTAGAATTTACAGTACTGTTGATGCTGTGAAAGCCTCCCCTAGAAATTTCTATTAATAACTCTATTTGTTCAATTTGTATCTTTGTTCTCTTTACCTATGTATTTATGGGTTGAAAGTTGGCAACTGACAACTCTTGGCGATATTATATAAAACGCTCACAGGTTGTTCTATATATGACGTCAATATCTGATGCTGCTTTCACGTGAGTTCTCTCGTTAGGCTCATCGCTTCCTGCCATTTAAGGTGCGTGGTCAAGCCACCCATACATTTACCACCAGGCTGAGTGGCCTCCGTGACAACAAGAGAATCAGTTCATGAGCGGCGTGTTTGCAAAGCGTAAACGAGGCTGCGTGACGAGGCTCTCACCATGCAGGGCACGCGAGCTTCCAAGTGTTTGTAGAGTCACTATCCAAAATTAGAGCTCGCCTAAGGGCGTGTGTCGCGCCACAGCCCATTGCATGTGAGGTGATGGTCACTAGATAATTACGGAAGCTCACTGCTGTGCACGAGGAAAATGTGGAATGTCAAGGAATGTAGCGGATTCTGCTGGAGACTATAAATTAGGGCGACTCAGCTGGCTCTGTGTACTCTGTAGGCATGGAGAATAGCTTGTTTGAATCCAGAATACAAAATGTTTTTTACTTGCTAGTTTCGTATGGAAAAAAGCACTTACCTAGAAATCCAAAGATCTTCGTAATATTGTATTTTACTATGGGATCGAAGTCCTCTTTGCTCTAGCCTAAAATTGCACTTAATCTCTCTACCCACTGAACATTGAATACAATGCTGGCAAAGATATTACTCCTGCTCAAGCTGTTATATTTTCATGTGCGTAAAAATAATGATTCGATTCGAAAACGATAGTTACGAGTTGTTTTGGCTAAAAATAGTCCTTCGGTCCATTCGAATTCTTTTGGCAAGAATTTTCCTTCCGTCTCGACTCAAAGGAAAGCTTGCAGTTTTTTCACAAGGATTTTGCTCTGGTCTGACATCAAAAGCGAGTTTCGACCTGTCTTGGTAAAAAAAAACGAACTGTAATAGAAAAGAACATTAATTTGAGACTTGTTGCGGCAAAAGTCTGCGGAAGAAACTATAAGCATTTCATTTACTCAGTTAAAGCTATCACGGAAAGAGTAGAAAAGCTCATTCTAGTTTCATACCTCTAATAGTTTAACTCTATTTATACAAGGTTGTAAATTTTCAACGCAAAACTTCATTACCATATCGTATATGGTAGAATATTTCAGTTTTGCGAGTTCCCAGCTATTCCTCCAAAACGAGACATCATACGCATACGTATACTGTATATATACAGGTGTTCCTCAATTTATACTGCACCTCTTTATACTAGCACCCAATTAAGTGGGTTGATTTAGTTTCAGAGCATCAAACTATATCACCTTGAATCCGCTTCATAGCGTAAGTTTATTTAAGTCTATTTCAAGAATAAGTTTTCTATGAATAGATGCCAATAAGCTTAGCAATTAAGGATGTGATATGAAAGAGGATACTGTTAACAAATAAAGTAACAATTCGCAACGTAGCATATATATTTAGAATGCTAAATTGAAGATATTTTCTTAGAGTATCATTCCCTAGCCCATCACGTACGACGGCATCACTTATGCCGGCTATGCAAGAGAGGGAAGACTGATCTCAGGACTTCTGATAACTTCTGTAAATTATGGCACCTAAAACAATGAAAGAGGACGCGGTATAAATTAACCATAAATGAGAAGATAGCAATTTTCAATAGCTTAAAACAATGGAAAGAAAGCTACATATATTGCTGAACCGTTCTAATTGCAGACTGCATAATAATTCTCAAGAAAAATGAAGGGCGTATAAGGGTGTGTGCAAATAATGTTTCATCAAATAGGGCTAACTAGAACGTCCATATACGTAATCCAATGTACATAAATTTAACATAGCCCCATGGGACGTTTTTTCTACAAAGCACAGAAGAGGACAGAGAAAATTGTATCGTAAGTCCAGACTAGTACCAAACTGACGTTTTAAGTGGCACCTAACTATAGCGAGTGACTCATACTATAGCTAACTCGTCAGCGCTATGAAGTAAAGATCGCCTGTATAAATAAGGCAGCACAATAGAATTATCTCAATTACATATAACACAAAAATGATTACAATCATAGTTACTGAAAGCGTTGGTCGGTGTGCTTACTACAGTGGGTGCGGCTTGATTATGCAAATCGTGTTTGCGCAATAAAAATTATGGTCTTCTAGTTTTACTGCCGAAATTTTGATGTAACTCGTTTAATCAAGATAGTATTTTTTTTTCTTTTCAGGTGATATACGTAGCAATAGTCAGTTCAATAGTCTTTTTTTTTAGGAAATAAAAAAATATTTTTAGGCGTTCGGCTTGATTACGCAAGTGTTCAAAAATGGGAGAAAAAACTGGTTTAACTGATTTTAATCGATTGAAACTCACATCAGTGCTTGGCAAGGGAATGACTACCATCGAAACATAGAAGAAAGTGAAAGAGATCGTCGAACAATCGAAGCATATATAATAAATGGTAAGACCGGTAGGAATATACCTGAAAAAGCTCATGTTTGCGAAAACTTATCGATAAGGATAGCGGCTAAATTGCTAGGGAGATGGTTAGGACACCTCATTCTACTAGCAAAAGAATTTTTGATGCAGCTGGAGCCCCGCAAATGGGACAAATTTCCAGGAGTGAGACACTGAGCAGCCTTGGAAAAGTGAAGAACTCGTCTAAAAAACCGCAACTGAGCAAAATTCACAAGGAAAAGCTTGTTTAATGGGCTGAAAAATATGTTAAAATGATTTCATGAATGTTGTTTTTAACGATGAATACCTCGCCTCGCTATATGGGCCAGCCGGATGGTCGTCTGGTTGGGTATAGAAAGGGCGCCCTATAGGAACCCGGATTCACCGACAGCAAGGCGGCGGGGGGCAATGTTCTGGGCTGGGATCAAAGGAAATAAGATTATTGGACCGTTTAGGGGCCACAAAGGGTAAAAATAGATTCCAAGGAATGTTGGCAGCTTCTTAAAAAATACTTTGTTCCTTGATTGGAAGACCAAACTTTGTTGGACAGAAAATCATTAGTTTTTCAGCAGGATGATGTACCAGTGCACAAGTCCCGCTATGCACAGAGTTGGTTCATGGGTCACAGCTTCAAAGAACGCAATCTGATGGTTTGGCCCTACAACGATTAATACCCCATTGAAAATTTGTGGGCCATCATTAAATGGAACATTTATGCTGTTGGAGAGCAATACATATTACAACCTGGATGCTCTTTGGAATGCAATTGAGGGTACCTGTGGGTCGATCAGGCCTTGAAAGTATTAAATCTGACTTCATCTGTCGACAAGCGTCTGCTGAAGATCCTCAAAAATGGAGGAGGCTAAGTTAACTGCTAAGGTGAAATGAAGAGCATTTTAGTAGTTTTGTTTGCATTACCTTTAGGTTTATCGATTTCTCTGTTCATTTTGACTCTATAGTTGTTAAATAATAGCGTTTGAAACAGCAGAAACAATTAGTTTTACCTTTGCATTATCAAGGCGGACACCTGAAAACACAGCTTTTTCTAATTTTCCTAAAAGCAGAATTATTAAAGTGAATATTGCTATGTATATCACCTAATAGCGAAGAGAACATCTTGCTAAAACTAATTACGTCAAAATTTCGGCAGTAAAACTTGAAGAACATACATTTTATGCCAAAATACGATTTGCATATCGTATCATACCCTGGAATATCCACGGGTCCCACTAGTACTTATAAAATTCTGATAATCTTTGTTGTTTGTTTGTCACTGTGCACACAATTTTCTCCATTATACATAGGGATTAAACTGAGGGATTAGACTCTAATAGACTCTCATAAAACACAGTTGTTGGTTTTCTTGCGCCTTTGATTGGTCTTTCTTTCCCTTGATCTCTTAAGGATCTAAATTGGAGAAAATTCATCCTCTCAATAACAAAATGAACATCTCAAATTTCAACCCTGAATTACGATGGCAAATATAGTTTCTGAAATATGTGCCCTAGAATTAAAATACATACTGTATTTTTTGAAGCAGGCTTCGCTTTGAAAAGTAGCTCGGTATTATCCTAATATAATAAAACGCTTGGTGTATTTATTTATTTCGTGTCCGCTTTGAAGGAAATAACAAAAAAAAAAACATGCTGCAGATTCTGTAATTCAGTTACGTTTTCGTAGAAACCGATGACCAGGTTGCAGAAGATGGTAAAAACTGGATCCTTATCTCTTCATCTGGATAAAGTTCTTGCTAGAAACATTTCTTGAAATCGGGACAATATGTATGCAGCGTCTGGAGTAAGATTTTATAACTTCTTTCTCTCAAGTCACGACGCATAAATTCGGCAGATAATCAACAGGGCACTCACGAGGTGATGATTTCTCACGGCAGAAGACAATTATTTCTTTTAGCTTACTGCCTTTCTGTGAGAGTGTTTATTTCGCTTCAGAGGCGGAAATTTGAGCAAATTCAGTGAAGCAGAGAGTTAAGTCAGGAAGACTGTATAATGGATAAGACGTATTCACATTGCTTATAAGCTTTACTGAAGGGTCATTGCAGTGTTTTACGTAAGATTTTACTTTGGAAAACGCACGTTTAATTAAGAAAGAGGATAGGGAACGTATAAGAAGAACGAGAACTACTGCAGTCTCAAGAACGAAGACGTGCTATCAATGGAGAGATGAAGCGCCTATGTGGTAAGATAACAAGAAAGACTTGAAGCAGAAGGGTTACAGAAGGAAATAAGAGTTGCTAATAGGCGTGAGCGGAAATATGGAAACGGCAAGTCAAAGACGAGAGCAAACATATCAATTATTGCGTGAATATTTTCACGCACGGGTCCACTAGTTTGATATGTTTCTTCTGTTCAGCTTGCGGCCGCGGATGGTAGGTGAAGGCAATGTCTTTGATAGAGTTTTAATCCTGTCGCGCATAAGCTATTTTGCATATTGTTTTAGCTGAATATCTTCATAGCAGTTAGGCTCAAACTTGGATGGATATGTCTCTATGATGTGTGCATAATCAATTTCACTTAGGTTTTCTTCAGCTGAATTTCTCCGTGGTAGTTGAAACTTTTCGCTGCGCCGAGGCCAAAATATTTTCAAGTCACACTGCAGCCAGATTTCGATCCTGAAGGTTGAACTATTTGCTGGTATCCAGGATACAGCGAGCGTAGAGTATTTCCGGCGAATTCTTTTGATTGAATTATACGCATTTTTTTTTTGTGCCGATCAACTTTCTAGCGTATCCAAACTGATATTCGCCCCTTTATTTACAAGAGGGAAATTTTGCTCTCGCAAACTTAGGACTGCACAACTTTCGTTTCCATAACTGAAGATCAAGCCTACCGATATAAGGCCTATGTTGAAAACAACTCTTGCCGCAAGCAAGAACGATAAAATGCTCAATTACGAAATTATTACCGATACTAGTGAACCCGTGCGTGAAGAATTCACGCAATAACCTATACGTTTGAATAATGCCTCTATGCCGGTGCGGAATATCCTCTTCTCTTATTTGCTTCCTAATTTTCTTCTTTTCTTCATTGATCCTTTGTCGTGCTGTCATCCTTAGGTCTTCTATATAGACAGGCAGAAGTAACGTCTTGAGTAAAACACTTCAA
>LQNS02278094.1:15094604-15105740 GCA_001587735.2 Parhyale hawaiensis
TATTATTATATTCAGAAGTTTAAGTCTCCGTTTCCACAACAAAGGCGATGTCACAGAGGAAGAATGAAGGGACACGTAGTGTGATAATAGACACGTGGAATCCATGCACGAGGGTGTTCCTACACAGGATCAATGAGCATAGGAACAGCAAGTTGGGAAAGAAGAAGAAAAACAGATGGAAGAAAGATTATTATGAGTAACTGGTGAGAAGGAAACAAAATGGGCGCGAAAGACAGACAAGACGATCGTGATGATGACCCAACGGGTCACGGGTCGTCTAGTATTACATAAAAATGCAGGTCTGATGAGGGGCACAGAGGTTGTCTCTCACATAATATTAGACTGCCGCCCGTAGCCGTTATCGCGAGCAGTTCACGATTATTTAGGACAGGGCTTAGGCTCTTGCCCTGCCTCCATATTGATATTCCTTTCAGTATAAAAATGGAATCTCAACCCCTTTTACATACATCCATACAATGAGAGTTTGTTTCTGTAAGTAGGCACTCGCTTTAATTCTACCTTAAAAAGTTTAATAATAGCTACTGTAGGTTCAAAATAATTGAGTTAGTTCATCTGTCTAATCTATTAGAAATGTTTTGAAATAGTTTCTCGGTGATTGGATTGTATCACTTATGTGTCCTCCATGTACTGTCATTCCTAACCTTCATTAGCTTCAAAAATAGATTTCTAGTTATATGTATAAAGGTTGCCCTACTCCTCTTGAATTGGAGCGTCCGCCCATAATAAAAAACTTCATTACTGGTCCGATTCGAATAAAACTTGCTACACATATGTAAAATCGAAAATAAATGTGGGTTAGACTCAGGTAATTTTTTCCATTTTTGCCATAGAAAACGAGTTATTGAACAAAACGTTATAAAAGGGGGGCGGGGGGAAAACCCTAGTCCTCCTACAGTTTTTGAGACACAGAGATGGTTTTGGTCTCAAATGAAGCGGAATTTGATCTTCTACTAAAGTTGTATTGGGTTTGTGAATTTCGAATTAGATTTGAGAAAATAAAAAATAAACAACAAAAGAAATTTGAAGTTATTTCCAAAATTAGCCGACACTCGTCTCCTAAATCGAAATTTACAAAACCCAATACAACTTTAGCAGAGGATTAAATTCCGCTTCGCTTGATACCAAAATCATCTCTGTAGCTCAAAAACTGTAGGACTAGTAGGGTTTAGACATCGAAAAAATGAGCGTTTCAGGAAAGCATGCGCTTCCATTTCATTCGAATAACTCGTTTTCTATTGCGAAAATGGGGAAAAATACATGAGTATTACCCACATTCTTTTTCCTTTTCGATTTTACATAGCCGTACCAAGTTTTTGTTCGTATCGATACATAATGAAAATTCAAATTTGAACCCTTTGCCGGGATTTCTTTTTGTATAAAATTCGAGTATATGACTGAAATAAAACTTGTTTATTTATGTACCAATTTGGATGAAACTTTCCATAGATTTGTAGAATTGGAAAAGAATGTGAGTTAGACACGTGAATTTTTTCCCATTTTTGCCGTAGAAACCAAGTTATTCGAAGAAAACGGTTTTCCCGCCAAACACCTTTTTCTTCGAATAACTCGCTTTCTATGGAGAAAATGGGGAAAAGTACAGGAGTCAAAAGCTATTCTTGTCCGATTTTACGTATCTGTACAGTTTCATTCAAATTGGAACCCATTGGCGGGAATTTTTTTATATGAAATTTTAGAATACAACTAAAAAGAAAATTTTCCTTTATGCACCGATTTGAATAAAACCTGGTACAAATATGTAAACTTGGAAAAGAATGTGGGTTAGACTCATGTATTTTTTCACCATTTTCGCCACAGAAAGCGAGTTCTTCAAAGAAAACGGTTTTTCTATTATCTTTGTATAATTCGTTTTCTATGGCAAAAATTGGGAGAAGCCTAAAATTTCTCCTGTTTGTCCGTCTGATGTATAGTTACTGTTTAGTAGAAAAAACGAGTTTTAGTTACTTGAAGGTTTTTTGGCCGAGGGTCCCATTAATAATAAAGTTGTTTGACTCTAGTAACATCTACAATGCTAAGATGACTACTTTCAAAAGCGGAAAAACAGGATACTGTGAAACATTATACCTCTTTTATGTTTATTTACACTCCCATATATTTTTCGCAGTTATCCTAGGAGCGTTTTCTGCATTATGTTTTTTTTTTTTTGCTAGGCAAGACTCGTCTTAGTCTCATTTTGCTACCAAAGTTTGTCGCAGTTTTTATCCAAAAATCGGGCCGTGCTTGGACTCGCAATCCACGTTATTGTCCAGAAACACACTTTACATATTATCTGTATTTTCACAGGAGTGTTCCAGAGGATGAACATTTCTGCGAGGACAAAGACGAAGGTTATTACTGCGAGCACTGTCTTCATCCTGTATATTGTGATGGGCGGGGCGTTGTTACGAGCTTGGGGATATGCTCCTCTGGTTCTGTAAGTACCGAGGTTTAGAATTGAACTGTAATTTAATGAGCAATAAGGTCTCCTGCCTAATTTTTAACAGATAATATGAGAAGCTGCAGTATTCTGTCGTAATTTTTGCCTATTTCTTTCATTCCAAGGTGTGCGAAGTGTTTCCAACAGCTACAGCTTGTGTGCCAGTAAGCGACACCTCCGCTTGCAAGTGCTCTAGCGATTCCTGTGACGCATTCAACTCCAACTTCCTCGATCTGTGCGATTCCAGCGGTATTTACAACGTCACAGACTGTGACACTACAGGTCAAGTTTGCAGTAGCGACGAATGTGTCGATCCCGGCTTTCCATTACACCCTTGCGATGGCATTGAAGGCCCAATATGGGTCCTGAACTATCCCTGTTGCACCTCCGGCTATTACTGTGATGCAGAAGGGTCAAACACGGCATCGACTAATTGCCCCTCTGGAGAATATGTTGACGGCAATGGAAACTGCCAGCCATCTCCACCCATCCCATGTGCTGGGACGTGTTCGGGCTACTGTCCTGATCAGACGAACTGCCGACAGTACTACATCTGCGACGGGTTAGGAAATGCAGACGCTGGTCCAATACCATGTGAAAATGGTATGTATTTTGACCCAAACGCGTTACCGCCTTATTGTACGAACGAAGGAGACCAAGTTTGTGACCCTTGGACCAACTGTGACTTCTCACTTGACTGCGTGGATGCGACGACCACGACAGAAAGCAGCGCAATGCCTACACCCTCAACATCAAGCAGTGAAACTACAACTATTTCTACTACTACTACTACTGAAATTGGCGGAATTACTACAACTACGATGGAAGCTGGTGGAATCAGCACAACTACGACGGACACTGGTGGAGTCACTACGACCACGACAGAAAATTCAGCATTCACTACGACAACGACTTCGCCAGACGGCTGTGTATATCTGCCTCCTCTTTGTAGCGCGACAACAGTTGGCAACTATCCGTGCGGACCCTGCGAACAACAGTGAGTAGCTTGTCAGTGGTTCGCACACAGCAGCATATACTGTGGGACTGGACATATATTCATTCTGCTAGCACTTCGTCGTCCACTTACACACCCTGCCTACAGTATTACATACAGAAAATATACTTCACTAGACACAGCGACTTCACTCTTGACCAAGCAATTTACGACAAATGATTTCAATCAGGACCCAGTATAACACTAACTCAATCATGTTTTAACGACACATTGATGCACTGAATTTTGACGAGCTAGGTTAAAATACACCTTAAGGTCCACCGAACCCATGCCCAAACATCACAGAGCTTCAGCCTAGTAGTGAAGTCTTCACGGTTTTATTAAGACGCAGGTTTTAGTGGTAGTGTTATTTTTAATCTTTACTGAAAACATGGAAGATATACATATATATTTGAAAACTTAAGCTATAAAATAACTTTTTAGCATAGTAGAGAGTCTCTGCAAAAGACTTAGACTGTTTACCCCAGTATTCCCTCGCCGTGATGTTAGAGGGCAAGAATTTCGAGTCTCTAGCAACAGGGTGACCGAATGCAATGCCCAGACGCAGGATATGAAGCTGCTGGCTTAAGTTAAACTCTCACCAACAGGCTCCTCTAATGCGCGACACTCCAGGGACCTCAAACAATGCAGACGTTACACTTGCGAGGATCCATTTTGGAAGCGGAGAGCAACGAGAGGACCAGTTAACCTGGGATAAACAGCAGTTAGCTCGCATCGTGATGCCATCACACTGACAATTTAAAGTACATTAAATGAGGAAATTGAAATCATTCGCGATAGTTATTATGACAATATTTCTCTGTTTCAGTGGAAGTTTAGTGCAGTTTGCATGGAAGCAAAGCCTGAACGATAGCTTTAATAGAATAAATTAGAATTTATGAACGTCATTAACGCTGAACTTCCGTTGAATAGAAAGTATAATAACATATACTAATGGTTAAATTTTCTTTTTGCTATATACGCTGAAATGTAAGAGCCATGTCACTGTTGTCACGGCTAAGTTTAATTCAATCCAATGAGCCTTCCCGTTGCCTTCTGCTTCCGAGATCCAACGAGCTGGAAAGAGGCGTTCACATTAGAGTCTTATAATGTAGCCACAGCTTGTAACGCTTCTAAAGTTTTTCTTGCTTCTTTGCAAACAATAAAGAAAAGCACACCGATTTATGTAGGTCTAGTCGAAGCAATTGGACTTGTGAGCCCCTACAAACAAACAGTGTCGCCGTAAACTCCACTAGTGGCGCTAGATAAAATTTCAGCTGATACGACGGCTGACATTTTAGTGACTCCTACCGTGGACACAGAGTGAATAGTGTTTACAAGGACGCTACAAAATATTTGAGCGCTAGGTACCATGGCTGAACTACGTAACAGGTTAACTCATTGCTTGACCATTTTGAGACGGTTCTGCGCATTTCTCGTATGACGTCAGGTGGAGCGAAAAACGTCGGTGTTGCCCAAGTATCAATAGCTTTCCTAATTCATCTATACCATTATTTCCGCTACCATGGGCTAATTATTGATGTTTGGCTATTTTGAACACGGAAAAAAGTACTTGGTGAACCTTCTTTGGTTTCCTAAAGCTCCGAAGTTGCGAAAACACCGAGTTTGGACAGCAAAAGAGTTTACTAAGTTTTCACTCCCACCGGTAACATCTACTGTGCTTCTAACATTTTTGCCCCAACAAAATGATAACTTCCTACGTAGTAATTATGAGTAATTCAGTTTATCCTCCAGATTTTTCAAGTAACCACAGACAACAATAATTTCTTTAACAAAGTTATGAAACTGGAATAAAATCTTTCTTGGTAACTTTGAACGCTTGTCTAGCCAAGTTGCCCTAATAATTACGTTTCTCTCGGAAAACTCGAAAGAAAATTGCATGTCGACGGGGAAACTGTTTAATTACTTGAAACACTGCCGTTGAACGACTGATATATGAAGCTTGAACTAGCAAAAAATATATATATATATTCCTCCGTTTGACAATTTGTTATATTTTGATGAGAAAAGCTCATTAAAATATAAATGCCAACTCAGGCACGCGAGCTCTTTGCTGATCTAGGCGTGCTGATGCGGCAGTAGATCATTTAATACACCCGGAATGCGCATGCAGCTGTAGTTTTTTCCTGTAAGTCATGTTCTTCCTCGGTAATTTCTCATGGCGGAGTACACTAGTATGCAAAATTATACATGATGATTACAAAATAAGCCATATCAATACTTAGGGATCCGAAGCTATGTTGTTGTAATTGATTTCTTCATCTTTCAACCTATTTGTTTGATATTTTATTGCTTTATTTCCAGCAAACGGATTTTTGCATTGCACAGTAAACAGCTGTGATTACCATTCTTTTTTCTTCATGGAAGCCCACGTTCACCGTATTTATATCGCAACTAACAGGTAAAAATTAATGAACAGCGTTTGCTATCTATTTTTCCGCCTGACGTCACAGCTGAAAAGGAGTGGGCGGGGCTTAAGATGCTACCTGTGCGTGAGTTAACCTGTTACGTAGTTCAGTCATGCTTGGCACGTACTGGGAACAAACTACTGTAGTTTGGACTTGGCTTAAAACTCGAAATACGAGTCAGTTACCGAAATCAGACTGACAGTTGCCATAAAGGCGGGTTCCACGGTAGCAGTATGCCTACGTTCGTAGCTCACAATCCTTCTATCGCTGGTTCGATGCCAACTCAGGCACGCGAGCTCTTTGCTGATCTAGGTGTGCTGATGCGGTAGTTGTGTGCGTGCATTGCGCCGTAGTGGAGCTTGCCTCCCACAGAGATGAGAGGGGTGGGGGTCGCGAGTCATTTGAATCTTCCGTCAAATTGGCGCCATAGTTCTTGATGACCCGTGATCGACTGCAGCCGCACTTACTCCTCTGGCCGCAGTGGGCCTATATCCACAGCACAAACCAGTGCGTGTGGGTTTCGCCAGTTGAGAGTGCAGTGAAAGTTCACCGTACCTTTTACCTACATGCGATTGTCAATGGAATGAGTTATCACAACTTTGCATCCATCCTCAAGCGTTGCTATGTACTTTGAAACAGCATAGATGAGCACTGCTATCCGAGTTTTAAATCACCTCAAATTCAAAGACGTATCCGAATTTCACTAGTGGCACTAACTGAGTGGACTTAACGGCTAACGTTTTAGTAACAACTTGAGCACGCTGAGAGCGCATACCCCCGCCAAGCAAGGCATGGTAACGAAAAATTAAAATTAGTTCTGCAACCATGATTTTACTCGTAGTAAATCAATATTTAATCGTGTGTGCATTTACACTATTTATACACAGAAGCGGAGCAATCGATAATCACCAAAACCTAATCAATTATGTCTTTTAACATTTCTAACAACTCCTATAAATTTCATAAATAGCCATTCATAACGTTATCAGTTATTGTGCTACAACCATGACATCAAACACAGCGACAAACGAACAAAGAGATCATCACAACAATGTTGTCATTTACTCT
The DNA here is from genome assembly GCA_001587735.2 of Parhyale hawaiensis. Lineage (NCBI taxonomy): Eukaryota > Metazoa > Arthropoda > Malacostraca > Amphipoda > Hyalidae > Parhyale > Parhyale hawaiensis. The sequence goes on from LQNS02278094.1 coordinate 15,101,551, forward strand.
GCATAATATACCTAACAACTGATGCAGTTTCATAAAAATCCGTCCATAACTTCATTGAGTTATGGCAACATGAAAAATGACGCAGAAAAACTAAAAAATAAGCAAGCAAGCAGGCGGATGGACGGGTCTTCACCAAAAGTTAATCATGTGTTTCTCGATCCTAACAATCCCTGTAAATTTCGTTGAAATCCGTCCATAACTTTTAGAGTAATCTTGGTGACAGACAGCTACAGAGACAGAGAGACAGACAGACAAACACGACGAAAACATAAATTAGAGTTATCTTGGTGACAAACAGACACAGAGGCAGACAGACAAACACGACGAAAACATAAGCTCCTTGGCGGAGGTAAACATGTAAGCGGTTGTGTTTACGAGGGCTCAGCAAAACAAACATTCAGACGTGTGGCAGAAAGAACTCATTTATTTCACTACCGTGTGAAGTGTGAACCCGACTTTAAACGGCCTCGTCGGAAGTTTACGACTTGAGTACAAAGTAGTATTTTGAATATGAATATACGAAGGGCGTAGAGGTGGACCGCGGCCGCTCGGTTTACTCAGGTTCTTGAATGATGTTCCAGAAGCTCATATTGTAGTTTATGGTGCGTAGTGCTGTGTAGTGCTTATTCTAAGCGATTGTTACAATAAACCTTTAACGAAAACTATTTTTTCCCAGAGTTTCAACTTGGTAGTACATAATAACATCCTAACTCTAGACAATTGCTTGCCGGATGTACTCGGGTTAGTTCTCTGAGGTGTTAACCTGTTCCTGTTACAGTTTATATTGCTCTGGGCTGTAGATGTTCGTCAATCTTCAGACTAATGGCGACACCACTGACTTTTTTTTACATATATAACTAGAGAAGCACCCAGGGAGCGCAGAAATCCGCCAGGAAACGTAATACTAACGAAAATTTCAAAATGGTCTACTATCCGGGATGTCATCCAGCTTATCACAAGAATATAGTAATTTGTTCCTCGTTACAATCCTAACAGCTCCTGTAAATTTTATGATCTTCTCATAACTTTGTGAGTTATATTTCTGAAAGACAGAAAGATAAATAGAGAGACAACAAGGCACATCGACAGACGGGTCATCATAAAAATAGGATCATTTACTCCTCGTGATATTCGTATCAGTTCCTGTGATCATCATGGAGATCCGTTCATAACTTTCCGATTTATGTTGCTAATAACAGACAAAATAGCAGACAAGTATACAAGCTCGGTTAAAAAACATCACCTCCTTGGCTGAGGTAAATATGTAAATACTGTATCACAAATTTATTCGGCCACCGACGATCAGCTTACGGACTACGTATTGGTAACCCGCAGCACTTCAGTTCGACAGCTGTATTGAAGTCTGCGATGTATGTAGGTCATAGGTATTCCATGAATATATTGAAGATCCATCTGACGAGGTCCAGGTGACGTAATGCACGCCGGAACTTTGGAAGGTGGCAGCTACTATAAACTATGATGTTACAGTATTATATAAGGATACTACTCCAATATCACGACCACAACAAACGTTGTTGAATACACTTCGTAAGGGAATTTTCGAAGTACTGCATTAACGATTCATAAAGTATAGTTCAAAGTTTGTCCCTTATTTTCTAATATCGACAATTGTTTTTCTTTCCTCAGGTACTATGGGTGCCAAGCAACGCTTGATGATGTCTACGAAAACTTTCTGTTATCTTGCATGAATAAACTTTACTTCGATACCGATCCGGCCAATCCCTACTGCGTGGAGAAAACTACCATCGAAACTTGCAACGTAGAGTTACCTATTCTTGGATAGCCCAAGGCTTCAGCATCGAGCCACTGCGATGCCTCTACTTGTTTTTTATAAATCGAGAAGTCCCAACATTACAGAAACTTTAACATCGCAAGAAATTATTTTAATATGTTCACATATAACGCTCAATTGGTCTCAGTAACTTGTTATATTTTTAAAATTGATAACCTGAAAAAGAGAAAGAAAAAAAAAAGACAAAATTTTGGACTGGTTATTGGAAATTCTCTAAGTACTTTCCGTAAAAAAGTACATGTCATTAAGATATTAATGTTGGTAGCCTGAAATACTGTCAATTGAGAACATCATTAACCATACCAGAACGGAATTTTTGGCTACCGCGCAGCTACTGGGACTGCTAAAATGTAGTATACATGTATAGAAGAAGGGCATCATGCGCACACTCTCAGGCTACATTGATCGACAGCAAATAACAACGGACTGTTAAGCTAAAGTTTGGACACTATTGGCATGCTCGATTGGGTGCCGAAATTAAGCCTTGGTGGCTTGACTTCTTCGAAAATTGACGCAGATGCGCTGGTTTCGACCCGCAGAATTGAGTTTCAGGCAGTGACCCTCAATAGGTTACCACTGAGACCTGCAGAAATTCAATCTTAATTCGTAAAATATAGTTTTCAGCCGGCTCGAAGTCATCGCGTTTCCTCTAACACGTCTACCACGATTCTTTGTGATAAAGTCAAAGCTTCTGTCTGACGTTTTGGACAAGTGAAGCCTCTATGGCTTAATTTTGAAGCCCAATTGAACATGCCTTTGGGCAGCTAAATTGGAGCAAAGCAAGGTACCAGGCCAAGAGAGTTGATACGTTTGAGCAGAGGCCGGAACGCAGCAAACTGAGCTGTTTTATGCTCAGCAACTTTAGGTGAGTTCAGATACTGAAACACGGCTATAGCTTGGCGCTTGTCCTGCCTCTAGTCACAGAATGCAAAGTCGCTTCCTTACAGTTATAACGGGTGGATTGGATAACGCTAACTGGACCTCGTTCGAAACACTTCAAAGGTATTGAAAGTACTGAAAGCTACAGCAGTTTGTATACGAAGAGCTCGGACTGCCGATAGCTGTGCACGCAATCGATGAATGGCGTCCGCCGCTCATTCGTGCACGTCAGAATAAAAATCTGCAGAAATCTACTGCGGTAAGTTATGCCATGTACTTCCATTGAAAGAAAACTGCAACAGATAAAGTATGCAATATAATGTTGTTTGTTAAAAGTCAAGTCCGCATTTGATTCTCTACTTACAAGGAGAGATACATGAGTGGCGGGAGTACTTTTTAATTTCTTCAAGTGTCTGTCTTCTTCCTGATTTTGTTAAATTTTCAGTTGTTGATTGTATCATTTGTCGATTAATATAATCACAAAATAGTATACAGTGATGTCTGAGAAAATTCTGAATAAACTTGATTTTTTGGGTTTTATGTGCTTTTTAGGATATTACCTACCGAACATGTGTTGAATTCAACAATTTAATAGCAATATAGACTCCATGGAACTCCATAGAAATTTATTTGCCCAACTTCAATATAAAAGAGTGTCACAATCAGAAGATAAACACAAAAGTGACAAAGGGTCGCTCAAGTTTTTTGCGCTTCTAGGACCTAAAAAATAGCTTCACATGCATCAAATACGACAATAGAAAAATATATCGCGAAGAACGCATAGCACCTATTCATAAAGCGTTCTAAAAAGAATGCATTGCCCTATTACTAAATTTACAATGTAATTTTAATAAATCTACCAGAACATAAACCTAAATGCCGAACAGAACTGCGTATCTAGAAACTTTCTTAGGTGTATGGGTAGTCATTGGTCTCATGCAGTAGTTGTTCATCGGTGTCATTAATCAGCTCCACCAACTGAAATACGGCACCATGCTGTTCAACATTAAGTCGGGTAGACGATAAAATGAATTTCGGCCTTCTCATTGCGTAATTATGTTGCGGGACCAGAGCGGAAAGATACTTATCATACGAAAACTTGTTATGATATAAAACCTTATGAGCAACCTTAAATGAAAAAAGAAATATATAGTCAAATTGAAGGTGATAGGAAAGACGATTGATCTAAACTACATTTTTAAAAATTTGATCTAGATCTGAATGTTTCAAACCTATAGGTCATCATCAGCATTCTGAAACAATACATTTAAAAGATGATACACTGCTTGTACAAAACTAGTTCTAAGCCTAATTAGCTAATAACAAAATACAACAGTTCATCTATTGGGGGCGATCTTCAAGGGGTAGGACGACTGCATGTCGTTATTATTATTATTATTATTAAAACTTCACGCTTGGGCTCCCACGGACAGGTAATACAACCCAAATGAAGCATTTGCAACACCGGGAAGCCCAATACGCTGCTAAAGGAAATCCA
>LQNS02278094.1:15107352-15126419 GCA_001587735.2 Parhyale hawaiensis
ACAGGATCTTCACTGTGAATGATCTGGCGCCATGGCAACGTTCCTACTGCCCGAGTAATAGCCACCCAGTTAGCCCTGCTCTTAGCGAATACCACTCTCCTGGTGTCCACCTCAGGAACAGCCTGAGGTTCGGTTTCGGTTGTTAATGAGCAGACTCTAGCATTCGCAGGTCGGAACTTGAATTTGCACTGCCAAGAATTGAAAAGTTTTGTTGTGAATGGGACTATTGCACTGTTCTGCATGCGCGCGTATTGCTGAATGAGAAGGTGAAGCTAAGGGGTTGCCAGTCCTAAAACTCCTACCCATATGCTCGAAAGCTCCAACTCTTGGTGCGCGCGTGAAAGAACCCACGTACGTAGACCCACACGATGGGCAACAGTAGGCCTACTGGTAAACAATAGAGGAGAGCATATGAGTAAGTAGCTTATCCTTATACGTAAACATTGTGCCTATCCTAAAGTTATTCACTAAAACAATTCGAAAATCTCTGCACATGAAGTATTTATATTCACTAGAGACACCAATTCGATTTTAAATTTTTCCGACTGAGGGCCCTAACAGACCCTAACAGACTTACCGAACTGATTAATTCGGCACCTAATATTCTCCAACATGAAAGAGTGCGCACCGATCGCAGCAAGTGCAATTCTCCTAGAGACTTTGAGGGCTGGGACAGAAGAATTGAACCAATGCCCCTCATTATTGTACACCTTATAAAACACACAGAGTTCGGCCCCCCTTCTCCTGTGGGACAGGTTCACCAGATAATTATTTGCGCACAGCCTGTTGGCCGAACTAACAAGTCGGTCCAACAGACGTAAGTGACTCAGCAGCTAAAGCTGCGGACAATCTCACTGTCACCAAACCAGAATTTACCTTACGCAGAGGTCCAATCTTATTGGAAGCACCGTCGCCTAATATACGGCTCATAAGTAAGCTTCTCATCCAAGACAACACCAAGAACCTCCAAGGAGCTAGACTCCTGAAGCAAAGTGTCATCTATCTCCAAATGTGGAAGCTGCGGTACAAATGTCCGACACCGACTGATAATCATCGACTTGGTCTTACTGGCATTCAGCTTCATTCTCCAGGCCGAGCACCGCGCGCTATATGCGTGACAAAATCCTATTCAGGGACTGGGTGACAGCATAGCGCATTCGGGGAGCAGTTATCACTGTTATCAAGGTGGAATCGTCGGCATAGTTGATCATCGTGTTTTCCAGCAAAGAGAAAATGTCACTAGTATACAGAACGAACAACAGAGAGCCAAGCACGCTACTCTGAGGGACGCCAGACTCCACCGCGACTGAGGCAATCAAAACGTCGTCAACAGACACACTCTGCGTTCGCTCAGAAACAAATTCACCAATGATTGACAGAACCCTACCACCCACACCAACCGACTCTAGCTTGTATAATAGACCCCTGTGTTTGACCCTGTCAAACGCCGTGCTAAAGTCCAACTGTACGCAGACTGTAAATGGTGTGGCACCGACAACTTGGCGTCACCATAGACCGCAACAGTAGTTAACTCTTAGGTCTGACGCTGGCGGCCATAAGTCGGCAACGGAAAAATGGGGTTTTCTCAAGAGCTATTCTTTTCCCCCTATTTAATACTGAAGAAAAAATTTCAAGGTACCCAACATTTTTCTTGCGGAGAAGGTATCTTGGATACGGCGGGGACGCACTTGGGTGCTTGCCTGCATGACCGTGTCAGGACATGTTCATAATAGCTCTTAAGAAAATTCCATTTTATCCATTTTGGCCACCAGCGCAGCGTCAGAGGCCACTTGGACCTAATAGTCAAGTACTGTTGCAGTCTATGGCGTCACCACAACCCAAACGGGTTCTGTACGCCAACTGACCAACAGGCAGCAAACCTGTAACCTCAGCAAAACGATCAAGCTTACAAGCGACTAATTTCTCGAACACCTTCGACAAAATAGGTGTCAGCGTAATGGGCCGCGGTTGCCTGACCGTGTTCTCCATTTATTCCTTGCCATCGGGAAAGTAGCAGAATATTGCTGTTTTTGGGCAAGCGCGGCGAAGCGCTCACTGCTCGGGTGAATCTTTTTCCGAACGAGGTGCATGTTGCCTGCCTAAAAACGTCCCTGGCGACCGAGCACACGGTAGCCTCTTGAACGCGTCTCTTCTTCTCTCGACCGTGTGCGGGGCTACCATATGCCACCCGTGTTCCACCGAAAATATTTAACCGGGTATTCATTAGGATTTTCCTCACTTGCTTGGGACTTCACACAACCATAGAATTGCAAGATTTGCTTTTATAATTTTATTTGTGTGCTCGCGCATTCGCTATCGAGATTTGACCTCCACTTTCTGTTCTAAGTATTTGAAAGTAATAAATGTATCTGCATTCGTGCACTCTCATATAGTTTGGTAGTAGAAGCTAAGTTAGTGACAAATCTTGGAGTGGGAAGATTTTCTTCCTGTGAAGTACTTGTGGAGAAAATTAGAAAATTAAGGACGTGTTGCGCTGCCGATACTGCACATCGCAAAGCGGGTTTTAAGGCCGATTTAGACGACACATCTGTTGTGCAAAATAAGGCTAAGATTTTTTGGAATTTTCTCTATGATTTTGAGACTCCACTAACAGGCTTCTAACTTTAATGGACGTTTCATTTTGCCCTATTTCACCACTGATTTCTTTACAGAAGGAATCTCAGGATACGCCCCGGGAGGAATTCCAAGGACTATCAGCTGTATTGCGCAACAAAATTGCGTCGCGCAGCCGAGCGGGTAATTTTGTTGACGTTGCAATATCGATGATCTCGTTATTCGGGCCAAATATCTATTTGAAAGAAGCCCTTAAAGCAGAAGTGGCATCAATACTGACTAAAAAGTCAATGGATCTCGGCCGACGATGGCCAGCAATTTTGTGGAGCGTGTCATAACCCCAGCGAGCAGACAGTGTGAGGCAGAAACCTTGCCTCAGCAATCTTCAGGTTAAAAAAAATTAGCATAAGTTGGTTAGCTAGAAACACATGAGGCTGAATGGAGGATGTAGGATTGGAAATATTACTTTTGTCCACCCAAAAAAGTCCATAGGTTCGGCACTGTCAAGATCTCTTTGTAATGACTAAATATTATAATTAATAAATAACATCAAAGGAACAGCAAACGAGAAAAGATATTCAGACGAAAAGTTCACTCTTATCAGAAAAGACTATGCCAATAGAGATTTTTTACCAATCAGTGTTTTACATTAAAAACTTAAATAATGGATACTGTATATATGTATAATGGCCGGTACAGCCACACAAAGCTAAAGAGAATAATCTTACACGCAACGAAATTCGAACACATGCCTACGTAGAGGAGACACTATAGATGAAGACTGTTTTAGACATTGTAAGATCACGGAAACATGTAAGCATCCATTTTTTTTGCTCTGATGGGGCCGTTTGTTTCAATTTAACGCCGTGTCAGATCCTTCTCATGTTTACTTTCAGCCTGCCATGATACTTCCTTATTTTTCAGTAAAGAATACTTAAGATTCCGAATCTATACTGCTATATAATATTTATAAAGTCTTTGCGCAGAACATTTAACTTCAAGAGTGTAGTCAGTGTTCACATAATTTTTGTGTTTTGAAGGTCATACGGCGCTTGCTGTAAATAGTGTAAATAAAGTGGTTATTTAACTTATTTTGTGCTTTGAATTCAAGGCCGTGCCTCGCTGGCTGTAAAATGTTTAGTTTTTGCGAATATTTTGCGCTTTGAATTCAAGGCAGAAGCTCACTTGCTGTAAATAGTGTAATTAGTGTGGATATTTTGTGGTTTGAAGGTAGCGTATCGCTTAAGGTTGAACGTTTCCCGTTCATTATTGTCTATTAGTATTTATGTTGGAACATACTGTGGAAAGCCAAGAGATAGGGCATCGGGACAATGCATATGCCGGCTTATCAACTATTGCACTCGTATTATAAGAAATTGCAACTCAACAATGCGAAATCTCAGTATGTAATACCAGTAACTTATTGCAGTCTTGCGGATCTAAAAGTTTCTTTTTTTACTTTTCAACCGCTTCCTCTTAAGTGGTGCTTCAGTCACTTGCATTTCTATTCATGTCCTGAATTCTGCCGGGTACAAACGAGCATGTGCAACTGCACGCGTTCCGGCGCTGTAACGAACCTTCCTGTTCTTCAGCAAAGGGCTGCAAACGACGTTGAGCGAGCGCCAATATTTTTCGATGTTTCTGCTGAAAGAAGCACTAGAGCAATATTGGAGTCATTGTTGCTCTGCTTTTTTTTCAGCCTATACGTTCTTTTAAGGGGATCATCAGAAGAGGAAAAGTTGCGAGGTATTTACTGCTTATTGCTGCAGAAGTTGGAAACTTGCGGTGCTTATGAACGACTGAGAGGTCGTTAGAGCTTCAACAACCGTTTGTGCAGCGTGTGTTTCAGAGTGCATCTTTGAAACTACAGCGTCTCTCACGGCAGTGCAGTTCTGCACTCCGCTGCATTAGTTGTCCGCCGACAGTGCAGTGAACACAAAATTTCATTGACACGAGTCCTCTGCATGGATTATAGAAGCAAGGGGGGGGGGGGGGGGAGAGCCGAGTACTGTGCACAGTTCCATACCAAGATATTTGTAACTCCTTGTGAGCTGAAACATGGCCACTGACATTAGCACAGAAGAGACGATGGCCACTGACATTAGCACAGAAGAGACGATGGCCACTGACATTAGCACAGAAGAGACGATGGCCACTGACATTAGCACAGAAGAGACGATGGCCACTGACATTAGCAAAGAAGAGAGGATGGCTACTGACATAAGCAGAGAATTAGAGAATGTCCACTAGCATTAACAGACAAGAGAATATGGCCACCGGCATTTGCAGAGAAGTCAGTATGGCCACTGACATTAGCAAAGAAGAGAGGATGGCTACTGACATTAGCAAGGAAGAGATGATGGTTACTGATGTTAGCAAAGAGAGGATGGCTACTGATATTAGCAAAGAAGAGAGTATGGCCCATGACATAAGCAACAAACAGAGGATGGTTCCTGATGTTAGGAGGCACCTGAGGCTGCATGCCACAGACGTTAGTTGATATAAGAACTACAATATTCCAGTATGGAACTGTATAGCTTCACAACTGTAATTGAGTGGTCGCGAGCTGCCATTGACCATCTGCGAACTTTGCGGCAAATATGAATCGTTATGAATGTTTTTTGAGAACGCTGAGTTGCTATCCGTTGTATCTGCGAAACACTCAGTGCTGCTGTTGACCCGTTCAAAAATATATTACAAGCATGAGCTTTACAAAATTTATCAATTCACTCCAAGTATTTTATAAAGTTACGCGTTATTCCTTTGGAAACTCCATTACCGTATTTCTATCTCGTCAGAGATATCACGAGCGGACCCGCATTTGCTTTCTACTTGTTTCAAGTCCTATTTTGAAACTGCATTTTACCTCCGCCAAGCAGGTTTTGTTTTTGTTGAGTTTGTCTGCACGTATGTTTGTGCGTTTGTCAATTTTCTGTTTGTCTGTTACCAAAATAAAAAAGTAATAAGCCGATCGTTACAAAATTTACAGAGATTGTTAGGCATGTTAGGAGACTCTGATAACTAACTTTTGATGAAGAGTCGTTCAACCGTCTGTTTGTTTTTTTTTTGCCTCATTTTCCTTGTACAAAAATTCAAAGAGCTATAGAGTGATGGTGTGAAGTTTAAATGAGTTATTGGGTACATTAAGAAGAGTAAACAAGCAAATGTTTTCAATGATCTGTTTTTCTGTTTGCTTGTTTTTCTCATGTTTTTTAGTTACCAGAAACGTAACTCAAAAGTTAGGATCGGATCTTCATTAAATTTTGTAGGAATTGTTAGAAACATTGAAACTCACAAGTGACCAATTTTTGGAGATGATCGGATTGTCGGCATGTGAGTTTTACTAATGCTTGTAAAAATCTTTGTCAGACCATAGCTCAAAAAGTTACGGACGGATCTTAAAAAAATTACAGTACGCTCTAACGATGCAAATTACGAGCCTTGGTGCTGATAAAAAGGTAAAGGTAAAGTCAACTTAGTCCACACCCTCACCTGGCAAACCCACATGCACTGGTGTGTTGCGGGTATAGGCCCACTGGCTCAAGAGGAGTAAGTGCAGTTGCAGTCGACCTCGGGTCACCAAGAACTATGGCGCCAATTTGACTGAAGTAGCAAATTACCCGAGACCACCCACCCCTCCTCATCTGAGGAATGCAGTTCCACCACGGTGCAATGCATGCACACAACTGCCGAGTCAGCACACCTAGATCAACAAAGAGCTCGCTTGCCTGGCTTGGTCTCGAACCTGCGAGCGATACAAGGTGTTGGAGCTGCGAACGGAAGCATGCTGCTACCGTGGCGGATATAATAGTTTCAGAACCAATATGAATTTTTCGTTAACGTTGCCTTGCTTGGCGGAGATATGCGCTCTCAAATCAGTGCGCTAGTTAAATATAAATTCAGCTGCTACAAAAGTTTACCAGCCTTTCAAAATACTGTCTTTCGGTAAATTGATAAATCAAGGGAGTGATGGGTAATTCAAAATTAGGGATTGACTACATGATATGCAGTCTAAATTTTTTATCGAAAGAAAATAATCTCTACTTTACGATTAGAACTGAAAATCAGGAGACACTATCGATAGCAAAAAAGTAAACTCATCCGACCATAGCAGCCGTTTCCAAAAGAATATTCCTTCACTTGAGTGTTTTCTAGTAGACTTGTACATCAATTTGTAAGAATTTTTCAAGGACCACTTTTGTACAAAGCGATCAATTTTCCGAGGTCGAACGGCGTGCAGGCTGGCCTCGTTCAGGATATTGGACACTCCAAGGTATTTACGCAGACTTCAATGCGTTTCATCCAGTACTGACTTTGAATTTTCCTCATAGCAGCTCCTACAAGTCTTACAATCTTGCAAGCCCTGAACGAGACACAATTTTCCTAGAGTTCTACATGATCGAAAACGTATCCGCAGTCAGGCGTGTGTCATTTGTTTCTTTTTTACTGCTGAGTGAATAGCATTAGCAGTGGTGCACTGAATCTTGCAGAAATTCGATGAAATAGGAAGCTTGAACGGGAAGAGAATGTTACCAAGTATATTCTCGTTACATTGACAGAACTTTTACTGTTGCGGATGCTTTTCCAATGAAGTGAGAAACTTCAAATGCAATTTTTTCTCTTTGTTGGTGGTTATTTCACAGTTGATATGAATAGAAACAGATACTAAATTTACTATAATAATTTGGTAGAGTACCAAGGGTAGCATACATATGTATATAGTTAAAGAAAGTTCAAAGAGCACTACAAAGGCGTCCTATGTAAAATTTTAATTGGATTGTCAGATTTCATAACTAAAATATTGATTCATTTACTGTTCAAGTGTAAGGTTACGTCAAATATTGTAAAAGTGTGCGTCTCCTGCGATAGGTTGCTCCAGAGTGCGTAGTTGGCAGCGAGCGTTCTACACATTTTGCATTCAGAAGGTGTAGGAATACAGAAATAAATTTGTAATCCTCTTTGATGGCAAAGAACATCAGTCTGTAAAAAAGAGTCTGTTTCTCTTAAACTGTTTTATTATCTGATAATAATTCAGTAATCTTGAAATTTACAAGGAGAAAATACATTTAAACCGCTTCAGTTTAAGACTAAATGAGTTCTACATTACATAGTAAAAGCTAAATCGCAAATGGCTGTAGTAATGAATCATCCGTTTGTAAATAATTTTATTTAAATGTAATCAAATTTATTCGACTACAGAAAAAACTATAGTAACGCTAGTGCAGCGTAAACACGCTATGTGTTTGAAATACCCAATTGAAAGAACATAGCGATAACGATAACTGGCAGTTACATTATATGGCAGGCACTAGAGGTGGGCCGCTTCTATGGTTTTACCATGCGCAGTTGCTGAATCAGTATCCAACAATTGAAGAAATGGTCAGTTGAAACATATCATGACGAGACTTAAACAATGAAAAATATTGAAAATTTCAGTTACAAATATTCAGGTTGAGAGCTTGAAAGAATGAATGAATGAAAGGTTCGATTGGCTTATTACACAGATATATATTACAATGAATGAATGAATGATATCAACACCACCTCGAGAGCGCAGACCTTAACCCAGCATGCAACGCAATGCAGAAGAAATTTCAAAATTATCCAGAATCAAAAATTTCTTTCGGATCATCGCCAAAATTTAAGTAGCTTTTCCTCTTAATATTCCTAACAGTGCTTTGGAACATCATGAAGATCCGCTCGTCACTTTTTGAGTTCTGTTGCTTACCACTGACCGACAAACATGCCCGACGAAAACCAGACCTCAGTGGAAGAGGCGATTAGAGTATCGCATTTTGTGTTTTTTTTTTAGAGAAAACGGATCTACTTAAGTACGCATATATAACTACTTCTCTAGCAATAACAATTTTATCTAAGTGCGCTATTGATCTGAGTTACTCCCTAAGGCCCTATAACACCGAAATACATTATTCGCTAAACGGCGAACATTATTTTGTTATGCAATCCCGAAGACGTCTATATCTAGAGAGCCATTAAAGTGGAATGAAAGATGAAAATACGTAGCTGTAATAATTCATAGGTATGTAATTTTGTTACGTTATAAAGCATTTCACATGATTAACTGTTGGTGAAGATCCGTCCAATCGCGTGTCTGTTTCACTGTGTGCCTCTTTTTCTTATTACTATATAACTGAAAAAGTCATGGATTGATTGTTATGAAATTTGCATGAGTTGTTAAGGATATTACCATGAATAAAGGACAAAATTTTCATGATGACCTATTTTCCGTTTGTTTCTTTGTCTTTGATTGATCTCATGTTTATTAGAAAAACAATTCAAAAAGCTATGAACGGATCTTTATAAATCATGCAGGAATTGTTAGAAATGTTTAAAATGTTAAGTTTTGGTGATGAACGGTTTGTTTTTTGGAAAGCTTGTCAGCAACATAACTCTGAAAGTTATGAATGGATCTTCATGAAATCTTTAGGAATTGTTAGGAATGTTGAAAGACACAATTGAGCAAATTTTTATGACGATCGGTGTCTCCGTTTGTTCGTTTGACTAATGTTTTTTAGAACATTCTCGTAAGTCAAAGTGTTACTGATGGATTATCAAGAAAATTACAGAAGCTATTCTTACTCTCAAGAGGCAAAAATTACTAAGTTTTAGTGCCGACAAGAAAAAAAGATATCCTAGTTTCGTAACAAATTTGACTGTTTCGTTAACGTTGCCTTGCTTGGCTGAGGTATGCGCCCCGAGAGTGCTATTGATTAAAATTATAACTCGATATCGGCATATTATCCACATTGGAACACGCGGATGCGGACGTTGAAAATGATGCAAATGTACTCTTCACATTTGTTTATTACAGCATATAGCACGACAGGTCGCTTTACTTGCATGCATATCGTTGCTACCGTTGAGTTACTATACATACACACGAGTTCGTGTTGATTACAGTGTATATAGCAGGCCGTTTAGTACAAGTGATAAAAGTTTACTTGATTGCTCGAATTCTAGCGATTATCACGGTGAAGCTGTTTTAAACAAAACGCTCTGGGCCTTACTTGTTCATAGCCTTTGGCATGAGCGTTGGTTTCGCCGAGCCATATCGAGCTTGACAAATAAACCTAGAGTTAGAGCCCGGACATTGCTTGATATAAATGCTTATTTAGCTTAAGCTGCTTAATCAAAAAATGGTAAAATTTTGTAGTGCTTAAAATGCTTGAAGGCACCATCCAAATCTTTGCTAGCGCTTAAAAATTTTGTTAGTGCTTAAAAATATTTGCTAGCGCTTAAGAGGTTCCCGCAAGTAGCCTACGTTTAAATTGTTCAGAGACCCTTTCTAATTTAGGGAGTCATCGTATACCTACCTATTTATTACCTATTTATTGTGCGCAACAAACCCTCAACATAGGAGAATAGCGCTAAACATAAGGCGTCTTTTGGGCCACATTCGTGATCAGAATAACCGTGATTATGATCATCGTGATCCTTGAAAAGCACGAGGACGGCCTATGATTTTTTAAATATACCAGAGACGCCATGTATATTTTCAAAATTTGGATTCCAATCGTATCTACACAAAAGACGGTGGGGAACGGATTTTTAGATATTTTTATTTGTTTTGTAGTTAATTGATAAGTGAACTAGCAGTATTTAATGCATTTTGAACATGCACAGGCATAAAGCTAAGGGCATGAGCACGCGTACGCTGCAGCGCCCTGTAGGTTTCGGCTCGGACTGAAAAGAATACGAAACGAATATATAGGGTATGAGTCGTTTTTGGCAGTTTGTACGACAAGCAGCAATTGTGAAGCTTTTAGAATACCTCCTACTTCTGTGTTAGTTTAAAGTTGCAATGACCCACACTTTTGCTTGACATTCAAGCACCATGAGTAGAAGTCACGGCAATGAGATCGGCTAAACAATTTCTCCGATAGTGTGCTCACGCTATAACGAAAGTACAAATTTTTGGTTGTCTAACGGCTGGAATTACTCTTTGATCATGCATGATCAGCCGCTAGTGAAATCACAGTTCGATCAATTTTCACCAATGATCACAGTTGATTGCTATAAGGTGGTCACAAACACGCACGGATCATGCGGAATCAGCGGAATGATCCGCAAGGTGGTCACACACTGCATGCACTTAACGTTGCTCTGTGGCACAACTCTGAAAAAAAAAGAAAAAAACAAGATGGTGTAGCTTCTGTAGCTTTCCACATAAAGAACCCGATTTTTCCGAACAAATTTACAAACTTTTTCCAGGCTAGCCGATGTCGACTGATTTGGTTTAAGGACTGAAATTCGCTTACAATTTCTAACTGGCTTTTGCAACTGTTGCTAATCTGAAAAATAATTCTAAATGTTCGCTCCGTTACAGCAGGAAAAAGGCTAATTCCATGATGGGTGTTACTTTTTGTTACCTAGAGCGGAACGGTGAAGGTCTATGCCCCGAATAATGCCCACTCAGAGTTGCTTTTCTTGTTGAAATAGCTCTGAAGATATTTGAAATGATATTTTTTTGTTGTAAGCGCTTATAATAGGAAAATGTTGTTGCTTATTTTCCTTTGTATTTTTCCCATCTGAAGTACAATGTTTAAATTCGTCAACATAAGCCCTTATTTTGGATGCTATACTTGCTTATTTTTACTGCTTAAAGCACATAAACCGTTGTTGCGTAATGTCCGGGCTCTAGTATTACGCTTAAGATAGTCGAAACTTAGCCCTGCTTCATAAATTATGTTGGGGCTGCCTGCTGTCTCACGCTCACACGAGTATTTCTCACCTGCGACACACCCAACCAAGTGAAGAGAAATCAAGGGACTCATGTCTGAAGGTGTACGGACAAGCTGAACTTAGTGAAATTTGCTCAGCTCGGCTTCACAGAGCCAGTTGACGAGGTCTCAATTTCGCCATTGCCCGTTAGCATTCTAGAGACACTGATATATTTAACACTGTCCTAAATTCTGAGCTTGTAGATATGTATGTTTAGCTAATCAGTTACTTCCTATGTGTTAAGACATTAAGGTTCAGTTTTGGTGCTGAAACATTGTGGGAGCGCCAGTTAAAGTACTTGGCACGATAATCAGTAGTTAATGCTTGTATACACGGTCCATGGATTCTGTACCGGATGAACGTACGTTGCACGTGGGGTAAAGAGACTCGGAGTGGATAACAGGATATGTGCTGTGATTCTCTTACAATGAACACAGGTTTACGCCGCCTCTAGCTAGTGGGTTGGTGTATCACACACTGTTTCAATGATAGTACGGCGGCACTGGGCTGAGCTGACTAGGTCCTAACTTACATTTATAGACTACCAGCCCCCGGGCGTACCTTGGCACTTCCGCCAGATCTCAAGTGCACACAATGCACAGGCTCGTGCTGGTACAACATCATTGAAGGAAATGGCAGAAGCTAAAACTATAAGAGAGGCTTAGTAGAAGTTAATAAGAAAGAAGTCGTGTAACATTTTGCCTTATGAGAGCGTTGTTGCAGGGGAGCAAAACTTATGGGTTTTTGGGATCGTTCATAAAGAGTCTACGGTACATCGGAATTGGGCGGACTTACACCCCTGCAACCAATTTTTGGACCAAATATAAAAAATTTCGTCGTATTTTTCCTGCATGTTCTTAGAAACTTACATAATGTGAACACTCCGTTTTATGTTGGCTGCGGCGATTGTATGTAGTACCATCTTCTCGTATCTTCTCAAGTTTCCACCGTTTTTTCACTGAATGCACTTTTTTTTTACAATCATCGGATGACTTTTACCTCTATCATGTAGGCATATTTTGCAGCTCGAACAGAGTCAGATGTAATCTCACGCTTCAAAATTACTTTATACTAAAATTAAAAGTAGCTAACTTACACTTCAGTGCGAGCTGTAATTCAGATTAAGCATGTCGCCTTAATTAGGGAAGATTTATCCTCGGTTGCCATAATATTGGAATGCCCCTAACGATATAGTAAATATACTATAATCTACACTATATATTAGCCGCTAGCTGCATTATTTCTCTCGCGCCATACGTAACGGACTATATATGCATAATTACTTGTATATTAAACCTATATACATTATATCATTAACCATGTACGGCTTCTGGACTGGATGTAACTTATTCCTTTTTTGCAAGAACAGTCACATCTAATGCAATAGCGACACAACTTAGCTTTTGTCAACTTCTGCTAAGCCTCACTAATAGCATTAGCTACTGCCAGACGCCCAGAAGTTGATCAGAGTTAAGGCACTCGTTTTGAGGCCTGTCCAACTGTCGCTGAGTTACAAAGTTGGAGCACTTCCGCAGTACCGAGCGAGACACTCTTAATTTTTTATTCGGCAAGGAATGACAGACAGGGTGAACATTTAGGTTATATGTGATTCTTCACTGCCAGGAAGGTAGATTTTGCGAAAACAGTAGCATGAATGACTTTGTGGTAGCCTCAACGCTTACAACACTCCAGCATAAAACATCAATAACTGTTACCTTACTCAAGGTTGTTTTCACGTACACAGCACTACAACATAGAGTTGTTTTTTAAGCTGGAAATAGCGGAATCAGTCTTTTTCCAATCAGTAATTTTCCTATACCTGTGATACCTGTGATGATACTTTGGACGAGGTCCAGGCGACGTTACACACGCTGCCCATCTTGTGCAGAGGTGATGCTGCAGTCCGTGACCAGCGGGGTGGCTAACAGCGAGTTATCCCCACAGTTCACGTAGCCGCTTACAGCAGGTTTATCTGGCACTTTCAGTAAGCATGCGTCCAGTAATTGTTTAAATTTCGCAGTCTCTGTACCGGTGACATTTCGAATGTGACGAGGCATTTTGTTGAAGAATCTCGCCCCGCGGACTACGAAACTATTAGAATACTTTGTGGCTATCGCATCACCACCAGTTTTGATCGGAATGCGCACCTCACAAGTGCGACGAATACGGTTTGATTATCTGGCCTGGATTCGCCCATTGACATTGACAGTAATTCCTTCTAGAATTTTCCAAATATATATGATTGTAAAGGGCTCGAATCTTCTTTGCATTGAGTACATTAGAAGTTGAGCAAGTCTTTCGTATTAGTTTAAATCTTTCACGCCTCGGATTTTGGCAGTGAACGATCTCTGGATCGCCTTGAGCCGCTCTAAGTCTTTCCGTTTGCTTGGCATCCAAAAAGGTGAACAGTATTCAATCCTTGGCAGTATCAGTTGTTTCCATACGGTGAGCATTGTGTCTGCCTCTCGTGTCTCGTGTGTCTGCCTCCGTAAATATACTGTGAAAGGATTTTGACCCTCAACAACGCAGAGAGGGAATGGATTACCATCACTACTATCCGTGCTGCCGCAAAGTTCACTGCGCTCCAGAGTTGCTTCAGCGCTGATGAAACTTCCTCAGGAGCGAAACCAGCAAATGCTGCACATGGCAGGGCATCGTTCATATGGCTGCCTAACTTCAAAGCCACTCAGAGCCACACATCATCTTGGGTTGTTGGTCGAGAAGCTCTCGCTTCCGCACAGCATCCGTCCATCCATCGTTGTTCTTCCTGCCAGTGCTTTTCCGTCCAACGGCTGACTGATTTTCCAAAGCTTCTGACAAGCGTTAACTTCTGAGGACCTCCCCGGCAGCTTTACGACGAGTTTCTAACTAGTCCCCCAGAGAAAACAACAATAGAGTGCCGACTTAGTTTAGCTTAACTTCAATAATGGCCAGTTTACAAAATAGGGTAGTTAGGAAGTAGATTCTGAGCGAGCTTGTGGACGGGCTCGCAGTATGAGCGGGGATGACAAAATATACTGTGAATGGATTTTGCACCTCGAGCTTCTAAGAATACTGCATGGAGTAAATATTGGAACAGTATTGATAAAGCATGCGAATGCGTCTAGAAAGCCAGTAAACATGTGAAAAAGTTTCATGCTTTCCATGTGCGACTTGTGATTGAAAAGTGGGAGTATGAAAACTACATGAGGATTATTGATTGAGGGGACAGTGCTTGAAAAAGTATATTCTGAAAAAAAGAGATTTAATTATTTCTGTAATCTGTAATTTTTTTACGCTTAATGTAAGCCTCATTGACTTTAGTATTTGCAAAATAATAATAAAAAGTAATATCACTAGGTGCTTTCATATGCATAATAATATTATGAACAGTATTGTGAATATAGCAGACTTGCAGGTACTGATCAAGGGTCTGATGAGTGTCCTATACTAATTCACCCCAAAATCTTTCGAAGAATATTATTGACTAGTGAAGTCGGCTTACGGCGTCCGCTGCAAAGCTAATTAAACTTTTCGGTTTTGAAGAGCAAAACGCACTTATTCCTAATTAGGTCAAGTTTCATCCTCCTAGCCGTAATCTCCTTTAACAAACAATGTCTGCACGAAACTTTGAGCGACTGCTCTCCGTAGCTGCAAACAAGTTTTGACACAGCATTAGAAAAAACAGCTTGAGTACCTTATGGAAAAAAAATATTGATGAAAAAGGTCACAAGTTTGGGCTTAGAAGTTTACCTAAACAGAATTTCTTACTCTTCTTTTTATTAGAAGTAAGGGAAGAGTTTTCAGCCGGGTTGGACGAGGGCAGCACTTCTTTGCTTAAAAACAGCACAGCGCGAGTGCACAGCGTCACGTAAAACTCTTCAGTTTGCACGGCTCCCTCGCTCTTGAAACGCGAAAACGTCAACCATTGTCCACGACTAGCAAATAAGAGAGTTTAAAAGCCATGCAGGGCGTTCTTTATATTTGAAGAAGGAAAGAAAATATTGTCAAATTTAACATTTTGCTGGAGCTGCAACTTTTGCCCTTTGAGTTCTTCCGTAAATTTCAAAGACCCTTTGTTGCCTGCCGGTGGCAAGATTCAGGTGTTAACTGCGAAAGATGAACAAACGTCGGAAGCATAAGATTTTAAACTGTAGGAAAGTGTAGCTCTTCTGCAAGGCCGTAACATATCTTGTTTGTAAAAGAAGGAAATTTAAGGCGTCGTCGATTTACCCTTTTTTTGATGGGCAGTATTTAAATAGAACTAGACGGCCCGTGACCCGTTGGGTCGTCATCACGATCGTCTTTGCTTTCGCACTAAAGCACGTGTTATATAGTTGGTCATAGACCACCCGCTATTCGGCCGTCCTCTCCTGCCCATGAAGGAGCGGCCCGTACGGTTCACTATCAACAGATTCTTTGCTTCTCTAACGCATATACAACACGCAGGCTGTAAGTGAAGTCAATTTATACGTTACATAGCTACATATTTCAGTTGTAGTGCCCAGAGAACCGATGAATTTATCGTGCCCGTTCTTGAGGCCGAGCTCAGTTTAACTTTCGTATCACAGATACAGTCGAATTAAAGAGCTAATGCATGGAAAGAATGCGACTGTGCCCTAGTCCTACGAATTTCTTCCCGTCCAAAAGCGGAGAAGCTGTGTCAAACAAGACACAGCTTCTCCAACCTAGTAGGAGAGTAAAGGTAACGTCAACTTGACCGCACCCTCCGATGGGAAGCTCACACGCACTGGTTAGTGCGGCAGATATAGGTCAACTAGCCTCAGAGGAGTAAGTACGACTGCAGTCGACCACGGTTCGTGGAGAACTATGGTGCCATCGACTGAAGGTTCAAGGACCCGCTCCCCAACCCACTTATATCTAGCTAAGGTAACTGTCCCCATGGTAGCTTAGCATACCAAGCAACTTTATTGGCTCAGCGCACCGGGCACCACAAAGATCGCTCGATCCCGGCTCCTTTAGCACAACACCTCAGCACGCAAGGCTGCTATTACCGTGAGCGGCGGATTGACTTCGTTAATCTGGATTAAACTTGAGCTCTGATGCTCATTGTTAACAAAAGTTGCTGCCGTGAAGTGTTTATTCGTGAATATTAATTGATAATTACGCCGTAGCGTTGTAAGGTAACGATTTCTGTGGAGCGGTAGCGAATTCCTTAAATATTTCTGCTGTGGTATATGAGTATTCCTTATATGATTCTCGGGAGAAACAGCTTCCTTGCTTACGCGAAGGAAATAATTATTCTATAACATTATATATATTGCTCTACTTTGTGGGTTAACTAGTGCGAGACAGGTCGATATGTGATAAATTTCACTGCCGATTCTCTACACCCGCAGTAGCAGCAGATTAAAACGTTTGACTTTGACTCTCAAGAACGCTGGTTCGTGCCCCGTTCCCAGCTGGGCATCTTCTTGGCGGCGTTTGGTGTGATCGGTCAGCATCCGGTCTTCATACTGCTGTGGGTTTACTAACCTTCCCCAACAATGGGGAGGGTTGGGGGGTCGCAGATATTGTCGCATGGAGTTTTCCGCCACTGGCGCCATAGCTCTAGACAATCTGTGGTTGACAGCAGCCGTATATTCCTTTGGGGCCTGTTGGTCTATTTCTGCAGTACAAACCAGTGTATGCGGGTTTCCCAGTTGGGGCACGGTCAAGATGACTCTACCTTTTACATGGTAGCCTGGTGTGTTTAAAAGCAGACGGTCACTTGATCCAGTAGCGCAATAGTACGTTCGTTTAGTTTATGCTCAATCTACCCAAATTCTAAGCGTAAAGCTGGTTTTTTATTATTAATTTTTTGGTGGGTCCAAACGATGACGCCGTAAAACTCTATAGGGCGTTGCTAAAATAGAATTTCCAGCGTAATCGAGTTCTTAATAAGACTTGTAACACGATGTGATAGCAAGGCCAAAGATCCCGTCTGAAGCTTCGGATAAGTAAAGACTGTGTGAAATGTATCATAGGGATTGTGTGCCTTAACTGGGCCGTGCCTACATGCATTCGTACGAGCTACAGTTAGATGTCCGACAGTCTCCAGATGACTGAGCAGCAGCCGTCGATCAATTAATGTCAGAGCTATTGTGACCGAGAATGAAGGTGTGAAGGATTACTGCGACCCCCAGTTTGGGGGGCGGGGGACCAGAAATGGGGCGTAAATACGTTGACGCAGCAAGCCGAGGATCGCAAGAATATGGTTACCCGGTGGCTAGGCATGTAAGCACAGCACTCTAACATCCCGCCAATGCCGGTATGGAGTCAGTCCTAGGAAACTTAGCTGAACCCTGCAGCACGGAGTCGAGCACGACTTGTAACGCAATTCAAAGAGTCGAAACCAACGCTAGTTTGATAAGTTCTGGATAACTCAAATCTTACTGGCTTAGCTTAACACAAGGTGGCTGTACAATCAGTGACATCTTATCTAGGCGGAGCGTGCCATTATAAATTGAAAAAGAGTTCCTCCTCCATTGTGCCTCCCGCACTTGATGTTCTCTGAAAGTTTTATGAAGCGTTCAGATCGCCATGTGTGTCGTTGATCGTGTAAACTGGAACTTGACATTATATTTCCTGCAAGGATAGAATTAAGGGGGCATGGAATGATTCGTTAAAGTCGGGACAATAATTATAAACCCGAAAAGCTGAACTATCTTAAAACAGAAGTCCTAGTTTCGTTGTACTGAATTGTGTAACAGGTGTTAGAAACTACTCAACCTAATTATAATTGAAACAGCTGACAAGTCAATTTTGTGGAGAAAGATTGCGTTTTCGGAACTCTCACGGGTTAGGGGTCAGCTCCTGCAACTCATTTCACTGAGTCGAAGCCAGCGTACCTGCCTGATGTTCCGGCCTCGAAGACTTGATATCACCGGTCAATAGATAGTCCCTTACGTCATATTAAACTGAGTCCTAATTCCAGAAAATACTGTAGTTTATTTTTTTTTGCAGAAAACAGATTCTTCAACTCACTGTACAAAAAATGCTGCGAGTTTTCACTACGACTTCCATACGTAATAGTTTATGACCAATATGGCGCTGATATTTAAAAAAAAAATCTGCCGTTTAAATTCGAAAATGTTGTCAATAGATATTTTAAAATATGTATACTTTAATAAACTCGTGGAATTGCACGAGCTTGCATTGGAAATAATTATGGACTCTTGTCACTCGTTCTGGAATCTGCTATAACGTTTTGTTTGTTTTCTTAGCTGGCCTGTGCGCTCCCCTCTTCGAAAAGGTAACAGTAAAGTCAACTTGACTGGATATCCCAACTGCGAATCCCACACGCACTGCTGCAGATATGTGCCCTCCGGCCCCAGAGATGTGAACGGCTGCAATCGCCTACAGACCGTCAAGAGCTATGGAACCAGCGAGGGAAGGCTCGTATGCGGCGATCTATACCCCGACCATCTCCTATCCGGTTAGGGTCAATACCCCCACAATGGCATTTGAACACCGATGGCTGACTTGTGAAGCCAGGCAGAAAAACACATGCACTCGAGAGCAACAATCTCAAACCTACGCAGACCAGACGTGACGTCAACACTGAAGCATCATGTTATTACACGATGCTTGATTATCAATAAATTTCTACGGAAACTTAAAGAATCCAGAATAATGTCCAGTGAACTTTACAATCAGTTATTTAAGTCAGGCTCCTCTCCCGGTATATTATATGGACTGCCAAATATCCATAAACTTGACTTTTCTACAAAGTTCCAGATGCGACCGATATTTGCTGCATATAACTTACC
>LQNS02278094.1:15127859-15138592 GCA_001587735.2 Parhyale hawaiensis
CGAAACGTTCTTTCATTGCCTGACTAGCTCGTGATTTTACTAAATTTTAGCAAAATGGCTTATTTTATTTCCTACCTTACTTTATTGTTCGTAATTCAATTAAACATTAATGTGGTAGACAACTCAAAAAGTTACGGACAGATCTTTAAGAAATTTACAGGAATTGTCAGGCACGTTAAGAGTAACAGATAAATACCTTTTCGTGAAGATCCGGTCAACCGTTTGTGTGTCTGAATTTTTTTTCTCAGTACCATAGCTCGAAAAAAAAAATTATAGACAGATTTTTATAAAATTACATGAGTTGTTAGTTATGTCACGACAAGGAAGTGATAATATTTTTGTGACGATCGCTATGACCATTTGTCTTTGTGTTTGGCTTTATGGTTTTTTGCAAAATAGCTCAAAAAGTTATGAGCAGAACTTTATGAAGTTTACAGGTTTGTTAGATAGAGTAAACGACATAAATAATGAAATTTTGGTGATGATCGGTTGTTTTGTTTGTGTGATTGCCCAATGTTTGTCAGAATATTTGTGATCAATATAATTTAAAAAGCTATGAACGGATCTAAAAGAGAAGTACAAAAGCTATTATTACTGTCAAATGGCACCAATGGTTAGATTTGGTGCTGATGGAAAGGAAATCATAGTTTCAGAAATAATTTGAATACTGCATTTCATTACTGTTGCCTTGCTTGACGGAGGTATGCGCTCTCACAGTGCGTAAGTTGTATGTGTGGTCGATAGACTCCACTACTCTCGAGAAGTCTACAGCGAGCATAATTCACTTCAACTTATAGATAACAGTTAATGTATCTCTCTTAAAAATTTATAATTTTGGAAGGCTTGAATGTTAATTAATGATTAGCTTGTCCCTTATGACTAGAGCGTTGTCCACGATCACGAATAAACTATCTAGGCTGAATTGTCATGCGATGGTTAAATTGGAATAATGATTAAAGCAATAACTACGTTAGTTAGGAAACACCAGTCATTACCGGCCCTTTACAACAGAAAATTTCGGAGTGGGGCTTGTTTACTTCAAAGCATTTTCATCTTTCGGATTGATCGAGCTCTTGCATAGGAGTTACACATGTATTTTGTAGCACACGCAGCAGTTCTTATCTAACTAATGAAACTTTCACATATCACTGATGATTATTCAAAGACAGCATGGAACATTTGGACACTTCTTTAGGAGTGACATTGCTACGAAAATCGTCCTTCAGATTTGCAGGGTTGATACGGAAAAACGAGTAATACGAAGGTTAACGATTACTTAACAAAACAGCCTTAGACATTCAATTTGCTTTCAAAGCTTATACTGTAATTGGGGAGAAGTAAATACCTAGATGAATACCTGGGAGAAGCTTAATTTTTATCGTGCGAATCGTCTTCTTCTCTCTAACAACGAGCCGGCCGGATGCTATCTTATTTAATGCTCTGGAAATAAAGAACGATAGAAAACACCCGGACCTGTTCTACAATGGACGCATTCACGTGCATATTATGGATGAGTGCAGCATCTGGATCTGGATTTCATCAGGAAGAAATTTTCCCTGCGTCTTTGAAGTAAACAACATAATATAGGCCAATACCGTGCAGTTGTGGCAACAAGGATTAAGGATGATGTAAACCCTGCTAGATCAGGGCGAGCTCTGAAAGAAGCGACGCTTCACAATTCAAGGAAAAAATTACTTTCTTCCTTTCATTCAGAACGTTTCTTGGGCAATATTAGTTGAGTCAGGAAAAGGGAATGGAGGTGAGGATAGCGTAAATACCGCCTGATTCGATAAGCTCAATGTTTAAAGAAAACAACCAGAATACCATAACAGAACAGCAATCGCCTTCTGTATTGGCACTGAGTCTTTTTATGTATAATCTCTGCAAAATTGTTCTGCAGGTTATATGGTCGTATGCAGGCCACTTATGCACCAGTTGACACGGTGACAATAATTCGACGTTTGCGGAAGTCAAAGAGAAGGCGATTGGCAATGTTTATGAACATTTAAGCACGTAACATGCACAGAACGCTATTTAATTCCTTGCACAAAAAATATCCACAATGATCGGTTCTTCCAGCAGAAAAATTATCCCTAAATTTCTGTTAAAAATATCAAGGAAGATATACTAACTTGTGTAATGCTCTTCCTGGACTTTCATGTTTTGAAAGGTTGTACCGAATCTCCTCCCTGGCTGTTCATGGCATCTCCCTGAAATTTTGTGATCTACTACACCGCACAATATGCTTCTCAAAAAAGTATAAATTGGACTATAATTATATTATTGCATACCATTTTGCCAACAGTAGTATCATCAGATACTGTTAGCAGTAACAACTGAAAGCTATGCCTTATGCCATTTTGACTCAAATGGAGGCATTTACTTAGTTTAGTAGCCTGTTGTAGCCTGTTGAATAGTTATTAACGATAGTATATTTCTGCCGGCTGTATATATATATATATATACCTACAGGAACATTTTTACGCCCCAAAAGTAGTTCTAAGGCTATTAAAGAAGCGCTAATTTTATTTTTTTGCTGGTAAGAAATCACAGAATTTTGCCAAAGGCATTTGATTTCTTAGGAAAAACTTCGGTAACTTGTTCCCTGTAAGGCAGTATAAACACAAAGTTGCAAAGAATCAGACAACTCTTGAGCACGAGAATAAAACTTACGAGCTTGATACTGGAGAAATTCCACACAATAAAAGCACTGTTCTTGAGACCCGTACCACCCAAATTTTCTTCTAATACTGAAAGACCCTGTGGATATTCAACAGAACAAAACATTGCGCCTCAACTATGATGCAATCGGGCATACGAAGAGTGAAAATGTTCCAAATCAGGCAGTAAATCTTCTACCTAAGACCTGCGAGCAAGAGTAACAGCTTAAAATTGAACGTGACTCCTTCTTTTGATCCCTTGCCAGGTCATATGAAGGATACTTCAAAGGTGCCCTATAATTTTCCCTATCAAATACTGATGAAAACGTCACGGTCGTACTACCCAACTAAGTAAGTAACCAACTAAATAACTGAGTAAGTAAGCAACCAGCCAACCAACCAACCAACCAACCAACTAACCAATCAACCGCGCAACCAGCCAACCGACCAACTAAGCAACCAAACAACCTACAAACCAACAAACCAACCAACGGAGGGACAAGCGGACTTAGGACAAAGATAGCAGCAGCAGCAGCAGCACATGATGGTTATTAAGACAAACAAGAGTATTTAATTCAAGTAGCACTTATTTCCGCAGTTCCTTCGTCTTACACCATCATGTCCAATGCCGAAATTCATTGGGAGTGAAGAACTTGTAGTATTACGTGCAGCCAAAGGTATATGTTATGTTTTGTAACTCTCATAAGTGCCATCAATCCAGCAGAGAAAAAGATGAAAATGTACTATCCAGGGGCATCAAATACAAAATTTAACACACTTCCTGAAATTGCCTTCTTTTCCCTGGACTCTAAGTTCTACACTCGGTGGGACCCTTTGCAGTAAATGAATTAATTTATTTTTCTGTCTGCTGGAGGAAGTACAGCTCCCTGGTGACGTCTTTGGGCGCGGAAACTGGCTTCATATTGCCTTCTGAGAATCAAGGCCAATTTTCTCATTTATTTTAGGAGGAAATTTTTAGCGTTTTCGGCTCCAATTTATCTTTCAAAACCGAGACACGCCTTCATCTACAATAAAAAAACGTAGTTTCTGCATCTCAGTAGCTTAGGAACCGGCGAACACTTGAAACATTTTTTATTTGGCACTAAAGGGACAACCAAGATAATGCGTAACACAAAACATTTACTTTGTAGGGACTAGAAAGAAAAAGAAAAATACATCTCCTTTCGTATGCGATATAGGAGTATGCAAAATTAAGAAGTTTGTCTGCAATCTTCATAAAACTAAACAACGGTAGCCATTTGTTGGATTGATTCTTCAAGTACTGTGTTGCTCTATGTGTAAGTCAATTATAAATTATAATGTAATCATAATTGTAGGTACGGTTATGTAAAGAAATAATTAATTGTTAAACAATAGCAATGCAATTGCGGCATGCATAAGTCCCCTAAGGTGGTACATTTATTATAATCTATGACCACAGTAATTAGGCAGAAAGATACAAGCCTTTGGTTCATTGAAGCAGGTAAACTTCTAATTTCCTGCTGCTAAAATATATTATTATCATAGAAAGATGTCAGATTGGCATCCAAGGGAGTTTTCCTAGACAGGTATTACCTTCCAGAGGAATCACTGGCAACAATGCCCAGTGTTAATTGCTTCATAAGAGATGTTCCGAACTATGCTGTTTTTACAATAAATAAATTTTAGTTAAAAATTTTGTTTCTGCAGTTAAAACGTTAACAGCGGGTGATGGCTCACGGCAGCAGCACGTAGTGAAGGGCAGCTATAGGCGCCGTCGTCCCTCACTGGTTGTAGGGAGCTGTCAGTGACGAGTTGAAACAGTCGCTTGCAGCAACAGTGTCAAATAAAGGCAATACTTCGTATATTATAACTTACCGAGCAGCATAGGTGTTAATATATTAGCACTGTATAAAAATTTGAATGTATCATTCGCAATATATGATTTATTCGAAGAGTCGAGTCAGGGAGTCGAACTGGTGACCAACAGAACACCACGCCATCATTCTACCACTAAGCCACCTCAGCTCAAAAAATATGTACACTGATTCTCATATGTTTTTAAAGCTTATGCATTGTGCGATACAAAACACTGAGATTAGAAAAAAAAAAACTTTTCTGGCCATGCAAGTTCTTCTTGGTAGTTATACTTCCCTTTCTTTACTGTGGAAAACAACATTTAAGTTTATGGAAATAGCGTAATTATAGTAAGAAAATTTACAAGCGGCATTTACTTTGGCAACAAGCAAACCGAAATAGCAGGATCGTCTCGCAGAATCGCTCAGAGCTAATGGTACTGGGAGCTTGGGAACAATATCCTCTCACGAAAAAAGCTTTACATATCCGACGTAATTATCACTCATATCCTAAGAAACCCTATTTACTATATTTTATATTTATGCTTATATTATTGTTATGCAGTAGTATGTCCATTAAAATCAACTTTCATTGTTTCCCACCCACGCGAGATGCTTCACAAATACTACCTTTACCTGGAGTCGTTTGGTGTGGGTGGTAGGGTTCTGTCAATTATTCGTGATTTTCTTTCTGAGTGAGTGTGTCTGTGGACATTTTTTAGTGCCTTAGTCGCGGTGAAGTTTGGCGTTCTTCAGGGTAGCGTACTTGTGCCGCTGCTGTCAGTTTTGTATACTAGTGACATGCTCTGTTCGCTAGAGAACACGATGATCAACTATGCCAACGATTCCACTTTGAGAGCAGTGATGCGTGTCTCCAGCATGCGCAATACTGCCCAGTCTTTGAATTGGGATCTGTAGCGCATACAGTAAGTGCATGGAGCTCGGCCTGGAGTATGAAGCTGAATTCCCGTAAGACCAAGTCTATGATTATCAGTCGGTATCGGACACTTTTATCTCACTGGAGGAGTCTAGCTCCTTGGAGATTTTCGGTGTTGGCGTTGATGAGAAGCTTAGTTTTGGGCTGCATATTAGGCGACTGGTGTCACGTGCTTCCAGTAAGATTGGGCTCCTGCTTAAGGTGAATCAAGTGTTTGGTGACTGTGAGATTCTCCGCAGATTCTTTTGTGTTCTTTTGCTACCTTTGTTAGAGTATTGCTCACCGGTCTAGGCTTCTGCTGCTGACAGTCACTTGCGCCTGCTGGACCGACTTGTTAGTTTAGTAAACAGGCTGTGAGCTAAAAAATGAACTGGTGAATCTGTCCCATAGGAGAGGGGTGGCCGGACTCTATATGTTTTATAAGGTATGCAACAATGAGAGACATAGGTTATGTTCTTCTGTCCCTGCCCTCAAAGTCTTTAGGATGATTACATGTGCTGCAGTTGACACGAACTCTTAAACTTTGGAGAATATTAGATGCTAAACTCGTCAGTTCAGTCGGTGTTTCGTGTCGTGTTGAGGTTTGGAATTTATTGCCCGCATCGGCTTTCCGACGTGTTGGCCTGCATGCGTTTAAGTCAGTTGTTAATGGTTTTTTGTTTAATTTCTTCAGCAGTGTTTCGGGCTTCCCGGTGTTGCAAAATGCTTCATTTGGGTTGTACTACCTGTCCGTGGGGGTCAGAATGTAAAGTTTTAATAATAATAGTAATAAATGCTCTACATGGCGTTAAGCCATCCGAATTCAGTCTACTAGCAAAACATATTTCGCTAATGTTTGATAACGAATAAATTTTATTCTTTTACTGCTCGCTTAAGATCAACATGTTGAGCCATGACTCAAATTGCCCTACCTTGACTTAGCAAAACAACTGGCCCCAACATTCATCATGTAGCCATGGTTCATTATGCACAGTGAAAGATCCTTACATCAACCACTATTATTTTTTTTTACCTAAACCTAATGATATATACCGTAGCGTTGCAAGAAAAAGGTACTTAAATTTTACTTCCAAAGGGCAAATTTTCAGTTTCTTCTTTAATGTGACGATGTAAAATAGCCTAGGGTCCAGAAATTGTGAACAGACAAGTCTGACCACGCAGATGGCGCTTCTGTTCATTATACATCCTGGCGTCTAACAACTGAGTTGGTTCAACTTCCCTTTTGGTTCAACATAGGTACTCCTCTCTTCCCTGGCTATTGATACCATCGTTAATGATGTTCGGTTGACGTCTCGCTCGATTAAAATAATGCATTACCTTAATAATAAAGGGATAATGATCGCCATAGCTAGCCTCCCTCATTAAATTTTAATTGCATTCCAGGAGTAAATTTTTTTAAAATGTGATCACGTTGCTAAGCTGATTTTGTACCCAATTTACGTACATACCATCGCTTGAGATGGGAATAGAAGCATTTTTATGCAAAGATGTGGAACATTGTAGAAGTTACGAGGGCTTCATACGAAGTGACTCCGTTATGCCAATGCCAGCCAGGAACAGCAAAGTTTCACAGCCGTCACTTATTTTGATCTTAATGCCCAGCACAAGCCAGCCTTCATAAGGTATAGAGTATCGAGCAGAAATTTTATTTCCTTGAAACGGTTACGATCTCAGCATCTGCGCAGTCAAGTTCAAAGTAGGTTAGCTCGCACAGTTTTTGTTACTACTATACGTAACTGTTAAAATAATAGTGACTCCAGTAAATATTGTTCGGACTTGTCTCTACAAGTTTACGCGCACAAGCCTCATTCAGTCAAGCTTTCCATTCTGCTCTGCAAGTAGACACAATTTAACTTAGTGCTTCTAATTTGAGGAAGGGAAGCCTTAAACGAGGTAACTTCCAGTGAAACTTTCTTGTATACAGACTGCTGGCTCTTGAGCAGAATAATATGACCAATTACAAAGATTTCATAGCAGTTACGTTGCTTGGTTGTACGCCACCTTACATGAGTACTGTGGGACCTCGTCCCTCTTGCGACCTGGTGTCCGGAAGGTCTGCCACTCGAGTGACGTATTAGGCCTGGGCCCCACAGAAAGCAACAAGCAACGCAATGCAATTTTGACGGGAGTCGATCGTGTTGCAGCAATGCAGGGATGTTGCGAGGCATCGCAGTTGCGGCGGTGGGGACAGCAGACTGCTGTACCCTCCGTTACATTTTGTCGTGCAACAAATTTGTCGCTTTACACGTTGCTTGTCTCTCCGGTGTGGCAGCGGCCTTACTTGAAGAACGCGTCACTCTAATGTCTAATTATGTTTCAGTGCAAACATTACTTAATCTGTACTATTCTCTAATATAACCATACCTACTATATGGTGTTACAGCTTGGGCTCTGGTCCGGTGAATGCTATCAAAAGGGAAAGTTTCTCCAAAATACTGCCTCGAAGCTTTTTGGAATATCCGCCCGCAACTTCAGCAACCTATACATTGTATTGTGAAAATTTTAACTAGTTCTCCCTTTTTAAACTCTTTCAGTGCTTCGTAGAGGATGTCTCCGTTCATTTTTAGTATTTTCTGTCAGTGCGCCTACCTAATCCCTCTAACTCAATGCTTTCAATGCCGGATTCTAAAGCAAAGAGCCATTACTTTTTTCTCGAAAAATCTCTTTGTAAAATGCAGAGCCAGTTGAGCTCAGAGCAGTCAATTCCTTGACGGCTTTAAGAAGCAACTATAGGTACGTACGTGTATGCTAACGAGCTCGTTCCATTCGGTAGCACATATTTCTATCGTGTTCCCATTGTTCTTTTTATTTTTGGGCCGTGCTGGTGATCTTCTGTTTAATTTTTCTTTGTTTGGCATGTTGGGTAGACCCGCGCGCGATGCTCCTGTTTGGGAGCGTCAATGTGGGCGGTCTCTGTTTCTCTTTCGGCCGCTGCGTGCCCCTTTCTTTTCTTCTATCCATTTGGCTTAAGCCCACCTCCATGTCTTTCTTAGTATATTTAGTAATCCTGTGCATCTAGCACCTATGTTACGCGGGTTTTGTTGATCAATGATCGGGGTTTTCAAATAATTATTTTTTGTGCGAAGGCAGTTTCAGCCTTTATTATATTCCCACACCATGCTAACCTATTTGGATGTATGTATATATTTGTAGAATCTAGATATAGCTATTTTATATTTAGTTATAAAAGGGCCAGCGCTGTTAAAAAATGACAGCAAAAAATTTGTGATGAGCCATTCTTCATTGATCATACTCATCTTTCGTTATAACAGCTGCTAACCTAAAAGCACCTGGAGATGAGCGTTTACGGCTTCACAACTGCTGAACATCGAAACTTTTTCTCTCTCTGACATGGAGAAAATTCATTGGAATCAGCAACGCTCAACGTTATAGTTCCGATTTGGTATCAAGGATACGGTAGGATAACCTATTGGTCCAATGGTTTGTTGTACCACTGAATTAAGGTTGGAAGAGTAACTGGTGCAACAAAATAATCTGAAGGAAGAAATTAAAAATCATGATGTATGAGAGTGCTAATGGAAGCTTCAGATACAGGATCTTTAGTGCTGCGATTTTAACTTCTGCAATGCAAGAAGTTCATTCCGACATAAGGTCACCCTATACTTTGCCATAGATTCGATGTATGGAGACGGTAATACTCGTTCAAATGAGACTAAGCCTTCAATATCTTCATTGTTTGAATTTCAATTGTCGCTGATTAAGATACGTTTGCTATCAACTGCAACCTCGTCAAAGTTCTACAAATTCGTTTTCAGCTGGACCCGTGAAATTTTCACGGTCTATCAGTAAGTTTGCCATGATCTGCAACGCGGCATATTTTCTACCTATCAGTTTTCAATGGAGCTTGAGAAGACGACCAAGGCCTCCTACCCGGGCTAATTTTCGCCTATCTGTTTTGTTAAAGCTGGACAGAAAATGGATAAATGAATAGAGAAGCAGATAAATACACATCGGTCTTTATAATACTGTAAATTTTTAACATCTTAGGTACTAATTTATTTGCTTACAATTCTACGAATTAGATCTCCTCAGGAGCCATTGGGGGAAGATCAGCTGAGTTCGCCTATTCTCTGTTGTTGGGAGCGGTGACGCCAGGGAGACCTTTATGTTATCTAAGAATTCGCTAGGCCTTCGAGACGTCTTTCTTTCGGGTCCGTCGCTGCTGGCTCTCTCTTTGGTTGCAAACTGCGGAACCACAAAAAACACCCAACAGAGTGACTCCACACACGTGAGGTGATGTGAGCAACGTCACCTGGACTTCTTCCGAAGACTCTCAAGGTACGTCTACGTTGCTTCTTTCCGCTCTCATACTTCTTCCGATGTTGCTTTCATTTGTTCTTCCTCTTCTTTCCCGATGCACTCTTCTCGTACGCGTTGATCTTGAGTGGGAGCAATCTCATGTATTGGAATCACATTTTTTTCGACATGAAGTTTGTTCCTTCTTTCTTGCTCTGTGATACCGCTGTTACAGTGGGAAAAGGCCAATCAACTGGCCACCTGTTCAACTCCTTCTTTAAGAGGAATCTGAATGCAGTGTATTCAGCAGTAGATAAGCAGGTACGCAGGAGGAACTCACAGAAATATCTTTTCACGGATGAGAAAATTTTCTCTGTAGAAGGGAGCTTCAACCGTCAAATTGATATGGTGTGCCAAAGAATCTTCTAAAATAATTCACAGAATTCAAAGAGGCAACCGCCCAGTCAACATAACGGTTTCTGTGGGGTGTTTCTATCATATGTAGGGTCACGGAGCTTCATTTTTGTGAAAAATGGGCTAAAGATGCAGCTGATGTACATCAATGACGTTCTTAAAGATAAGGTTAAGTGCTTACCCAATGCTACAGAATGGAGC
Organism: Parhyale hawaiensis; assembly: GCA_001587735.2. NCBI lineage: Eukaryota > Metazoa > Arthropoda > Malacostraca > Amphipoda > Hyalidae > Parhyale > Parhyale hawaiensis. The sequence goes on from LQNS02278094.1 coordinate 15,138,164, forward strand.
TTTCAGTAGGATTTGGCCCCAGCACACAGAGTAAAAGTCGCAGAGCTGTGGCTCTTCCAGAATATTCCTGACTTCAGCAATGCTGTTGATTGTCTGTCTGGGAGTCCACACTGGAACCTTTTGGATTACAAACTGTGACTAGTATTGGAGTAAATTACATGGCTTACTCTGAACCACACTGAAATCTAGACTCACTTAAGTGCTCCCTTGTTGTTGCAGCGGCCAAACTTCCAATTATTGATATTCTACGTAAAATTAACATGACTAGCTCCCTAGATTGTAGCTTTGCGTGACAAAAAGGGGAGGCCACCTAGTTATGACTGATGTCCCGGACTTGATGACGGTGACAGTTGGCTCCCTATTGGCTCTTCAGACCACTCACATCTTGTTGTGTCCTTGGACCTCAATCAGGTTGTTCCTGTGGTAGAC
>LQNS02278094.1:15165681-15178989 GCA_001587735.2 Parhyale hawaiensis
CGGACTTGTCTCTACAAGTTTACGCGCACAAGCCTCATTCAGTCAAGCTTTCCATTCTGCTCTGCAAGTAGACACAATTTAACTTAGTGCTTCTAATTTGAGGAAGGGAAGCCTTAAACGAGGTAACTTCCAGTGAAACTTTCTGGTATGCAGACTGCTGGCTCTTGAGCAGAATAATATGACCAATTACAAAGATTTTTTAGCAATTACGTTGCTTGGTTATACGCCACCTTACATAAGTACTTTGGGGACCTCGTCCCTCTTGCGACCTGGTGTCCGGAAGGTCTGCCACTCGAGTGACGTATTAGGCAGGGGCCCCACAGAAAGCAACTAGCAACGCAATGCAATTTTTACGGGAGTCGTGTTGCAGCAGTGCAGGGATGTTGCGAGGCATCGCAGTTGCGGCGGTGGGGACAGCAGACTGCTGTACCCTCCGTTACATATTGTCATGCAACAAATTTGTCGCGTTGCACGTTGCTTGTCTCTCCGGTATGGCGGCGGCCTTACTTGAAGAACGCGTCACTCTAATGTCTAATTATATTTCAGTGCAAACATTACTTAATCTGTACTATTCTCTAATATAACCATACTTATTATATGGTTTTACAGCTTGGGTTCTGGTCCGGTGAATGCTATCAAAAGGGAAAGTCCCTCCAAAAAACTGCCTTGAAACTTTTTGGAATATCCGCCCGTAACTTCAACAACCGATACATTGTATTGTGAAATTTTTCACTAGGTCTCCCTTGTTAAACTCTTTCAGTGCTTCGTAGAGGAAGTCTCAGTTCATTTTCAATATTTTATGTCAGTGCGCCTACCTAATCACTCTTTCTCAATGCTTTCAAGACCGGATTCTGAAGCAAAGAGCCATTACTTTTTCTCGAACAATCTGTTTGTAAAATGCCCTACCAGTTGAGCTCAGAGAAGTTAATTCTTTGACGGCTTTAAGAAGCAACTATACATAGGTACGCACGTGCATGCTAACGAGCTCGTTCCATTCGGTAGCACAGATTTCTATCGTGTCCCCATTGCTCTTTTCATTTTTGGGCCCTGCTGGTGATCTTCTGTTTACTTTTTCTTTGTTTGGCATGTCGGGTAGACTCACGCGCGATGCTCCCGTTTGGGAGCGTTCATGTGGGCGGTCTCTGTTTCTCTTTCGGCTCGCTGCGTGTCCCTTTCTTTTCTTCTATAGAGCGCCATTTGGCTTAAGCCCACGTCCGTGTCTTTCTTTGTATATTTTGCTATTCTGTGCATCTAGCACCTATGTTACGCGTGTTTTGTTGATCAATGTTCGGGGTTTTCGAATAATTTTTTTTGTGCGAAGGCAGTTGCAGCCTTTATTATATTTCCACACCATGCTAACCTATTTGGATGTATGAACATATTTGTAGAATCTAGATATACAGTACCTATTTTATTTAGTTACAAGAGGGCCCGCGCTGTCAAAAAATGACAGCAAAGAATTTGTGATGAGCCGTTCTTCATCGATCATACTCATCTTTCTTTATTACAGCTGCTAACTTAAAAGCACCTGGAGGTGAGCGTTTACGGCTTCACAACTGCTGAACATCGAAACTTTTTCTCTCTCTCACATGGAGAAAATTAATTGGGATCAGCAACGCTCAAAGTTATAGTTCCGATTTGGTATCAAGGATACGGTAGGATAGCCTATTAGTCCAATGGTTTGTTGTACCACTGAATTAAGGCTGAAAGAATAACTGGTGCAACGAAATAATCTGAAGGAAGAAACTAAAAATCATGATGCATGAGAGTGCTAAAGGAAGCTTCAGATACAGGATTTTCAGTGCTACGATTTCAACTTCTTCAATGCAAGAAGTGCATTCAGACATAAGGTCGCCCTATACTTTGCCATAGATTCGATGTATGGAGAAGGTAATACTCGTTCAAATCAGACTAAGCCTTCGATATCTTTATTGCTTGAATTTCAATTGTCGCTGATTAAGATATGTGTGCTATCAACTGCAACCTCGTCAAAGTTCTACCAATTCGTTTTCAGCTGGACCCGTGAAATTTTCACGGTCTACCGAGCACAAGGGAATGCAGGTATAGTAAGTCTGCCATCATCTGCAACGCGGCCTATTTTCTACCTATGAGTTTTCAATGGATGCTTGAGAAGACGACCAAGGCCTCCAGTCTGGGATTATTTCCGCCTATCCGTTTTGTTAAAGCGTGACAGAAAATGGAACAATAAATAGAGAAACAGATAAATACACTTCGGTCTTTATAATATCGTAAATTTTTAGCATCAATCTTGGGTATAATTTTTTTTCGTTTACAGCTTTGTGAATTAGATCTCAGGAGCCATTGGGGAAGATCAGCTGAGTTCGCCTATTCTCTCTTGTTGGGAGCGGTGACGCCAGGGAGACCTTTAGGTTATCTAAGAATTAGCTAGGCCTTCGGGACGTCTTTCTTTCGGGTCTACGTTGCTTCTTTCCGCTCTCATACTCCTACGGATGTTGCTTTCATTTGTTCTTCCTCTTCTTTCCCGATGTACTCTTCCCGTACGCTTGATCTTGAGTGGGAGCAACCTCGTGTATTGGTATCGCATTTTTTTCGACATACAGTTTGTTCCTTCTTTCTTGCTCTGTGATACCGCTGTTACAGTGGGAAAAAGCCAATCAACTGGCCACCTGTGCCACTCCTTCTTTAAGAGGAATCAGAATGCAGTGGATAAAGCAGTAGATAAGCATTTACTCAGGAGGAACTCACAGAAGTATAATTTTCACGGATGAGAAAATTTTCTCCGTAGAAGGGAACTCCAACCGTCAAAATGATATGGTGTGCCAAAGAATCTTCCAACATAATTCACAGACTTCAAAGAGGTAACCACCCAGTCAACGTAACGGTTTCTGTAGGGTGTTTTTATCATACGTAGGGTGACGGAGCTTCATTTTTGTGAAAAATGGGCTAAAGACGCAGCTCATGTACATTAATGACGTTCTTAAAGATAAGGTTAAGTGCTTGACCAATGCTACAGAATGGAGCTTTCAGTAAGATTTGGCCCCAGCACACCGAGCAAAAGTCGCAGAGCTGTGGCTCTCCCCGAACATTCCTGACTTCAGCAAGGCTGTTGATAGCCCGTCTGGGAGTCCACACTGGAACCCTTTGGATTACAAACTGTGGCCAGTATTGGAGTAGAGTACATGGCTTACTCTCAGCCATACTGAAATCTAGATTCACTTAAGTGCTCCCTTGTTGTTGCAGCGGCCAAACCTTCAATTGATATTCTACCTAAAATTAACATGAATAACTCGCTAGATTGTAGCTTTGCGTGGACAAAAAGTGGAGGCCATTTCCAATAAAACGACGCTCGTAATTATATTTTGTTGTTCTGAAAGTTTCAGCTGAAAGCAATTATTTCTTATCCCTGAATTTTATTTCTGAGCTGATAAAATTATAGTAACATTTATGGCTAGACTAAATAGACCCTTACGAGAACATGTACCAATGCCAAAACTCAGATTACGTCACTACGTACTTTATGCTTAGCTAAAATTGTTTAAAAACTTTTATCTGTGAAGAGACTTATAGTAATATATGGGAATATGATTAAATTGACTAAAGTCAATCGAATCCTAGCAAACGTAAGATATGATGCCAAAGCATTCGTATCAGCACCTCTCTACTTACCATCTCTGTAACTTTAGGAATTGTTTGATCCAAAAGGCAAATATTAAGCAGTTCTGTATTTTACTTCTTTTAGAATTGAAACTCGTTACAGGCTTGAAGAACTTTGGCTAGATGGCCCGTAGCTTACGATGTGGTCGGCTATATGCTAAGGTCCTTCTTATTTGCTGGCAAAGCTACCGTGGCATCTTGCCAGGCTTCGACTAGCTTTTTTTCTTAGAATCCCTTTGAGTGTATTAGCATCCCTTGATCTCATGTAGGCAGAGAACTTCCTAGCAGATAATTTGTTTCCAGACTCCCCATTTTAGGACGTTCACCAGATTCCGCTGGCCTTATTATCCCGGCAGAGGGCATAATATCAAATAAATTCCAGTACATATTTTTTTTGTGTTGTCATATGTAAATATTATAATCACCGCTTTATATCATGTGCAGGGGTTTCATTTCATGTCAATTCCAGTACTTTCGTGAGTAGACCTTTCCAGATTCAGTGTATTTATCCTGCAGGCAGGAAACCTACTATCAATTAATTTTAATGTTGCAATTCCAATGTTTGCGGATTCCCTCTGTCACAACTTTTATCACTTGATTGCGTACGAGCAGCACATTGTCACGCAGATAATTTATTGCAACGTGTGTTTTTAATCACGAACTTATCGTAATTCTACTTCTTGAACCCAAGTCGGTAAGAGACTTAAGTTATTGGCAAATAAAACGACCGTAAATTAGCTTGCAAGTTCTCTTTTCGCAACTCGTATCTCTTGATCTCGAGTGAGCAAAAGACTTGTATTTGCATATACTTTGCGTTCTATAAATACCGTGCAACAATTTTAACGCTTGATCTTTAGGCTGACATTGCAAGAATGGCATGCACGCAGTTACAAAAAAAAAAGAAAATATAATACTAAATTCTAACTACGCACGCATCCCTTTATGTAAGGAATATGGTTCCTTGTAGTGAATATGCTTTTTGTAGAGACTGGAATGCTTAAAAGCATATGAAGATCGTAAAGAAATCCCTGATATGGACTCAATGTACCCTCGTATAGGCGGATTTGAAGTTGTTTCTTTCGACAGCGCACCAATTTCCCGATTGCAATAGTTTTATCTCTGGCTTCAGCAGTGCCAATGTGGCATTAATCCTAATCGCAGGTCAATATTTTCTACCAAGTTTTATAGCTCCATTGATCTCTCTTCCTCTCAGCTCTTGAGTGCTGGGCATCTTGCCAAGATCTGCAGCCGTGCATGAAAGGATACGGTAATTTCTAAAAAATTTAGAATTCTCTTTCTAAAAAGGACCAAGGCGAGCGTAAACAGTTACAGTCTTCAAAGTGGAAGATATGGCCTCATCACTGAATTTTCTTCATATTAGGAACCATCAAGGGTTCAAAGTAGCTTTAAAATTAACAAATGCTCCTGCCCCATCCCAATTTTAGAAGATCTAAATATCTCCGTTTTTAAATTTGCATCTACGTCTGCTTAGACGTCAAATATGTTAAAATTAAGTACCCGTATTGACTTTTTACTATGGAAAGTATTAAAGTATGTGTGATACAGTAGGATTGCAGAAAAATAAGGCCGGACTAATTTAAAAGTTTCATTTATCAGTAAGTACATATACAGAATGTCAGCAACACATGAGTTTTCCACCCTCGAGGTTACAAAGATTTGTTTGCTTGATTACTCTGGGGAACAAGAATTTGTTGCTGGCATTCCTTCCACTGTATTTTCATGAGTTCCACTTTTTGATTCCCAATCTAAAGACCATTTTCGCCTACTAAAGATCATTTTCGCCTACTAAAGACCATTTTCACCTACTACGTTTCATTTTCAACTAATCACGTGATGTTTCTTGCATCTCATCAGTGCTATTCCTGCTAAACGTCCACTGGAATCAGTTTTGGCCGTACCATGTAATGCTATTCCAACGAGAATGTTCAGTACGAATATCTAAAAAAAAAAAAAAATCGGAAATGCTAGCGAAGCTCCAATTATGCTACATATCTAAAATTTGCATCCAATTGTGACTTAAGGGAAGTTATTAAATTCATTGCAACAAGGAAAAAGAAAAATTTGTTGCTCTGTGTTATGATCATATTTTTTTCTAGCTTACTGCTATACTGTGGCGCCGAGTTGCATTACAGCCGTACACAGATCAAAGGAGTAGCTACGGTTGATAATTACCACCGGACAACCGTCTCGACAGGAGACTTTAGCAGCTATGAACAAGAAAAATTTCTGGTACGTCAAGTTTGATCAGGGTAGTGTAAAGTTATTTTTTATAAATTCCTGTAGACAAAAGTAATACCGCCTGATTTGGAGATTTTTAAACCTATTGAGAGCTACAGATTCCAAGCAGATTATCTTATACGGACGCGCACTCCCTTCTTTCACTGTCGAAGCAATCATCACCATTCCGTGCATTAGTTGCGAGTATGGCATCCCTACATGATAACAACTTCATAAATTTCATTCCGCTGATGACAGGCTTAACTGATGACAGGTGTGCAGGGATGAGACGAGTTCAATAGTGAGAACAGTTCATTCGGGATTGTTTATCATCTAATACTAATACTAAGAATGACCGTCGTGTGTTTATAAATAAATAAATATTTATAAATATATATATTTATTAATATGTTCGGAGTCACGCTCTTAATGAAATAGATAGGCGGAATTTAGCCCAGGTTGGAGGCTGTGGTTGTTCTCTCAAGCTCCATTGAAAGTGATAGGCAGAAAATAGGCCGGGTTGCAGAAGATGGCAAACGTATCTTAAGCAGGGACAGTTGAAATTCCAGCAATGAAGACATCGCAGGCTTAGTCTGATTTGTACGAGTATTAGCTTCTCCACACATCGAATCTACGGCAATGTTTAGGGCGACCTTATGTCTAAATGCGCATCTTGCATTGCCGAAGTTGAACTCGTAGCACTGAAGATATCTGAAGCTTCCGTTGGCACTCTCATGCTTCTTGATTCGTAGTTTCCTCCCACAGATGATTTCGTTGCATGAGCTATTATTCCCATTTTGATGCAATTGTCAACGAAACCGACGAAACATAAGTTTTCACGGGCAATAGACAATTATTTCTTCTAGCTTACTATTTTTCTCTGACGAAGCAGTTTTCACTTCATAGGTCAAACTTTGAGCACCTCAAATGAAACAGATATTTGAGGTGGAAAGACGGTATCAACGGTATCTTTGCTACAGAGCGAACACATTGTATGTAAGCTGGTATTTTGTTTAAGTTTGTTGGAGTGTTTTACTCAAGATTTTACTTCTGCCTGTCTATATAGAAGACCTAAGGATGACAGCACGACAAAGGATCAATGAAGAAAAGAAGAAAATTAAGAAGCAAATAAGAGAAGAGGAGATTCCGCACTGGCCTAGAGGCATTAGGCAATCGTATAGATTATTGCGTGAATTTTTCACGCACGGGTCCACTAGTTGGTATATAAATGTAGTTAACGTGAGCTCCGGCTCAAAATAATGTCCTTGGATGACTGTATTTCTGCTGCCAACGAGTGAAATGATGATTTGAAAGGCTGTTCGTTTTAGTTTAGCTAGTTTATATATTTGTTCCTTCATATATTGGTTACGGGGAGATATAGAGTCTACGATCCTACAACTGAGTTCTGAACCCCAAGGACATAGGATGTCGCTCGTTCACAACCTCTGTTCTAATGGGTTAATCGACATGTGAAGAAAACGTCATTGCCGCATCGGCCAGCTCGCCTCGGCTAATGAGCTGCCACTAAACTCTCCTTAAGTCTCCCTTTGAAGTCCTTAAGCGCTGGACCCTTACGTAATGTCCGTGTCCTTTCCTTAAGTGAATCAACTTAATCATCAAGAACGAAATAAATTGAAGTCAACGAGTAGAAATTGCTGGACTTTACATAGATCGGAAGTATGACCTTACAATCATTACTTGAGGCTTGTAAATTTTGTCTCTATTGTTAGTAAATGAAAGATAGCATAGTCTAACTGATTGTACTCTCATTTACACCAGGTATGTCGTGATACCTGCATCAATGTTGACTGAGAAGGAAACTGTCTTTCCATAAATTATAAACTTAACTCATTATATGCTGGTAGCTTAACCATACCCGATAGTTGAAAGGACAGTAAATGGAAATTTTTTTCTGCATTACCCCTCAAAGGTATTATTAGTACAGTGGACCTTCCTCTGATGTCATACCTTTCTCATACAAACTTCAGATTTAGCTTATAAGGGAAAACGGATTTGCGTGGCAGCCGTTGCCTTTATCACTATAGTCTTCCTGTTGTGTGGTTCAGATTCCATAAGCTCTGTTCACAACATCCGTTCACGCTGTCTAGTTATATATACACTTTTTCTAAGAAATTCAGTATGTTGCTGTGCAATAAGACATGAAAATCAAGATAACTTGAAAATAACGCAGGCACTGAGCCAACTCTTTCACTATGAGTCCGGACTCAGCTGTGGATTAAGCGCTATATCAGCGTTGGAAGCTTATTACCACATCCCTATCTCTGACGATTGATAACTACAACTTATTTTTTAGCATGCCCCCGTGAGCTGATAAATAGAATATTGTGTGTGTGTGTGAATAAGTGATAATAAAATATTTTAAATAGTATTTGATGATATGGATTCTTAAGCTTACAGAATTAAGAATTAAAACTAGTTATTTAACTAACTTTAACTATTTTGTGACTATCGTCAAGAAGCAATCTTTGATTAAAAACATTGAGACCATTGACAGTATAGTTTGCATATAAAAACTTTAAATAAATCTAGAACCCGATTAAGATTTTACACGATTACAATTAATCCAGAGCACATAGTGTAATTTTTCTATTAACTACTCAATGTCCGAAAAGTATTAGCACTCTGTATGAGTGGCTTCATTAACTCAATTGGGTAAATTAGATGTTTTTAAAAAACTATGTTGTTTTTCAGTTCAAACTTTAGTTATGTGATATTTGAAGCCACGACTAACTCTACGTCTCCTAGCTTCCTGGATCTGCAGCACTGAACTATGTTTGCGTGATTTTGTCCTTATTTGACTTTATACCTTTTTCTTCTTCTTCTTTTCTCCCACAGAAGTCTCCATGATTCTGAATTAATGGCAATAGCTCATAGAGGACCGGTGCGTAAGTCCCGGCTGCTCTCGTGGAATGGGCCTGTTAGTACGTCTACTGCCAGCTACCTATTGTAATCTATTAGAATTTGCCTATTTTTCAGCGTACGGGTGAAGGTGCTGTTACGGCCGATTCCAAAACGGCCGTCTCTCAGTACGTACCTACTCTGAGAGCTTCTAAGGTATGTTGGATGCTATTATGGTCATTTCCGTTAATGTTGTTTTGCAAGTATTTGGTGTGACGAATAATGATCGTTATCGATATATTTGTTCATAATAAGTGAAGGCAATATAATTGATATGCTTAATTTCTGTTGTTTTAAAGCATGTGATTGTATATTTACGTATTTAGGAATTCTAGCATTTCACGTTCTGTTCCATGAAATATTATTATTATGCATATGATATCCGTCAGCTTTTCCCGGATTTTCGCAGTACGTGTGTTCAGTGAGAGTCATTCTCTTGAGCTTGTCCTACCTCCAGTAAACTACACCACGAATAAAAACTGTAGAAGATAAAACACACGCAAACGAAATAGACAATAACACAGGACAAATCACTGTCGCCGGCCGTAAGATAAAACAACCCGGAACGTGACATGACAGCCTGAAATTGTCTTCCTTAACAACTATCGAACTCTACTTGTACTTTTGATGGGATCGAGGCTTATCGTAAGAACATATTGCAAAGTGCTTTCCGTAATACAGAACGCAATACAGAGAGTCGGAGAACATGCCCTTCTGAGCGAAAGCAGTGTGTGTCTGTTGACGGCGTTTTGAGCGCCTCAGTCGGGAATGTGTCTGGCGTCCCCCAGGGCAGTGTGCTCGACCCGCTGTTGTTCGTTCTCTATACTAGTGACATGTTCTCTTCGCTTGAAAACACGATGATCAACTATGCCGAACTAAACCTATATATATATATAAAACTTAGAGAGCACTCCCGTGATCACCCGATAAAGGGTTTAACCCGGTTCAATGAATTTCTCATGAAATTTACAACAAATAATGAAATTTATCGACTGAACCTGTTGTTCACATATTGACAGAAATTGGAGCTGTAATAGGAGTAAAATACTTTAATAATTTCTACTGTTGTATGAATGTAAAGGTTGCTAACGAAATAGTTGAATTTACGCAGAATAATCTCATATAATACACATATAAAACAGTTACACAAGACATTGATTTTCATTTCTGAATAAACTGTCTCCTTGGTTCAATTTTTAAACTGAAGAGTACAAATTTTAAAGTGGGTGGTTTCCAGTGAATGGTGAAGCTGCGATTTCACTGTTCAAGAAATTCAGTTAACTTAGGGCTATGTTGTCATGAACTTTGTCGGTTCTTGAAATTTATTTTAAGAATTGTTATTATATATAAATATCACAATTTCTCTCCTGCAGCAGCTTCAATAATCAAGATACAGTTTCATTTTTATTTTTAAAATAAATTTTCACTTATGTAAAGGCTAATCTTTTACTCAGAGCGTATGCATTCATGAGCAAGCCAGTGCCTGGTTGAAAAAGAAAAGGCGAGAGTACCCACAGTTTGATACCTTTTAGTTCCCTTAAATGCGAACTTTCTGACATAAAACCCAATGTATCCTTGGCATGCAAGGTCAAGTCGGTGGAGAGAAGGCGCAAGTTCAGGGTAATGGCAATAATTGGATGCAAAGCCTAACTTTTTGACTTCAAGCATATGACTTTCTAGCAAGTAAGAGCTAGAGACACGGTCACTTCACTTAAGATCTTCTCGAGTCTCATCAGTAGCGAAGTTTAACGGGCACTTCCTAAAGTTTTAATTATGGGAACATCCAAAAGTCTGAATTAACCCGTCCTGCTGCAGTGCGCGAGAATTTGTCTTCGCTTCAGGTTATTCTCTATTAAATAGAGCAAAAAATGCAAGAAAGGAATAACTGGCTGTTTTCTACCATTCAGACGGTCTTATTGAAATTGGCTTTGAGTATGTGTGGAAACTGGACGCAGTTCCTTACTGATACTTTCTGAAGCTTTGCGCAATTTCTTTTTTAGAAGGATCACTCATTGTAATTGTAATCGAATAACAATTAGTTAAAAGCGCTGTGTTGATTGCAATGAACTAGAGTGTGTCCGGACACACACAGAGCCTGCTAGGGCATGCATCATCATCATCATCATCATCCGGAACGAAAATGCGGAAACACAGACAGTCACACGTTTTGATTGAAACACAGCTAGTCTTCTGTTTACGCTGTGGTGGACTGCCATTTTTTGATGCGTTGAATTAAAAGTTCAAATTTCGGAAAATGTTTAGTGATACAACAGCGGTCATCCTGTTGAACTACTGTCGGCAACCGATATACATATATATTCCTTTGTTGGTAACTGACAAAATTGTTCATCTAAAGTAGCATATATGTAGATGAGCTATTATGACTAGTAAACAATATCTCATCGCAACAAAAATATACATGCCATGGAAAAATGTCATTCCTGTACGGAGAAGCTACAATGCACTGCTTACGTACCAACTACATACATAACATAGGAGCAACCGCCCCCTAAAAAAATGGATGCCGGTGATGCTTTACAAGATGAGACTGATTCCTTAAATTTAAATCACAATAAGCAAATAAGAATAGAAAAACAAACAAAAAATCAAATGTGGCGAAAGTTTAACGGGCAGGAATGGAGATTATCGGGGAGGGGGCAGTCGTCACACACATCTTTCGTCTTTGACGTGATAGCTCAGACAATTTTTTAGCGGGCAGCCGTGCACTCCTCTGGGCCGAGGCGGAAATTGATCTGCACCTTAGCACAAAACATCCACTTTCAACAGCGGGTAAATACACACTAAGCAGACAGGCAGCCCTCAGACGCACATAACGGACACGAAGCTGTCACCAATACAGCTACAGCTGCCGTTCTTTACAGTGGGCTAATCAATATTGCCATAATTCATCATATACAAGGGCGGTAAACAATAACCGAACAATGATTTGTGAAGATTATCCTGCCGTAACGATGCGTGTCATGAAAGTAACAAAACAATATGGGTGAAAAGAGTTTACTGAAATTAGTGAGGCGAGCTCAAAAAATGGCAGCATAATGTTGGAGTAAATCAGTTTATGAACACGAGGTGCTTTAGGCAAGTGACATTGTATTATTTGTGCAAATCAGTGGCCACAGTACGAGGCTGCCTACAAGAGTTGAAAAAAATAATGGTGCAAATTAACGGTTATACTGGGAGGCGCGTACAAGAGTTGTAATGTATCCATGTAAACTAGAACGCTCTGAGAGCGTTTCTTCCGCCAAGCAGGGCAATGTTGACCAATTATTCAAATTGGCCCTGAAATTAGGATTTCTTTTTATCATCACCAAAATTTGGTCATTTGTGCCTCTGGACAGTAATAACAGCTTCTGTTATTTTCTTGAAGATCATCGGTAACTTTTTGAGTTATGTTCTGACAAGCTTCATGAAAAATATCTGTCAAACTCACAGACGGACAGTCCAATCGATCGATCATCACCAACATTTGATCAGCGGGGCCTTTTAACTTTCCAACAATTCCTGCAAATTTTTTGAAATCCGTTCATAACGTTTTAGTTATATTTCTGACAAACACTTTGACAAATATTGGGCTAACATACAAATGGACAAATCAATTAGTCATTTGTGTCGGGTAATGTATAAAACAATTCCTACACATTTCATGAAGATCCGTTCATAAGTTTTTGTTATATGTTACTGACAAACATTTTGACAACATACAGACAAGCAAATAAAAAGACAAACATATCAACACAAAAATTTGGTTATGTGCTCCTAGTAATAACCCCAACATTCCTGCGAATTTCATAAAAATCAGTCCATAATTTTTTGAGTAATGTTACCGAGAAAAACTAGGCAGACAAACAAAGAAACACACGCTTGAACGGATCTTCAACGAAAGTTAATCATTTGTTCCTCCAAACATATATAACATTCTCTGCAAATTTCATAAACATCCTTTATATCGGTGACAGACAGACAAAAGACACACTGACAAACAGGCACAGAACACAATCGTCTTGGCGGAGATAATAAATGGTCATAATTCGAGTTGCGTATTAGAGTTGAGGATGAATATTGGTTCGTATAACTGGTCATAATATGAGGTGCATATAAAAGGTGGGGACCATAATTACAGAAGCGAAAATTTTTTGTGCCAAAGGTTTTAATCAGAAATAAAAAGACGAGGGATAAAACTAGAAAAACAATCATAATTGACAGAAACTATACCAAATTTTATCATCCTTTTAGTCAGAAATAAGTAAAATGCAAATCACATATTCACTCTCTATTGAGTCGTTTGATGTACCTTGATTACCTTGATGATACTTCAGACGAGGTCCAGGTGGCATTATACACGCAACCCATCTTGCGCAAAGGTGATGCTGCAGTCGTGACCAGCGGGATGGCTAACAGCGAGTTATCCCCACAGTTCACGTAGCCGCTTACAACAGGTTTATCTGGCACTTTCAGTAAGTATGCGTCCAGTAAGTTTTTAAATTTCACAGTCTCTGT
>LQNS02278094.1:15180692-15217372 GCA_001587735.2 Parhyale hawaiensis
TAGCTTCTTTTTGCACTCGGATTGTCGTTGCAGTAATTTCATTGATTTTTTGCATTTGATGAGTTTTGCACGTTTCTTAAGTAGTCCTTTACGAAATTTGTGGTGTCGATTTTTATGATTTTTTTGCCGGGCTAAGGTACTTCATGCACTTTTTGTAATAAAATATTTTCGAATGTCTCATTGATGCTTTCACTTTCTATTGAGTTATTTAGAAGTACATCCCAGTTTGCTAACTGCAGTTCTGCATTCAAGCCGTCCCAATTTATCCCTTTATCGTGTACGTTCAAGTCCCGTAGACTGGAGATGGTGTTTATAATGCGAATATTTCTGTGGTAGAAAATTTGTTTACGAATATCCCAGAGCATTAAATTCTTGACATTTGAATTACTTATATGCAAATGCAACCTCTGATTTAGGTATAACGCTATCGCTTTTCAAGACACTCTTTGACTTTTCGCTTCTGAACAGTTTCTTCATTTGTAATGGTAAACTGCATCAGCAGTTGGATGGCTTTGCAATGGGTCTAGCGCTGGGTCCAACTGTCGCTAATATTTTTATATGTGTTTTACGAAAGAAATTGGCTCAACGACTGCCCAGTAAAATTCAATCCATTGTTTTGCAGCTACTATTCTGACGATACGTTTTACCAATACGCGACCCTTTTCATCTCATTGTGCATTATTTTATAGACTACCTTAATTCTCAACAGAGTAGTACAAAATTTCTGATGGAACGAGAGAGAAATAACGGTAAGCGTTCTTAGATGTCATTGTTCAGAGGGAAAATTCTATATCTTTATGTTCGGTGGACAGGAAATGAACTTTCAAGGGGATGGGAACAAGTTTCGTAGTTTTTGCAGTTTTAGGTCCAAGTACGCTAGCATTAAGACGCTGAAGCTACATATCTAGCTATAAGCAATACCAAATTTGACTTCTTAATTTTTTTTTTGCCATCAGTGTTGATCTAGTCAGACTAATAGAGACGTAAGCTTGAAAAATTTTAAAACAGCACTTTTTTTCACTAACTGTTACTGTAAGTGGGCCCAAGAAGTTAACAACTTATATTTTACCTCGTCACATTTTAGAAGCCAATTTAAAGAAAAAATTTGAAACAAAACTTTTCATTTTATTTTCCAGATATACCATGCAATGCCAGTTCCAAAATCATTCTATACTATGAATTTAGAGTAGGTTCTTATTTCAACTCTAACGATAAGATCCTGACGGCATTCTCAGCTCTGTCATTTACAACACGCCGTTACATATAGTGCTCGTGAGAATATGTAGGCTCGGCCAGCAGGTCACGACGTGTTCGTATGGTGGTTGAATGTGCTGGTAGGGGTCTTTGTACGAACCAGACTGTGCGCAACCTCCCTCAGCTTAGCATCATATCTCTTGCTCAGAGCCGTAACCAATTCATTTATCTATGTACTGTTTTAGGGTCCGCCAGCACTCCGTATGAATAAACTCATATTGGATTTTTTTTTAATTTAAACTCAAACCTGGTGTTTGTGATATGCAATCTTACTATCCATTGCAGTTAATACACTTACAGCTTTTTGTCATTCATGTACATTTCACTATTTAGTTTATTACTTTCAGACGCCCTGTTCCATTTAATCAGTTGAAACTTAGAATACCAGATAAACTTCATTTTTTACAGATGCTGAGAATGACTTTCAGGGTCAAACTATTCATATTTAATCATGTTATTTAGGATTTTGCCGGTACGAATTTTATCCCTTGTCCTTTTATTCATTTTTTTTACTGGCAACAATACTGGTGCGAATTATTGGTCTTAAATGCCAGATGAATACATGAGCTGAGTAACATTATTGATGTAAACGAGCATATGTACTAATATGGTACGTCAGAGAAGCAGCAGGACTTCCAGTTTGTACTTCTGACCACGCCTGAGGAGCTGACAAAGATTAGTGTCCAACTATCGCAGCAGGAAAGCTAATGAAACTCAAATAGGTATGGTTAAATTTAATATCAATTTTACAATCCAAATGGAATTCACCAACTAGGCTACTTAGAGTAATCACTAAATGATTGTGCAGCATTGCAAGAAGTAGGGATACAAGTCATCAATTTTACGACGGATCTTAACATTAACGTCAATAGAGAACAGTGTTAGTACTGTACATGACAAGTTGAAAATTTACAAATAATCGACACCAATAAAATAAATGAGACACTGAAATTATAATTTTACAGTCCGTAGACTTATATAGGAGGATTGATGCAAGTACGAGTTAAATGACAACTGCTCATCAGCGACTGTAATTTAGATACACAGACATAATATCTGTATCTAAACTGGGTGAAGGTATTCTATGCCTAAAACTATTACAGTTTTTGCTTAACCTACAGCATATTATATTACCAAATTCTTAATGGAAGAGTAAGACATCAGAATTTTAATATCACCCAGCTGTACGGTTCAAGCAAGCTTTTTTGGAAAGTGACTTTCAAAGCAGATAGTGAAGAGCCACAATACGGGCCATGAGTGATTGAACTAGCTATAAGAGGTGGGCACGCATGGCTATATTTGCTGACTATTGCTAATGGTAATTATGGCAATATTGCACGCCCTCTTGAGATATGTTCATCAATTGAAAATTTTGCTAACCAGTATTGTGAAGTATCCGAAGTTTAAAGAAATGCTGAATTAAATGTAATGGTTTATTTTTCACAATACAATTACCTATTGACCGATTTAGTGCATTTTTTTGATTATTAATTGTTGATTAAATGTATCTTCTATATTTAGCTGGTTGAAACTACATGAAGTATGGAAATCCTGCCTGCAATGTTTCTACTAAGAGGCTAAATACAGCAACAGTCGTCGTTACGCAATGTTTGGTAGCATGATATAGCCTAAGGACATCCAATAATTTTAGAAAATACACGATGAGACATATCGTGTTTGTACGTGAATTCTTGAAACATTTAGCATTTAATATTGTCATTTGTTATGTCAGCTGCAATTCAGCGACGGATTAGAAAAATGTAAATTCAATCAAACTAAATTTAAAGAATAAATCTGGTACAAGAGGTTTAACGCTCCTTGAGAGTGGCAGATGAAAGACGCCTTCAAACGCAGTAGTTACTGAAATCTTGGTTCTACAGTCCGTAGACTTTTCATTACAAATTAGGTCAAGTATTTGCAACGATACACTGATAGATATCGCAGATATAATAATATTATTTCAATGACACAGTTGGTCATTGGAGTATGAGGATGAGAATATAGGACCCCACTGTCTATTTCAGTGAATTGAATAAAAACAAAGCTTTCTTTCCATTTAGTAGGGTAGTTACAAAAGTCACGAAAAGGCCTCAGGTGAAATTTACATGGATAGTCGACAGGTACGTTGGTACTCTATTTGTGAATGCCATGCATGATACTAGGGAAGAATAGTTATTGAGGAGTATTGGGTATTGGTATTTTTTGACTCTGGCACATGAGTATTGAAAGACCATGAAATACAGATTGGATTATATGTTGACAAGAGTATCACAAAAAAAAAGAAAAAATCGGGTTTTGCAAAAATCCTGTTACACTTCATTTAACGAGTGTGTAATGATTGGCTTTAAATAATAAAAGCAATTATCCCTGACACAATCAGAAAATTTATCCTTTTTAGGCACGTACACGTATGCGTCAATGGAAGCAAATAGAATTGAGACATCAGCTCTCCTTCACGGAGAGGCTGGGCACAACGAACCCGACATTACCCTGCGGCTAAATGTAAGACAGATGACCGTCCACAGAGTCGTAGACAGGTAGAAGTAGTTGACGATTTAAAGGATCGATCTCATTTAGGTTCGCTTCGTGTCTGCAACCGAGCAACTCGCCTCAGTAATGTTTGGGGCGCGATTAGGTCCTCGATATCCGACTTGCAGTGTCCCGGGCCGAAAAAAAACAGATATATCACTTCCTTTTGTTTCCACTGTGGTTTACAACTATTTACTGCAAATAATAGTTTCCTGTATGGAGTCAATTTCAAATTAGTTTCAAGGAGAATGAGCTCTATTTTTTAAAGCTAATCATACACACGTAAAAAGTTGTATAATAGGACTTTTGTGAAATCCACTAATTTCTTCACTGTTGCATGAAGTATATAAGCAATGGCTAGTCTAAGTAAAGTAACTGAGTTAAATTGGCGTATAAAGACTAACATTGACCTCATTTTGTTTTCCCCCTGCAAATAACCTTCCAAATCAAGTTTTTAGGTAAATAAGAAAATTGAAATGAAGAGAGGGTGAAAATATGTTATTTTCAGTATACTCAGCTTCTGGCTAATTGTGGAAAATTGTAAAAAATGAGAGCTATTTCAGAATTGCCTAGCAATAAATGTCAACAAATGGCGGTAGTAACACATCAGTTATGGCAACTAATCTTTTTACGATTTCCCAGCTAGTGCGAGTTATTATTAATCATCGTATATGATTCGATGGATAAACTTATATGCTGTCGAATATAAATCATCGTACAAAAAGTTTTGAGCGCTAACACACAATTGCAGATCGTTTCTCTTTGTATGTTAGGAGCAGGACTTAAGAATAAGGTGAAGAAATCTAATCAAATTTGACTGCCTGTGAAGTATTAGTCATTAACTAATTCAGTGGCCAAAGTCAAATTTCAGATCAAGCATGTCTTGCCGTATATATGATTTTTTATGGTGAAGTCTGGTCTTTTGGCATGGTTACTTCTGTTATTAGTGCATGGTTGATTTTTATACCTCTTGTGGATTTGTTGTTTCTTGTATTGTGGCATTGTTGGGTTCCGGTATTATAGCATGTCATTGTTCTAGAATCTACCATACAATAATACCAGCGTCAATCAAAAAATGCTTTTCTACCGGAGTGACACATAGAGATGTCTCTGACACAAACAAACCGTAAGTGTTGATAATTTAATGGTGTGCAACAAACGGAAGTCTGATACAAAATTAACTGTAGCTAGCAGGAATGCGACACTAAATTTGAGTTAAATTACTTCAACTGTGTAGAATTATTGTTGTTGCTGCTTGATTGCAGAATTACTTGCACCTGTGCAGTAATTCTCGTAAAGATTGAGTGACAAAATTTCATATTGTGAGCAGGTATGGGTGCACTTAATTTTATGGCATATCCATCATGGAAAAATCCATATGCACTGGATCACGCTACAGCATATGACCGGTTGGCCTGCAGTCAACAGTGGACTGTCTGAGCTATGACGGCATGTGACAGAAGGCTCACAAACGACAAGTGCGACCACCGACCATCTTTATTATTAGTCAAGCCTGCCCTCGTAGTGCACTGTCAGAAACAACGACCCCTCAATGCTGAGCACCAAGACTCATATCAATGGCAGGAAGGCGATCTGGAGACATCGAGTGATGAAGGGCATCACTCTACTACATAAACAGCTACAGCCAGTGGCTGTTTATGTAGTAGAGTGAGTTGTCATATGGGCCCTACATTTACAATAATCATGGCACACAACTCTCTTATCTACAACATAGCTATCCTCACTATGACAACCAGCTGGAGTACTGGTACTGCTCCTAATTCGAACTCATATCACTCTTCTGTGATGGTTCACCTGTGCTCGTAAAGCCTTTTCCAATTTCGACCATTCTATGTACAAGAGCTACCAGTACTTCGGCGAGTTTCGACGGTATGATGACACTACTTCGACTTTGGTAAGTGCTCTTCGCGACGTCGCTTGTTCTTGACTAATGAGCGGGGAGCACCAAGAGCAGCATCTAAACACTTAATCACCGAGGCCTGCATTTATATACGAGACTTGACCTGCCGCTTGAGCTGGGGGTCCTGTTAACATATGTTTGATGCCTTTAATATACAGTGTTCTTCGTGCAGGATACATCAAATAGAGATAATTTTAGAAGAATTTTACTCGCTTTCCAAAATTTTTCAAGTTAGGTGTATAATGAGTGGTCATTTACCTGTGAGTGTATATATATATATATATATATATGAAGACATTTTATACACTCTCTCGTTTCTTCCCTCAGTTATTCATAACACAACAAAGTTTCCTTTTAATAGATCTAATGACAGCAACTTCTCAAATTAACTGCAAGATTACTTATTCATGACAAAAATACCGATCAAGTTAACATCACCTGCTCATAACACTTCTACTCGAGACGAGTATTAGGTATAGAATCAGTTACTTAAGATATTTAACACTCCAACTATCGTGCTGTTCAGTAACCACGATAATTTATCTGTTGCCCGAGCGATTTTTCTTACTGATTCACCCGTATATTCCCGCAACCATCTTACTGCGGTGGAACTTCTAAAGCGTATAGATACAAATAGTGAGTCCCAGAGCATACACATTTTCCCTATAATCATGAAGCGTTGTCTTTCGCTAACCTTAGAGTAAATCTTGGAATTGTACCGCGATCTTCACTACACGTCAGTTTTTACTACACCTTTCTGTCAGTATATGCACTAAAAATGGCATGGGTTTTCCCAAGGGCTCGTAAGGTCAGGCATGGGTCTCTGCCTTGAAAATCATCCGATTACGTGCAGTCCTTGGAGAGATTAGTGGACGCAGTCTGATATTTTTAGCGCTTACTCTGCGTATTTTGCATAAACCTGGCTATAAAATTTTACTTCTAGTATTTTTATAGTATTTTTTTCCAGGGACTGTACTGCTCGGACCAGTGACGTACAGACCCTGGCCACACTTTAAGAGGCCTTGGTTTTCCTTAATGTCTACGTTTCTTTATTTTTTCAATTTCAGGAACTCATGCTTCCATTTCTGGAACTTTTCCCGCTTCAGGAAGTTTCCGTTTGAGGGCTGCTACTGTATGCAATACTACACTGTTTGTTGGTCGTTTGCTTTGTCTCTCCAACCTCCCTATCAGCATAATATAGGATAAATAAATTCCATCAATGGCAAAGAGGCCGTTTGTGTGTGAAATAACAAATTTTACAATTGGAAAAGTCTTAGCGGTAGCATGGATGCTGCATATCCCATCCCACAGCAAAGCTTTGTTTGCGCTAAGCTTATAATTTGCAAATTCTATTGAATATCGGAATGAAGCAAAAGGGGTAGCTATTTTTCAGAGAAGCATCAGGAAAAAAAGAACCAAAGAGAGCGGGAGTTTCGCTGGATAAATATTTTCTACGGTCATTTTATAACGGCAGAAGTCACTAGTTCTTTTAATAGCAATAACAGAAACGATATCAAGTTTCAGCATTGAAATAGTTATGTTTAAAATAACATAAGTGAACAGATAGTGGGAGCCAGCTGTGCTTCAGCCATGTTCATACTTCCGCATAGTGCGTCGTACAGTAGCTCTGATTGTAGGGCAGACGAGTACTAGCAGAAGTAAAGTCAACTTTGACTGCACCTTCCTCTGGTAAATCTACACGCACTGGTTCGTGCGGCAGACATAGGCCAACTGGCCCTAGAGGAGTAAGTACAGCCGCAATCGATGACTGGTCGCTAAAAACCATGGGGCTGAAACGGAAGGTTCAACAACCTGCCATTTCTTATCCTAAGGTAAGTACCCCCACGATAGCTATGCGCACCAAGGAAATTAGCTAATTCAGCGCGCCGACCGTCGTGCACAAAGATCGGTCACCTGGCCTGTGATCGTTCTCGGGACCCTCAGCACAGCTGTGCGAGCAACGTCCTCTGCTACCTTGATATCCAACTGCAAATTCATCGCATGTTCGGTACAAAATAAAAAACATTTGACGGACACAATCTTCATATAACAGTAGCAGTTAAAAGTTCGCAATGCAGCAAGTGATAGATATATGCATTTATTGGGACTAACGTTGAACAAGCACTTACATCGCAATCTATAAGAGAACACCGGAGCAGAGACTTACCTTTGATTGGTGTCTAAAGAGAGATCATAAAAGAAGATGGAGTAAAACCTATTATTACACTAAGTATTTAGTTGATTTTGTCTCGGTGCACGGGTACATTACATGCGTTACGTTACTTAACCTCGTCGCTCTTCAAATTTTCGCTAACTTACGGTTAGAATAATTAAAAAACTATCTTTACAAATACCTGATTTACGGCAAATTACGGGAACGTAAATTGGTATCACCATTTGTTCTAAAGACCTTTCCTCAGTGATACTGCTCATGCATGAAACTTGATGCGTTCAAAGAAATTAATTTCTTGCAATATGTAGTTCGATATTCAGTAATTCATAGGATGTCAGGTCGTCAGTCAGATCAAATATTGCTTAATAGCGAACAAATTCACTCGGTGAGGCACACATACGACATCACTACTTACGATCTGTTGGAATAAAATTAGTGCCATAGTAGCCATACCCAGTTTACCACAAAAATAGGCCCGCTGCGGGGCTCAAGTGCTAACTCAAAGGCCCATTTTCATGGTCATTTGGGTAATGCTTTGCCTACACGTAGTGCTACATTAATTAAATGGCTGTACTAGTGTTCTAAAACTATGCCAGGCAACAGCTACAGTACATCTTACACCTTTAATGCAGTACAAAATTCTTATCATTTCACTACAATTAATTTAGTTACCTAATTATAGTCTCAAATGTTCAACTGCCCTCACAGCTGGTACAAATATGCGTCCAAATGCAGATAACCCAAGTTAGAAATAGGGAAAAAATATAAGGAAATAAAAACACAAACTCTGGACAGACTCGGCTCCCAACAAAAATCGTCAGTTTCATACTTCTTTCATAATAAATGCTCGGCGTCATGTAAAACCTGTGATATAAAAGGTGCTATAAGACTGAAGTAAGCGTAATTGATTTACAGTATTAGGAGAGTCTGATACCTCAAAAGTATTCCCCCAACTTATGGGGCATGGAGTGGATTTACGAGTTTTTAAAGCCATATCCCCAATTTTGTAGTGAATGCGCCTTCTCAATGAAATAACTAAGAAATTTACGGAACTTTTATCTTAACTTTGAGTGTGCATAAGAATTTCCTATCAGCAATTTTGGCCTCCCGAACTGCTAAAAATCGCAGAACAGCTTCTGGGTGGTAAAACATTCTGTTTAGACAGGGGCCCCAAACTTGCTGTAGGAGGCCATCCAGTAGCTACCGACAATATTTTCAGTTATGAAGGGTCGTTCCAAAAGTAATGCCTCCTATCTTTTAACTTCAAAAGCTGAAGAGCTACGAAGACGGAAGTGGCACCCATATAACGAGCGACCCTTTGTGCTCCATAAATTATTTTTCCGTTCAGTCGCCACCATTCTCAATGCACATTTGCTACTAGTAAACGAGAGCCTTGTCAGACATTCCGTCGGTGGTTCTTTTGTTACTGCGTGAGCATTCGCGGAACCTATTTATCGCACACTTTACTGTATCCTATGGATAACAGCATCGGTTTCAATGCAGCTACACCCTTATCTAACTCTACATGCATTTCCTTCGCCGTTATACGGCGATCGGTGCAGATGCAGTGATCGAGGCGCACTTAGCTGTTCAGGGTGGCTGTGCATTGGGTCCGGAGCGTACTTTGTTACTTCACATTTCCGTCGCCACTCTGAATCGACGAACCCATCTCCTAATTATGCTGACATAAACTGCATCGGATTCGTAAACGTTCACCAGGCGCCGGTGAATGTTGATTGATTCAAATTTCTCTGCATGATGGAATTCCTTACTCATCTTTGCTTTGTGACGCACTTCCATGACAGAGATTGCTTTCTTAGAGTGTCACACCGTCAGTATCTGCAATAAAGAAATAAAACTTTCATGTCATGAGTGCTTAAGTTCAGTCATCATAACGATGCAATTGGCAATCCCATTCCCTTCGGGTAGAATAAAAAAAATAATAAAAAAATAGGAGACACTATTTTTGGAATGATCCTCGTATATGCCTGAACTTCTTTCATTAAGAACAGAAGAGTGCATTGCTTTTTTCTCTGGTAGCATTTTCAGAGGCTATCTGAAAAGCTCCAATACCTAGAAGAGATACAATGAGCAATCGAAAGGACTTTTGCAAGACAACTGGAAAGAATCTTTTGTGACAGCAGAATTTCAGTACTAGAGAGAGCTAATTCGAGTACAATGCTTGGAGCATGAATAAAGGAAAGTGCATTTTCTTACGTGCCAAAAGCAGAGTCAAGTAGTGCCATAGCTAGTCAGAGGAATCGACTATCTCTTGGTGGGGAACCTGCCGAAACGCGATTCACTGTGACAGGCTGTGACGTCACACATGACTTTGTTCCACTTTTGCGAGAGAACTATTCTGTAAATACTACGTCTACTCTGCTTCTATCACATGGTGAATAGCAGTGTTTTGCAAAGCTTTCGGTTCATGAAGAGAGTATTTTTTGTCATAAATACAATAGGTATTTATTTATGTAACTGTCCAGTAATTAAGGCGTTAGCAGTTATTGCTGTGTTACTGGAGTGGGAAGAGTGTTACTTGGTGGGTAAAGATACAGTGGTAGTGGCCTTAGCAATGCGTTCCTATTATGAAAGCTACATACACTCGTTCGTGCTGCACATAAATTTCCTCAATAACTAATAGGAGTAAACGACTGCAGTGACCACAGATTGTTTGAGTTGCGGCATAGTACACGAAAGGCTTTTGATAACTGTGTATCCCAACGTCTCCTCCCCCCTTCCCCTACTACTTCCATTTCTGAGTACGCCAGTAACACCCCTTTTTGAAAGTGGATTATGAAAGGGAAAGAAATGCTGACGATGCATCGCCGCACAGCAAAACTTCATTCCCTGGGCTGGGAATAGAACGCCTGACATCACGGTAGTGAGTGAATCAGCAAGCTTCACTATTTGGCTCCGACGGGCATGCAAGATAACAAAGGCTATGACACAAGCTGGTGAGAAGAACGAGTGCCATCATCTCCGCGTCCTAATGCGTTGATGAGTCCATTCAAAATATAGCACATATTTGTAATGAATTTTGAGTTATAATTCCCCCCCCCCGAGTTTGAAGGCATGGAACATAGTTAACGGCCCTTACTGAGCTAACTAATTTGATAGCTGCCATTTTTAAACCTTATTTGATAATGTCAAAGCTGTTATTACGAGGGCTCAACAGAACGTTCGGACAATTAGCTGAGGAAAGTTGTTCTTTTGGCTTGCGTGTGTACCCGCCTTGACGAGGATAAAATTGGCAGCTGGGACGTTGATGGCATTGCCCATTAATGAAGCGGGCTCAGATCGAGGATGTATTGTTTTCATGGCAGTTTTTAAGTGAGTTACATGACCTCAGTTAGCTTGATCATTGCGAGTGTCATCGGCGAGCTGCATTAAGATGATCCCACCCTGTTAACTTTAACTTCTCAATTGGAGTGATGTTACAGATCAGGTGGTGCAAATGAGAATAGACGATTTCGATCGAAGCGGGTGAAATGAACACGCATCTAAAAATACAAAATAATGTAATTAATAATAATAATAATAATTAATAATGTAATGTAAATAATTATTAATGTAATTAATAATAATAATGCTTGGGTGCCACTGATGTACTTTTTTTGCTGAAATTTCATTTTTGTACAACCTGTAGGTTAGGTAAGTCTACAGACAACGCCATATACTGTACTTTGTATGGGGCAGTCTATGCATGATAGGTTTCATTTTAGAGTGGTTATGACAGGAAGAGAATTCGTTCTGGTATCGTTATTTTTACAAACTTAGAATAGTGTAATCACTTTATCTTTTAACCTATATGCTGTTGCATTATGGGTACTACTATCAGCAGAAATAATAGTAATTGTCAACACCCCTATAATAGTTCTATATTTTATTACAGGTAAGCGCTGGGGCAATTCCATTGATATTTGAATTGGGTACATCTTGGATAAACCATCATATGTGCAAGGTAAAGAACGGAATTTTCTGCCAGTTGAGGACGCTTGCCTGAAAAGTTTTCTTTTAGAAAGGGAACAATTACGTAGGTATTATTTTTACAAACTCACAGTGCAGCGCTCGCCCCCTGAAGAACCTGCTCAGATTAAGTCACAACCAGAAGCAACGTTAGGCCTTGGGATAAAAACTTGCTTGGCAGGTGGTGTAATTGACTTCTGATAATTACGCAAAAAACGAATAATTTAGTTCATGAGATTTTTTCTGTTTATGATGAAAATCATATTTTTAATGAAACTAAGCCGGTAAATAATAATAAAAAACATGAAGCGAGAGGAATAATGATGGAGGAAAAACTGAGAATACCTGTTTTACAAAAACGTATCGCATCATGGGTAGTTTTTATTATTGCATTTTGGCAGAGGATAAATACAACAGAACATTCACTTTCGATGCGAAGGCTCATTTACCGCAAGCTACTCAGAAATATCCCAGCTTCACTTTTAGCAAGTGTTGATGACGTCATATCTTCACACAAGGAACGAATGGATGCATCAACCGGCAATATGTTCATTATTTTATCAAAGAAAGAATGTCCATCTTGTTTATTTCAGTAAATACGCTCTTTGACTGTACATCAGCACCTAAACCAAATATTGATTTTGCTAATTTTACTTGCTCACCTTCCATTATTAGGTATATTAATAAAAAAATAATATTGTGTCCAAGAATATTTGTCTGCTTAGCTCGTGAAAAACAGCAACTGAAGAGAATACGTGTGTGACGGGTATAATTTCGAGTCAGAATTATATACAATAAAATTATCTTCAAACCTCCGTTGCCTTTATACTCCTTCTAGAATTTTTTCGAAGCTGATGATAAGGCTCCTTAATTGTTGTCAGGGCAGCTATCAGGAAGCAATGAATAAGCTTCCCTTAGACTTATTGCTTCAGATTCACTTGCTAACGAATCGCTGTAGGGATTCAACTTCTCATTAGCGCGTAATATTTCTTCGGTGCTTCCCAAAGTTTGGAAGCAAACACAAGCGGACTTTGTGAGCTGAAAAACTAATCAGAAAATAAAGAACTTCATCCGAAACACGTACATTTTTTCACTTAAGGAAGTAAGTAACCACGAGTAACTGAACGAACCTTAAAATTGTTTTCCAGCAACATACTGAAAGAAGGGCATTTTGCTCAAAAACTCTTAATTTCATATGCATGGAAGAAAGATTAAACTCTTATCTGGTTTGCGGCATTGGAGAAGCTATGTTTACATTATCAATGGAAGCCTGCCGGATTTATTCACTCAAGTTTGGCATGCCTTCGTTGAAGGAAGTTTCGAGAGGACCTTCTCCATTTAGATGAGTGGCTGAGAGCTTAGAGAAGAGGGAAAGCTGGAAAGCGCTCGACTCTCGCTTTCTTTTCAGCTTAAATTCAGAAGCGGTTGCTTTTACTTCTTCCGTTTGTAAAGACTGAGAGGAGAAGCACCGGCAATGACATCTTCTTATTCTACACGGAAGCATGTCAGCAAATTCACTGCGGAAATTGTTATTCAACCAACCGTACAGGAAAGGGTTTGTGCATGCGGATGACATCCCACACAAGTGACAAACCGCGTAAAGAGCCAGCATCATTTCCGTAGCTTCGCTCTCTGAATAAAGGAAATCGACAATGCAATTGAACAAGTTAAGGGGTAACCAAGATACACAGAAAACTAACGTAATTGCACAAAGCAACTGGTTAACTTTATGCAGGCGAGGATCTCCGTCCCTTCGTCGCGGTTTATTTGCACGCTGTACTACCCCCACTGAATCTGGAGGATTTTTGGCATCAAATGCATTCTCGACAATGGTTACGGAAATGTNAAGATACACAGAAAACTAGCGTAATTGCACAAAGCAACTGGTTAACTTTATGCAGGCGAGGATCTCCGTCCCTTCGTCGCGGTTTATTTGCACGCTGTACTACCCCCACTGAATCTGGAGGATTTTTGGCATCAAATGCATTTTCGACAATGGTTACGGAAATGTTATTAGACGCTATTGTTTCTTCCTCGTGAGCGATTCGCGAGCTCTTGGCTGCCCTAAAGCGCTGACTTCTTGCTCTCCTGGCTCTCAAATTGCAGCTGATCCCGCAATGTGCCGCGCTAACTGTCACAATAGGCAAAAAGAATTGCACCGCCAGCGTAGCAATGCTGTAATAGGCGCGATTTAGGCCTGGAGGCCATTTCTCGAAACAGAAAGAAACGCTGGTGAACGTCGGAAGTTCTATGTGGTGGGTTTCCAGGTTTCGCCAGATGAGGTTGGGGAGAGCGAAAGTAGACGCTGCGAGCCATACGATGCAGATCACGATGAGAACACCACGTATGCCCAGGCCTGCTCTTGTGGGGTGGACGATCACCTGTTGAGAGATAAAATAAACGAAGTGTTACACTTTTAGCACATGAAGTAGCTATGTAGTTGTGAAACATGATTTAAAAGTATATTCTTCTAAGTACATTGCCTGCGATTCGGTGGGTACGGGAGCGCATGTTAAGAGAATGCTGAGGGAAGGGTTATACTTTTAGAACTTTAGGTGCATATTTAATCATGAAACAGTATCTAAGAGTTTCTGCTTGTAAATTACGCGTTTGTGGTCCGTTGATAGAGGACAATGTTCTGAACTTGAAAGTTAGGTGTTTAACATGATTTATGAGCTTCCAACTCCCGCGCTGCCAGTTTTGGATGGCGGCGGATCATCTGTTAGACCTGGGGCTAAGGGAACTGGTAATACCTCTAGAATTTGAGATAAATATGCTCGTATTATTTTAACCTATAGTTTTCTTACGCTGTGCCCGTGGTTTTGGAGGAACTGTTTTGAAAAACTCAACTTTATCTGAGAAATTCAGGCGTGGTAATTTTTCACTATTGGTATCAAGAGGCATAAATAACGGGATTTGTATTTTGTTAATGTCGACACCACAAACTACAATAAGTATAGTTACCTACGATAAGAATATATGGAAGATGTCACACAGCTCGCATATGAGTATTCTTATCGTACGAAAGAAAACCAATGTAGCCTAATGAATGCGTGTAGATGTGAGTGACTGGGCTACAATTTTCAAGGAGCGCACGCCCGATTATGTGTCCAGGATGAAGAAGAAGTAGAAAAATAAAAGATCCAGCTAAATTTGTTACATCCGCGTAACGGCGAGTGCTAGAGCTTCTATCATACATCATCTCATTTCCATCTCGCATCTATAGCCACTTATAAATTCAATACTGAAAACGTTGTTTGACGTCTGGGCTGGTGCTTTTTGATTAATATGAATAGATTTTCCCAGACTTATTTTTAACTCTGCAGAAGTCTAAGAACATCTACCAAATTCAATAGTGTATTAAAGATCTGCTAGTCTACTGTTACTATTGTTTTTACACTTCCCAGACCCGTGTGCAATGTAACAGTTGAAGTCGCCGCGGTCAGCCCCAAGAGGGCCAAAATTGAATGTTTTCTTCAAAATATAAACTCACTCGATTCTTGCAATGTGCCATTGGTATCACCAACACACCATCTGAGGCATCAGTCTCAGACTTAAAAAGCAACTAATAAAAAATTTAAATCCGTCAAAAGAAAAAAATAATAAATTATTTTATTATTATCCCCAGTTTAACCAGGCTGTGTTGTGTTATTGTTACTTTCCTATTATATTTCTACTTAAAAAAAATCCCTGTGTAGCGAGGTGGCACTGTAGGCACAGATATGGTTACGTTATTACCTCCGCTGAGGAGGTTGTGTTTATGCCGGGGTTTAGTTCTTTGTTTGTGGGCCTGCCTCTTGCCTGTTAGCAACATAACCCAAAAAAGTTAACGATGGATCTGCATGCAAATTACAGGAACTGTTAAGCCTGGTGCCCACGTAACATCTTTCGCCTCCGCTAGTAGCCAAAAGCCAACTCAACTTATCCCACTGCATAGTCGTGGCCGAGAGTTCACCACGAAGACACTAATTCATAAATTATCAGTCTTTGTGTGCTTGAACTCCTCATAATTAGAAGTGATAGTTGAAAGTTCACCTCGCCACTTGCGATGGTGTAAAAATTGTAGCAGTGACTGAGATTTCCGACTATTTTTTATACAGTTAAATTTTGCGCAAGCTAAAGCCATGCTGCGGCTACGTAAACGGATTAGTTGAGTTGCCTCTAGGCTGCTAGCACCAATGAAAGTTGTTACGTGGGTACCGGGCTTTAGGCATGTTACGATGAGCAAATGAATATCTTTTGGTGACCATCCGTCAGCCAGCCAGCCTGCTTCTTTGTTGTCTACCATTTTTACTTTGCTGGCAGGAGGTTTGCGCTCTCGGTAAGGAGCTGTAGTCCAAAATTACAATTATCTCCTTAAAGACGACTTCGGCCTCTAATGGGTTGACTCCTGCACTGTAAATTAACATATTTTTTTTTAGAATGTCATTATTATGGCATTTTTTATTCTATAGAATAGTTGATCTTGAATTGTGGTACATTTCCTGATTATTAAATATGAGAATTATTGCATACTTGTGCTGACATGATCCTTTGTGAATGTGAAAGAGATAATACCTTACAAATTACAGTAAAAATTTTCGGTAGTAATATTCAAGTGTGCTTCTAGAAAAATAAGGTCTTGACTTGACTAAAACGCTTAAATACCTTCGGTTTGAGATAACAGCAGTCGACAGCTATCGAACAAAGTGTGCAAAAGAAACCTGTTTATTTTGCCATTGTGAGATCGCAGTGAAAATGGAAACCAGTTAGTGAGGCAATTTTAATTCGGGTTCGGTATGACCACAGATCGATTGGAGTCTCAATTAGCATAGCAATTAACTTCGCTTTGATCTTTCTGAAATATTCATATGATCTTTAACCTGGAATCTAAATTGATGGAAGCAAAGAGGCCGGTATACCCGGTCGCAGCGGAGACAGTCGGCGATAATTATTATGCATAGGTAAAATGGTCGGCGCTCTATTCGTCATTGCATAACTTCGACATAAAGAGACAAATGTTTTATAACCACCTACAGCTTCCCTTGCGGTTGCTTCTGTTGCCTAAGATTTGTACCTCACTCGTCCAACTAGAGGTCGGTATAAGTCCATTGGATGGAGTGATACGGTGAAGGCGAGGTTACCCAAATTCAGTTAGTTTACTTTTTCCGGAACCCCAGACTGTTTGGTGCTGCTGCCTTGAACCCCGATATTCAGGCATAAAACCGAAATCTATTGCGCTATTATACATTCGAAATTGCAATCTTGCTCCGTTGATGGAGATTTCAATGGTGTCAAGCGTAATCGGGCTGCGGGTAACCCCTCTAATACGATCCGAAGCGGAGACACGAACGGAAAAGTCAATTCTATTGAGCTCAGTTTAGCTCGGTTTCTGCACTGTAGTTGTTGGTAGCTTAATGATCGCCTACGAGTGGCTTTTCTATTGTCAATGTAATAAAAAAATGCATTATATTCGGTCATTGCAGGCAGTATACCTCAGTCTGCTGCAACAAAATATGAGTTATGCAACCTACGGGTGGATTTACCAGCCTCTTCGCAACGTAGCAGTACGCACAATATCCTTCCCCTCTTAGATACATTAACTTGAAATCCATGGCTGATTTTACGGTAGGGTTTGTTGTGTAACCTTCTGCATTTCATCGTGGTCGTCCAACACATTAGTTTCTGGCCCACTCACCAATGCAAAAATATCGTTTCAGGAGGTTTTTCTACTTGAAATAATCCAGTCTCACCTTACTTTTTGACGTACTATTCTGAAAGATATATCGTGGTCTACACTTACGGCAAATCTGGGCTTGATACGAGTTTTGTAACGCTTGTCGAACGTTTAGCAGCGTTCATTAACAACATATCATTTTCAGCCCTCTACGATTCATGAATACATGTTATTTTCCAACGACTAAATAAAATTTCTATCCAGTTCAGAACGCACAGCTGAAAAAAACATTAGATCGGATTAGAGGCTAGAGAACAGCAGATTAACACAAAAGGCCGTTAAGAACACTGTATTCATTTTCCCTCCCCTTAAGCCTCGCTCTTAATAACTGAAATGCATGCTGTGCGTGGCACGCTCGCCAGGTGCTCTAACACAGGCCGTAAGTAAGAAATTCTTGCATTCCTATAAAAAACAACGTTTTTAAATTCCTTTGAAAAGGCAAATGTTCTTGGAGAGCTTTGGAAAATCTTTCTTCTTGCGCGCAAAAACCTCTCAGTGCGACGAAGCATGAAAGCAGGAGCTCAGCAGCCTCGAGAGGCGCAGCACAATGATAACATCTTATACCTGATCTTCAAAGTGTTCATTTTCCGCTAAAAATATCAGTTTCGAAGAGCGGTCTGCTCTGAGATCGATGCAAAAAATGACGGAATTATTATCTGATCCTCCGAAAGGGTTCATTTTCTGATGAAATTTATAAATTCGAAGTTAACATGTTTTAAGATCTAAATAACTTTGTCATGTTAAAAGGAAAGTCAATTTGAATGCAACCTCCACAGGGAAACCCACAAGCACTGTTTCGTGCTGCAGATTTATGCCAACTAGCCCCAGAGGAATAAGTACAGCTGCAGCCGAGCATAGCTTCTAAAGAAATATGGCACCATCGACGGAAGGCTCGACGACCCGTGCTGCTTACCCTCCCGTTTCTGGGAAAGATAAGTGCCTCCACGGAAGCTGTGCATACCGAGCACTCAGACACGTTGCTAAATTACAATAGAAAGTTTACGAGCGAAGTAAATTACAATCTTTTAGTTTGACTTGTAACTTTTTGGCTAAATCAAATTCCAACTTCTAGTACAGTAATTATTGCATTCTATATCCCTTGTAGAATTTTTAGAATACACCCAGACGTAAGATCCAGTAAATGCGTTGTCATGCTATTTAGAAGTGACGCAGTTAGAATAAAGAGCGAAGCATCTCTCTTAACCCTTTGCCTCCTGAAATTCAAATAACGTTTTTTTCAATTTTTTTTGGTAAATTTATGAAATATAGGTTAAGTAAACACATACTTGGGAAAAAATTTAGTTTTACTTGCAAAAAACAGTATTTTTTTGCATCAGCTACTACAGATGCCGTCAGTGTCTTGGGTAATTTACATGATGCATAGCTTTTGTATAGGGAAAAATTGAGAGTGGCATCTGATGATGCCGTCAGGAGGCAAAAGGGTTAATCGACACGCATGTATGCTCTGTTGAGAATAAAGCTTTTCAATTCATACTTTCGTAAGTGTACTGTAATAATAGTGAAAGCATTCAGTATGAATATTAGAAAAAAGATAGGAAGAAATTGAGCAAGGAATAATCATATACTTCCTGATATTACATCACTATATAGTAGGAGATAGCGCATTTTGCTACAGCTCAACCAAAGAACATTGCTTTCATTGTAGTTAGCTCGAAGAATACGTCTATAAGGATGTCGTTTAAAACTGCTCCAAACAATGAATCTACCAACGGGGTTCTCTGCCCAGATAATACTAATACTGGATGAACTGAGAAGTAATAATTTTTGGCCTATCACAATTGAACTAATTGCATATAGTATACATTATGACAAGTAGTCTACTAAGTTTTTGTTTCATTTTTTCTTTGTTGACCCTGAACGGTAGCTTATTATTTAAATAGAAGCCAAGTTATTGAATTTATATATTCGGGCAACACAGGGTGAGAGCCATTTGTGAATAGAACTGATTGAACTTTATTTTCAAGAGGCAGCTACTCTAATTTCACTAAGCTAGTCAGAGTATACTCCAGAAATATCTATTTTGGACATCTATTATCGCTGCATGAACATTACAGAAATTTGTATATTGCACCTCTGACATAGAATAGTCTCCATGACATGGGATGTTATGGCATCCATATATATATTTAACTAAAGATGCATTCTGAAAGCGCACACCTCTGCCAAGTGAGGCAATATTAACGAAGATGTAAATTGGTACTGAACGCAACATTTTTTTTAATCCGCATTCCCAGTCTGAGAATTTAAGGGACTAATGCCGGGGCCACTCTATTAATAGTTGCACGCTCAACTTATGCACGCAACGCATGTTCGCCTCGCACGTCGTACCGATGTATGTATATAGCAGTGATACCTACCCCCGCATGCGTAATGATGTCGCCGTCTCTGAATAAGGAACTGCACACATTAGCGTATGGTGTTCCGCCTGGAGGATGAAGTTGAAAGAAAATAAGACCAAATCTATGAATGTCAGTCTGTCTCAATCAAACACTTTTACCGCAGCATCTACATCTGATGATATATGACATTTTGGTTCAGGAGTCTAGCTCCTTGAAGATTCTCAGTGTTGTCTTTGATGAGAAGCTTACTTTTGAGCGGCATATCAGAGCAGTGGTATCACGTGTTTCTAGTAAGATCGGGCTCCTGCGTAAGGCAAGTTCTGTGTTTAGAGACAAAGAGGTAGTCCGCAGATGCGTTTACACTTTTTTTTTTGCTGCATGTGCTGGGACATTTTTCACCTGTTTAGGCTTCAGCTGCTGACAGTCACTTGCGTCTGCAGGACCGACTTGTTAAGTTTAACCAAGTGGTGGCGCGCTGAAGGTGAACTGGTGAATATGTCCCATATGAGAGGGGTGGCCAGACTCTGTATGAGAGAGTCACTAGTTGTATTCTTCTGTCCCTGCCTTCAAGGTTTTTAGTAGGATTGCACGTGGTGCTGTTGAGGAGCACTCTTTTACATTAGAGACTGTTAGGTGTCGAACTCGTCGGTTCAGTCAGCGCTTTTTGCCCTGGTCTGCTTCGGTTTGGAATACATTGCCGGCATCGGCTTTCGCCCGCGTAGGAACGTAGGAATAACGCTGTCTATAATATTAGTAGCGGTGCTTCTACCTTTACGTGTTACGCTCTTCATCAGTAACAGCTAGCAGGGAATTAGATATAATATAGTTCAGTTGCATCCATGATACGGAAGATGAAGTCGAGCTCGGTTGCATGAACGTACACGATAAATTTAAAGGTGATGCGGGTAATACAATTGGACAATAAGTCACATATATATTTCCCTTGAGCACAGGCAGTGTTGAATATAGCTTTCAAAGCAAAGGAGCTGGTGATGGTGTCAATTACTTTTGATGTTATCAACTGCCATTTGGTGACTCCAGCTGCTATTTGATGACGCCAACCGCTGTTTGATGACGCCAACCGCTGTTTGATGATGCCAACCGCTCTTTGATGACGCAAACCGCTATTTCATGACGCTAGCCGCTATTTGATGATGCCAGCCGCTATTTGATGACGCCAACCGCTGTTTGATGACGCCAACCGCTGTTTGATGATGCCAATCGCTCTTTGATGACGCAAACCGCTATTTCATGACGCTAGCCGCTATTTGATGATGCCAGCCGCTGTTTGATGACGCCAACCGCTATTTCATGACGCTAGCCGCTATTTGATGACGCCAGCCGCTGTTTGATGACGCCAACCGCTGTTTGATGACGCCAACCGCTGTTTGATGACGCCAGCCGCTGTTTGATGACGCCAACCGCTGTTTGATGANCTCTGTATTCTACACTGCACTAAGATGACTGTCTTTAGGAAGAACGATATCAAGCGTCAGTAATCACTTGGTAGTTTTTAAAGCTACTGGACACTTTAGATCGCCAAGTGGAACACAAACAAAGCTCCC
The DNA here is from genome assembly GCA_001587735.2 of Parhyale hawaiensis. NCBI lineage: Eukaryota > Metazoa > Arthropoda > Malacostraca > Amphipoda > Hyalidae > Parhyale > Parhyale hawaiensis. The sequence continues at coordinate 15,202,180 of LQNS02278094.1, forward strand.
CTGCCGACATCAAAGGGACGAAAACGCTTTTTAGATCCTAAAGAAATTAAGCGCTACAAGATATCGAATAAACAAAGACTCTGATTACTTGGCCTGGATGAAACGGTGTCGAAATGGCTATCTCTTTCTTATATTCTGTTGTAACATTCGAAAATCCTGCCTCGTAAATGGAGAGACTGTTGTCATGTGAATGGAAACAAATCGAACTGTGTCACCATCGATATAGACTTGTTGTATTTATTTGGTTTACGAGAATATCGGTAAACGTCGCCAGAACAAAAAAAAATAATATCGATGTAAAGTACCAGCATATTTATTCAAATATGAGATATTGATTATGCAAGGAAATGCAGTATTATTTTACTCTCAGCATCTTGACTACCATGGCAGTTTCTCCAGTTTCATTTTCAGCACCTGCTGGCATTTCAATACCTGCTGAAGTGTCAGGATATAAGTATACAGATGACAGCTATATTTTTAATCGAATGTAGCTACAAGTAGGACATTAACAGTGTCAGGGAATATTTACCTATACTTAGGTTTTCTTTCTAATACATCGTACCTGGGTGGCAACACCGCTTAGTCCGTCTTTAGATCGGAGCTAGTGGCAGTCCACTAAGTTACAGTTGCTGGTCTGATTTGTTGCTGTCATCAGGTGTGTATATGGAACGGGAACGTCACCCGAGCTGCCACTATGAATATTTGCAATAAGAGGGTGCCAAATTATATCAAACTTTACTAGTTTTCTATCTCGCTCCGGGCACCGGGGTTTCATTATTCAGCGAGTGTTGCCGGTGACCAGTCCTGATAGTTTTTTTTTGTCATTTGCAGTTGTGCTGGGATCGCCGAATACCCCATTCGGGTACCCATGAGCAGTTCGCCCAGATACCAGTTCTGCCCAATTGTCAATTCTCCAGCCGTGCCTTGTCCGCTCTTAAACTGCTATCTGCCTGAACGTGTCAACTATACTCTTGATGGTGTCAACTACCCTTGATGACGCCAGCCGCTATTTGATGACGCCAGCCGCTATTTGATGACGCCAGCCGCTATTTGATGACGCCAGCCGCTATTTGATGACGCCATCCGCTATTTGATGACGCAATCCGCAATTTGATGACGCAATGCGCTATTTGATGACGCAATCCGCAATTTGATGACGCCATCCACAATTTGGTCACGTCATCCACAATTTGATGACGCCATCCGCAATTTGATGACGCCAGCCGCTATTTGATGACACCAGCCGCCTTCTAAAGACTGCAGCAACCTCCTGTCGCGACTGTCCTCGTTTCCTGGTTACTGCCCCTGCTACCTGGCCAGTCGGGCCGTTCCGACGTCAGTCCATATGACGAAACAGCCGTCCATAGTCTACTATTGAGTTTGTATCTCGGCAGTACAGTTACATTCGTAGGCCACATACTATTTACGACCGATATTTATCCGCTAACAGTTCAGTTCTTGCATAGTTAAATCCACCAGATTTTTATAGTTAATCCCAGTGACGAAACAGCCGCGTTCTTGTCAAAATCCGATCTATTGTGCTATTGAGTTTTACATTAACCGCATAGTGTTCATTATCGGCCAGATGCATATCATTTGCCTTAGCACTCAGCAGCCAATAATATTCATTACTTGTTCAATTAGGTTTGTTGTTATTCGCGTTCCTTGAGTTTAGTTAGCTACGTTGCATCTTGCGATATTTTGAAATTACTAATATTTGATATTTTATTTTGGGTCTAACATTTTCAATTAAATAACTTATATATAGCTGTGTTTATGTATCCACATCCTTGAAGTCGGGACCGAAATTAATAACGAACCGGAGTTATTTGTCCTCTCCCTGTGATCGGTGGTATAGTCTAAACCAGGCGAGAACGGATAACCTTCCATACACAATAACGATTCAACGGGTCACGGGCAGTTTAGTATACTATAAAATTGATAATATTTGTTCAATACTGCAGAATTTCCAGGGGTCCAACCTGAAAGGCCCAGCCAGACCGTGAAATTTTCACGGGTGAAGCTAGTTAATATCATAGATAGTAATGGCAGTCCAGGCGATTCCTGAAAGCCTTGAATTTTCCAGAAGATGCTTCAGATAATCTTGAGGGTCGCAGAGGCAATTACAAGCATTTGAGCTTGCTAAAATTGTACATATTCGTTGGCCAGTCATATTCGTCTCCAAACGTATAGCACGTAGAGCTCAGCGTTAAAAAAAGTCTATTGCTATTTCGTTTCAATAGAGGAAAAGTGCACAGCTTCACAAATTTAAATTTATTTTAAATCTGAAGAACTATCGCAATATTTACCACTGATATTTGCTAAGGCAGCCGACGACTACGAATATCAGTTGTATAAATCTGGTTAGACATCCACGGACGTATTTACAGGAACACAAGAGAGAACAACATTAACAACAACAACAACAACAATAACAACAAGAAGGAACGCGAAAAATCAAGTAAGGTTACCAAAATAATATTGTGATAATCTGGCTTAAGAATTATTAAAATGCATTGTACATATGTATGTTTAATACTTAAGAATAGAGATTAAGTTCGAGTGCAATGTTCGGAAAATATTCTCTCAATTCTTTTTGTATAACGTGTCTGAATCAGTTGTAACGTTTTATACAGTATCATTCCTGATGAAAAGGTAAGATCAAATAATAAATAATTAGATTGATTGTTAAGGGGCTAAATATAAACGTCGAAGAGTGATCAAGCTACAATCATTCCACAAGTCTGACGATATTTTAGCGGTAATAGTCATGCACTTTCAATATATTCCATATACTCGATTTTTATCAGCAGCTAGAGTCAAGGTGAATCAAAATATAAAGTTGAGCAATAAGTCACGAGCATTTTCTGCAAAGTTTTTTTCTGCATGATTTTACAACGTAAAATTCACTATTATCTCCGTTTCATTGATGACTACCTCCCATTGTGAGATAGTTTCTCGATACCTTGATTGGCCATAAAAAGTTCTGTTTTTAAACAAAAGAACTAGATACATCAGGAGCTTAATTCTACATCAACATTAAATTATTTACTACGCAATGCATTTGAAAGTTATCGCAAGAGATGAAAACAGATTATGCCATGGTTGGAGAGTATGGAAGATGAGGCAGCACTTCCCTTTCAAATTTTTGAATCTCGGCTTTGGTCACAGCCATGTAAGGACGGGCATTACCGTGTTGCAGAAAACGACTGTATCGCCAATACGAATTGTTACTAAATTGCTTTATTGGGTGGGTGTAGTCACTAACAGTAGAGCTCCCCATTTCCAGAGTGATTACGCTAAAGTAGTTTGTAACAGATCATGTCTCTCCAGTCCCACCTTACATGTAACATGGTCTGGCAAGTAGGGTCTTATTTGCTTGAAGAGTTGCTTGTCTGTCGAGTTTGAGCCATCCATTACGATGCTTCATATTGATGTCAAGACACCATTCTCTCTTGTTGTGGTAAAGAAAGAGCTGCTTACGACCATGTATTCAATGATGTCTAGCGAGCAAACTAGCGGAGATCGGGGAACGCTGTTGTTTTCGTTCGCAGCGTGTGACTCTCATGGGCGAAGTTTATGAACCTCGCCTATTGAATGAAGGAAGTACACTTCATCACTTTTGGTTTTCTCAACAGTTTTTTTTTTCAGTGCCCGCATCAAGCTCAATAATTATTTAATCGCCTGGATCGTGATCCGTCCTTCAGTGTAAAATTCCCAGTTTGAAGTGCTAGGCATTTCGCTTCCTCCATTCACGTCACAAATATCGCTAGCTACTTTGGTGGTGGATTCCATATTAATGATCTACAAATGAACAAAAACTAACGAAATTTAAAACTCAAAAGAGTAATTATTCGAAGCAAAAATTCTTATTAAAATTAAAAGTATTAATATTTTGTGCTAAATTTCACTATATAATGTCTTAAGTTGAAAAGAGAAGAAGCACTCACAAGCAGTTATTCCTTAACCTAAAATAAATAATCAAACTGAACGTCTTACGGCATTAACTTTTGCATAAAAACTAATTTTTCGAAAGAAAAGAACTATTTGAAGTTGAATCAAATGATCTCTATTAAAGTTAAATGTGTAATATTTTGTTCTCTGTTTATTCTGCTAAAAAAAAAAAACACCCGTGGAAGCCGTCGGTTGCTTTGCTTCATTTCTTTAAAATACAGCATATGTCCAGTATATTATATGTGTATTCAAACATGGAACCTATGTTCCGGGAGACCTCGGTTAGTGAGTTTCATTTTTCAAAGAAATGCATCATAATGGCCTGTATACATATGCACTGAAGAATTGTTTCAACAGCATGAGACGCAGCCTGAAAGGCATTATCGCGCTATTGCTCGTTCCATATTTTTACAAGTGAAAGTAGCTCAGTGCAAGCCAAGATGAAAGGCTTCGTAAGTAAAATTCCAGCCTCATACAAGGCGTTAATTGCGGCACGGCCTTACGATCGTCGTTTTTGACGCTTGGATCAAAGGGCGATCGTTGGTACAGATGAGGCGGCTCGCTTTTATCCAGGCAACATTTGTCGAGAGGAATTATTATATTCGCCGAGGAGGTTATGTTTTTGTCGAGTTTGTCTGTCTGTCTGTCACAAAGTTATCTCAGAATGTTATGAACGGATCCTTACGAAATTTACAGGGAATGTTTGGTATGTTAGAGGAACAGATGATTTAATGATTTACTTTCGATGAAGATCTGTTGGTCATTTGTTTGTCTTCCTTTTGTTTTGGTCGCATAACTCGGGCAGTGGTGAATGGAGCTTCATGATATTTAGTGGAGTTTTTGGAAATGTTACCAACAGGAACTGACCAAATTTTTGCAATGATCTGTCAGTCCGTTTGTTTGGTTCTCTCTATGTGTGTTTCCATATTTGTCTGTAAAATAATACAAAAGGCTATGAACGAATCATTATGAAACTTTCAGGGCCTGGTTGAAATGATGAAAAGGAAAGAACCAACTCTTGGTGGTCATCGGTTCGTCAGTTTGTGAGTATGACTATATGTCTGTATAGCATGAGCAGGATGGTGTACTCGCGAATCACTGAGAAGGTACTTTTTTACAACAATCCCAGACTGCCGCCAACTGGCTGGGTCGAGGTTTCGTGATGGAGGTGATGTACAGATGCCATGCAGTGGGAGCCAGTGATTAAGCGTAGAGCTGCGTTCTGCACCGCTTGCAGCTTGCTAACGGCGGTTTTTGAAACGTTGAGAAACCAGACCGGCTCTGCGTTGAGCATAATGATTCTCGGTAAGTCAGAAGGAGGTTCACCTTTTGTTGCCCCTATCTTACGTCCGCAAGCGCTGAGAGGATCCGCAACTGGGAACAGCATCTGTCGCAACATAAACTACGTGAGCAGCAAACCTAATGTGTGGATCGAACACTAAGCCTAGATTTTTTGTATTGTGCTCTAGTGTGAGGGCCGTAGCACTCATCTTGATTACAGGGTTCAACTTGGACTGATGAAAGTCTGAAGTAAATAAAGTGGAGTGGGATGGGTTGATGATCCTTCCTGTCAGCTCTGCGGACATGGTGAGCAGACTGTCAGTCATTTTTTCTCATGTCCTAACTGCCCCACTGATCTGACGGCGAGCTGTCTTTTGCAGGAGCCACTTGGGGCTGCGTGTTTCCTTGCCTTTATTTGCCTTTCTCGCTGAACATACCCCCCCCCCGAGCCTCCTCCCGAAGTCGGTGATGGAATGCCCTGACGATGACAACAAACAACAACACTAAATATTTGTTTTAATGTTTGTCAGAATATGACTTAAAAAGTTATGGACGGTTCTGCAAGAACATTTCAGAAACTGTCAAGAATTTCAAAAGGCACAATAAACCAAATTTTAATGATGATGAGGAAATCCTAGTTGCAGGACCAACTTAAATGTTATGTTAACATTGTCTTGCTTGGCAGGGGTATGCGCTCTTATATAGTGCTGCCCTAGTTATCACCCGCAAACCACGTGCGAGAGGTGATAATGTTTTCTTTCAAGATTTAAGTATATATATTTGGCTGTTTGTCTGTCCGCCCAAAGAGTGGTCAAATCCACATTTGTGAAATGTTCATATTTTTTGTAGGGACTTTGGTGGGCTGACCTAGATGTGACCCACGCCAAAAAAACTAGCCCTAGCAGTCCATCAAAAATGATGCCGTTGAATTTTCCATAACCGTGGTGAATTTGCCTCCACCGCGGCAGATCGTCTTCCGCCACGAGGCTTCTATTCTTTACCTATTTTATTATCGAAGATCTACTCAGAGATTGGGGCTGCGCCCTAACCTCGTTCATCAAAAAATGACTTTCGTTGAATTTACCCCCTGCCGCGGGTGATGGTCTTTCCCCACGAGGCGTTCTAGTTGGTTTCTGACTTTATTACGTTATTCATGTTAATATTCTTACATACTTTGGCCTAACCTTAACTGCATAATCAGGTTGTCATATAATGCCTAGACATTATCTCAACAACTATGTTTTTGAAAGGATAATGGAATATACAGAGGAAACATCAGCGAAAGAAGAAACAGCTTATAGATAATCTCTCACTCAGCAGCCACGCTTGAACTGCTTATATTATCAGCTTCTGATACTATGCGTTGCCCTCTTCTTGGCTGATGTGAACCATTTCCATACAGGAATAGTCTGGAACAAATTGCAATAGTGATTTAATAAAAGACTTCGGTCAGTGAATTCCGTTCTCTTTCGTTTCTTATCCACTATATTATAACTAGTGTGCCCGCGCTGTCATAAAATGACAGCGAATAATTTGTGGTGATCATTCTTCATTAACCATGCTTTCCTTCATACAATTGCCAACTTCAAAGATCATCCAGATGAGGGTCCACGGCATCCTAATTACTCTAATTTCCGAGCATCAACACTTATTTTCTGACATGAAAATACTTAATTGCTTTTGCCGTCAGTTTAGCAATACTGAAAAGAATTGTTTCGATTCGGTATCATAGATACCCTAGTGTGTCATATTTGTCTGATAGTCTTTTGGTTATTGAAAGATGTTTTGTCGACAATTGCATCAAAGTTGGAAGGATAGCTGATGGAACGAAATCATCTGCGGGAAGAAACTACGAATCAAGATACATGAGAGTGCCAATGGAAGCTTCAGATATCTTCAATGCTGAGATTCCAACTCCGGCAATGCAAGAAGTGCATTTAGACTTGAGGCCGCCCGATACTTTGCCATAGATTCGATGTATGGAGAAGGTAATACTCGCACGAATTATTAGACTAAGCCTGCGATATCTTCATATTTGAATTTCAACTATCCCTAACTTAGAAACGTTTGCCATCTTCTGCAACCTGGCCTATTTTCTACCTATCGGTGTTCAGTGGCGCTTGAGAAGACGACCAGAGCCTAAACCTGGGCTAAATTCCGCCTATCTGTTTTGTTAAAGCGTGACACCGAACATAGAAATAAATATATAAATATAGATATATTTATAAACACACGACGGTCATTCTTAGTATTAGATAACCTGGCTGCTCGAACAAACTGTATGAATAGAGTTCTTGTGAAAAATGAAACGCATCTCACCACAACTTTACTTATACAGTCGTAGAAAAAATAACCAAGTATTATAATAATATTTTATTGCAACAGTCCACATATTTGCTGTTTTCTTCTACTTCTTCTATATTTTGTTAAAGCGTGACAGAAAATGGATAAAGAAATAGATAAATACACATCGGTCTTCACTATATTGTAGATACACAGTTGCATGTTGGCTGCTTGCTCCGAGTTTGCTTGCACTGAGCTGGCTTGCCTGCTCTTTGGTGGGCCATTCCCTCCATCAAGCTGTTAAGCATTTATATAGGAGAAAATTCATCTGCTGGAAAAACAAGTAGAGATATAATGAAATTTCAGGGCTTGGAACTACGGTGACAAATGTAGCTACTGAAGTATTTGCTCAGAAGTGGAAATGCTGCCCTTTCTGAATCTCGCTTCGCTTTGAAAAGTAGCTCCGTACTTTTTGATATGATGATGATTCTTTTGAGCGTGGTAGATAAAGGGCGGTATCTTTTATGGAGTTTTTGATCCTGTCGTGCATAAGCTATAACGCATACTTTTTGCCTGAATTTCTTCGTAGCAGTTAGAGAAGCTCAGTTTTGATTGGAGTTTTTGTTCCTGCCGTGCATAATCCATTTCGCGGATATTTTTTTCAGCTAAATCTCTTCGTAGCAATGGAAACTTGACGTTGAACAGACGCCAAATTATTTCGATGTACATTGCAGCCAAATTTCGATCCTTCAAGGTTCAACTATCGACTTGCATCCAGGTTACACTAAGGCCTGAGCATTTCCAGTGAATTCTTTTGATTGGACTATATTTTCTTGGTGCTGCTCAACTTCTGAGCTGTTCCAAACTGATATTCGCACCCTACCTTTCAGGTGGAACATTTTGCTTCACAAACTCAGGCCGGTAGAACTTGCGTCTCTTCAATGGAAGATCACGCCAGAAGGTATGAGAACTATTGTATTTCGGATCCCGTGTCATTGTCTGCTGCTACCGCGGGAATTTCAAGGTTCCAGTTAGATGGGGCAGCTTATACAGGAATTATTATCAGCCAATGGGCTGGTGTTAAGATAATATCCCACATCGAATCCGAGTGTTGTAAAGCAAGTGTGGCATTGCAGTGCCAAAATGTGAACGTGTCACGGGTGTGCCTGAAAGGCCCTGCAAAAACCGTGAATGTCTCACGGGTTTGTAGCGGGAACACTTTGCTGATGGCGTGAGCAGGTTTGATTCTCAATGATACTTCACACAGCAAATTCCTGGTCTGCTAGTCAGAGGCTAGAAAAGTATAAAAATCTCACTAGTCTTTTTTTCTCTCTTTTAAGACGTTCACGAAAACGAAAAGCTATACTTATTTTTTATAATGGATAAATTTAACGGCTTATTTCCTAGAACTAAAACGCTTTACTAGACAGAACAATGAAATTACACTTTCTTCTAATATCAATAAAGTATGACTTATGATTGATGAACTACACGCAGAAAAGTATGTTCCTTACGACAAAAATCACCTGGTTTCTTATCACTAACGAAGTAATATTTTAGCTACCAAGCAATAACAATTAATCGTAAGTGACACTGTTGTTCATCACAGCGCTGTTGTTCATCTGTGGTTCAGCACAAACGACAATGTGCGTTGAGGCAAATTCAAGCGACACGGTAGTTTACAGTTAACTAATTTTGCTTAATGGCAAACAATCATTTTCTGGGTGTACTAAAAAAATAGGCAAAACTTCATCCACATCGACTTGAAAGCAGCGTGTCATATTATTTAGATTTCGAAGTGCCGGTGACTCATTTTCATCAATAGAATGACCAGGGCACAGGGTGGAGCGCCCAGAATTCTCGGTATGAAATGGACACTCGATCCTTACATCAGGGCCATCAACGCTGAGTGGGTCGTTACCCTTCGTATAGAACTAATTAGGGAACATCAATAACAATTCGCTCTGCTGGCGGCTAATTGTTTGATACAGGAGCAAATTAGTGTATTTTATTGGAGTTGTGCTCGTCGTTTGTGTGGAGTAGCGCCATTTGTTATGACACGCTGGCAACAGCAGAAGTGAGTCTAGGCATGTGCGGCTTAGTCACGTCAAGCGACAGCAAACAGCTGAGTTCATTGCAGAATATCTAGTACAACATTGGCTTGGCTTTGTAAATCTGCCCACTTCTTGCCACTCTTAAAACATTTGCGTAGACTGGATTGTAGTATCCAGTCGTCCTGTGTCTTATATACGGTTTTAGATGGTGACAGTTTAAGAATGAAGGGGTAATCCTCTGTTTTTAATGAATTGAATGACAAATAGACGGTATCTAGAAAGCCTTGTTTATATTGAGCCTCATGATGCCACGCATCACGAGGCCCTGGATGACCTGTGGAATACGTCACGATAGTTCAGTCTTGCACTGTAAATTAGAGGTACGTGTTGCACGTAACGCCGGGGCTATGAAAATTTATCCGCATTCATACTCACAACTTGATGCCAAGATATGCGGCACGTACGTCGTTCATGCTAGCGTATCTATGCTACAAACTTCAAATGCATATCGGGACGACCTGCCAGCAGCACATTCTCGCATCCGGTTGTGAGTATAAACGCAAATGTGGCTCCGGCATAGGGCCGAGTATGCACTGTGCACACTGTGCCTCGCTGCTCGGGTGCTTCAGAGCCGTTGGAATTGAACGTTGTCAGCGGGATATAATGCCCGGAGGACCCCGACGTTTTGCATCCAAACTTAGGGTATCTCTTTTTATTTCGATATTTAACTTTGACAAAATAAATTTTATTGCTATTGAAAATCGATATTTTCGGTATCCTTCGTAATATCTTCGTTTGGATAAATCAAGTGCATGCGCTAACTTTGAAGAATGCATTCATGCGCGTTTTAATGGAGGTGTTGCAATGCATAGAAGTGAAATTCTATTTCAGGAATGACTTCACTCTCGCATCAGATTTATACCATAATGTTTGGAAAGTTGAATTCATTCACCCTCGGTAGTACTGAAGTTTCATGAAATGTTTTATTCAAATTTGATAAGTAACGATATGTAACGGGAATTAAAGTAGCACTAGCCCAGCCCAGCGGGTGGAAAAACAAAAGAATGAAAAAAAGAAGATCCGAGATCACAGAATAGCTCTGTGTACAGATAGTTTAAAGCTGCCAATACCCGCACCAGCAAAGACAGAGCCATCAAGACCATTCCAAACATCCACACACGATGGAAAAAAAAAAAAAAACGAGCGAGAATCATGGCCCGTACGGCATCGTAACGGTTCCAAGGTAAACTCATGAAGAGCACCAAAGCGCCGAGGATACCTCACCCGAAAAAATGGCTCCGGAAGAAAATTAGACAGTGCATGACTAGGGCAGTTATAAATTTTATACAAAAAGCACACCCCACTAACTCTGCGACGATGCGCCAGATCACAAGGCACAACACCATCCAGCATCAACGCATATCGGCGAACAACTTTGTCAATCAAACACAGATGACAATCGGCAGTAGAAACCTAGACTACAGAGCAGTATTCTAGAAGATGGAGAACATAGTAATTAAAGCAGCGATGTGTCAACTCTACCGTGCCAAGCACCCTCCAAGCACGTCTCATAAGACCAATCTTCTGTGATGCACGTGGGGCAACGGAACGAATGTGGGGCTCAAACGCCAACTTTGGATCAAGAATGACACCCAAGATTACCAAGTTATCAACGACAGGAAGTGACACACCATCCAGTGTGAGTGCGGGGAAAGGAGGTCTAACTGTACGCGACCTGGACACGAGCATGGTCTTAGTCTTGCCCGCATTTAACCTCATCCTCCACCTAGGACACCAGGAATCAATCACTTCCAAATCATGCTGAAAGGATTCTGAAACCTCCAACTTATCACTAGGCTTATCGCAAACAGCCAGCAAAGTAACATCATCAGCGTAACCAACAAGTAAACTAGAACGCCTCGGTGGCGTAAGACCATCACTCGCAGTAGGGGCAAATTCAACGAAGTCATTTTTTATGAACGAGGCTAGTGCACAGCCGCATTCTTTCCATGGATTAGCGCTTCAATAATAACATGAGAAAATAATAGAACGCCACATTCTCCATACGATCTGCCGCGCTGGAGGAAAATTGGCCGCGGTGGAGAAAATTCAAAGCCGTTATTTTTTATGGCCAGCTAGGCCCAGTGTTTTGACATGGGTCACGTCTAGGGAAACCCACCAAACTGCTTCGACCACTTTTTGGGTGGACAGACATATAAATATATATATTTACTTAAATCTTCAATGAAAACATTATGACCGCTCTCACTTCGTTCACAGGTGATAATTATTAACAAAATCAAACAGGTCCGCTCTACATATATAATGGGTGTTTTCTTAAGAGTGTCACAGCTTTAAATTGGTGAAAATTATACAATAAAGTGCATTAGATTGAAAACTATATTATTAATTGAAAGTTTATTACTTGACATTAACATTTAAAAATGATTTCGATTATATGGCCACCGCGACTGTTCTTAAGAAACTGGATTCTGGACGTCCAATTTGGGTTACTTTTCTCCAGCGTTTCTGGCGAAAACCTACGTATAGTACGCATAATTTTGGTCTCCAAGGCCTGAATTGTTGCTGGTCATCAGCTTAAACCTTTGACTTACCATAGTCCCACAGGAAATAATGAAGAGGTGTCACATTGCAAGACCTTGGGGGTCAATTGAAAGGTCCATTTCTTGAAATTATTTCCTCATCAAACTTTGGGTTCAACAATTCGATAGTTGCATTCGCCGTATGGCAGGTTGTGCAATCCTGTGGGAATCACATCTAGTCAAGATCAATGTTCTCCATATTTTGAAATGAAAGGTCCCTTATCATGTTGCGATGACGATCTCCATAGATGGTGAATTGACGAGTTATTTTCAAAGGAAGTTTTCACTATCCTGTAGTGCTCGTCAAGTGTCAGTCCTACCATGGTGACAGTTTACAGCACACTGAGTGGTTTCGGCTGCATTATGCATGTGGAGTGATTAAACAGCTGCCAGGTGCTCCAAATAATTTTCAAATGTTAATGCCAAGCTTTAAACTATCGATTAATAATATAGTTTTCAATCTAATTTACATTATTGTATTATTTTCTCCGATTTAAAGTTATGACACTATAAAAAAACCGTTACAATGAATAACAATGGGCCCAGAACATTACCCAGTGGGACACCAGAAACCAAACTCACCTCTCTTCCCATCTACAACAACACATTGACGTTTCGTGCTTCCCGGTGTTGCAAAATGCTTCATTTGGGTTGGACTACTTGTCCGTGGTGGCCTGAGTGTGAAGTTTTAATAATAATATGCCGCGCCGGCAGCACATTCCCGGTCGATTCAGCGCTGCGCGAGGCACAGCGCCTTATAAGATGCAGCACGTAAGATGCAGCAAGTGGCTCACAGTCAATAAGTAGATTGTTTCAACTACCTCAGTGGAATTAGCTGCTCGTATTCTTTCTATATATTGAACTGAAAGTAAACAGCTACGAGTACTGCACCTTCCAAAGAAGGAAAACGGCCTCTAGTGTTCATTAGCAATGAAGCGATTTAACTGTAAGTGCCTTACAGGCACTTTTGACAGCAAGGAATAGTCTATAGTCAGTTTCATAATAAAGACTTTCGTATGCTTGTTTACCTCTCGACTCTCTGTGACGCTTGAGGCACAGGAGGTGCTTAATGGCAGAACTAGTTTATTCGTATTTTGGATGCAGATGGGTGTGGGTCATTTACTGAATTGATTATTGTTGCTGCTGCGCCGAAGAATGATGTAATATTTGCTCTTAATTTTTTAAAACATGAAACATGTAAATGTTTAACCGGAGCGGAATTGGTGGCGCTCATATCTTTTGATATTTGCAACTGAAGCAGGAGCAGGTCAGTGCACGGGCGCTGCGGTTCTAATTGTCGGATCTCGACTACGGGCATGGGAGGAAATGAACGATGAAAAAAACTATCAATGTCATATTTTCGTTGTCATTTCTGAAAATGTATATTTTAGTTCCGCGATAAAGTGCTGTGGGTTGAGCTTTCAGTTACACTGTTAATGTAAAGTAATACATGAAGCACTTCATAATACGCGCAGTTGAATTTCTTTCGAGCAGACTTTTTAAATTTTATTTGTCTCAACTACTACAGGCCAAGCATACTCAAGTAAAGAGCCAGTTAGTGATACCGAATGTTGAACATACCTTTGGGTACATTCTTCTCGGGAGCGAAGTTCCATCACTAAAATTTAAATTTAAGGTAACTTAAAGTTTGCTACAATTACACTACAATCTATTGTACAGTGGAGGTTCAGGTATACTAAAAAAATTCATAAAAATAATTGATACTTGGGCATAAATGTAGTTCAAATATTTCGAGTTACAGCTCAAGAAGTTATGAGCAATTTTATAAAAAAAAACTAAGCACGGTAACGCTAAACAGAGTCGGTGCAACCAATAGTTTGCAGCTATAGCACTGTGTCCTGTTGAATTTCTTTTCAACATTTTAATTTTGTAGGTAATTAATAATATTTATTAGTACTACGAGTCCTAGATGCTGTGAAGATTTTATAGCTTTCATCCCAATAATAAAGGTCAATCAGTCTCATATATTCAAAGGCCGGATGCTCTGCCATATTGATCCGGAGCATCAAATTAAATTGGGCGAAAGCCAGATGCCCTCTCGACATCTTTGGCTTCTTCCAAAGTCTCCAAACACTCGATGGCCCGGAAGCCATATTTCGAAATGACTGCCGGCGGCATATTAGCCAATGGATATTTATTTCAAAACTTTAGTTTGTTTACGCAAGGCTGCTCATTCAGATTAGCTTGTAATAAGGATATGAAATGCGATATTAAACTGTAGGAGCCTTCGGGTTGTTTGACTCTCAGGCACCAAAAGAAAAAACTTAGCTCCTTGCAGGAATAGCATTGGTCGAGGCCCCACTTTGGTTGGTACTCGGCAATATACAGTAAACGATAATATACGGCAGTGGATATTATTATACCCTGCGAGAGTCCCTGTGACAGCTTTATTTCATTCGCAAATTAACGGCATTGAGAGGCCTTAACCTACTGTGTAAATATCAATGTATGCTACATATGCCAAATGCTGAAAAGTTGCAATATATGAACTCGAAAAAAGCTATCAATATGCAGCTTTTTCTGTGGTACAGGTACACGGTTTGTGGTGAAGAAATAATGTGGGAACGTATTCAATACTAGGAATGAGTTTTAGAACTGCATCCGTTGTCTTTATTAAAAAAAAATCTGCAAGATGACGAAAATTTGAAAAAAACGTAAAATTGTTCTAGTTCTAAGTGTTTATCAGTTATCTTAGATGCATTGTTTCCCATGAACTTTCATGTTATTAGTTACTGAGAATGATTTTGTTACTTCATTCTTACGACTGAAGTGATTCAGTGAGGTTGTGTTGTGACAGTGCTCTGTACAAGCACAATTAACTGTCAAGACCATAGAGTCGTGGGCAATAAAACAATCGAGCGCCAGTGCTTTGTGAATGGCCCACAATAAAATCTTATGAGGACAACCGCGAAGCCCGAAGTGCACGTATCGCCTGTTAGTTAATTTGACATGGGGCGTAGAACTAATAACAGAAATAGGAAGGGGAAAGAAGAACAG
>LQNS02278094.1:15220754-15235043 GCA_001587735.2 Parhyale hawaiensis
AATGCTCACACTATGGAAGCAATTAATCCTTCCGAGAATAGAATACTGTTCCCCACTTTGGATGCCGAGTACAAGAAAAAAGCTTGAACAACTTGAAGTTATCCAACGATCGTTCACGGCCAAAATTCGAGGCATCCAGGAGTACGATTACCGCAAACGACTCAGCTGTCTCCACTTGTATTCAATACAGCGCAGATTCGAACGATTTACAATCATATACTTTTGGAAAATTCTGGAACGTATCACTGTGAATGTGAATGAGCAGATTGTCGCCAGACACTCGAAATGAACTGGAAGGACCTGTGATATCCGTATCCCAAGCAGAGATGATGGAAAAGCTGTGGCCACAAAATATTCCAATAGCTTCTCTGTACGAGGAGCAAGATTGTTTAACAAAATGCCTCGGCATATTCAAACCTCACTGATACCAAAAATGTAGAGTTCAAAAATTTGCTGGATTCACATTTAAGAAGAATACCAGATAGACCAGCGGTCAGCGGCTACGTGCACTGTGGAGATAATTCGCTGCTCTCTCTTTGGTTACAAACTGCGGCACCACAGAAGACACCCAGCAGAGTGACTCCACACACGTAAGGTGATGTGAGCAACGTCACCTGGACTTCTTCCGAAGACTCTCAAGGTAACTCAAGGTAAGGTATACCTACTCATAAATCAAGAAAAAAATGCTTGCAGCGCCGTAGTGATTCTGTGCACTTAATGTTATATGGGACTGGCGGAAAGTTTACTTTCAGCTACATATTACTATAGAAAACGCATAAGGATATTAAAACGTTGCCCAGAAATTGTCATGAGTATGCACCAACTCGTGTATATCTTATGAAGATGTTGGAAACACATGCATTTCTGCTCAATCAGCCGAAGTACATACATAAGCAAATGCAAATTTTACCAACACGTGAATTTCTGATGCATGTGTTGGTATATGTACTCAAATGCCAACTGCAGAAAACGTGTTAATAATTATACGATCAGCAACGCAATTCCTCCCTGGTAGAATTTAGTTTGTTCCATGTGGAGGATCAAAAACAGCAAATTACTAATATGTAGAGTGACAAGCTGCGTTGGCGGCATAACGCTTCCGAGATCTTCTCTCGTAACTTCTCTCAGCGCTCTTCAGCAGAAATGCTGCAACTCATAGAGGAGTCCATATGTATTATGTATCACACGTTTGCACTGCTTTGACTGAAGTAAAGATTTGCACCGAAGAATGTGGACGGTCCTTGGAGTTTTAGTGTACAGACGGACACTTGTGACCACAATGGTCCATCTACAAGAGTAAAAAATGACTGCGGTCTGACACTTCGGCCTTTTTACACCCGTAGTTTGCCATAAGTTGGCGTAACTGGGCCCTCCAGCAATGTCCCGTCGCTGTAGGAACACTGCCCTTTAATAGAGACTAGAGACAAAATAGTAGTGCATGTGACAAGGGGACTAAATTCATAGTTCGTATTCTAGTCTTCAAGCTATCTGAGCGAAAACTGACCACAGTAAAACTGCTCAAAGAGAGATTTCCTTCTCAGAAAAAACGTAACGAAAATCGAGACCTTCGAAATTTGAAACTTTGCTGAAGAGGACACTGTATACAGCTCCATCTCTTGGGAAGTGTAGCGATGATTTATGCTACATGTAAGCATGAGTAAAAATGTCTAGTGAAACTTAATTGGTAGAATATCTTACTGTACACATAGGGCACCGTCACAGTTTCATATGGTGTTTGCCAAACGATATGTTTTACAAATGTAGAGAACGCAAACACACTGTTCAACTGGCCCCTTCCGAACTGAGACTCCAGTCCGAAATTGAAACACTATGCCTGTCTGCAGCTTAGGAGTCCGCTATACGTGGTCTCAACAGTAACATACCGTCCGTTCTTCAAGTAAAAGAAGGAGAAATACTCATGTGGTAGTAGGAATAAAGTTTTACTAGTAGTCTAACATTCATGTTATCTGTGTGAAATTTTGCTCCAGGTATTCGCAACTTCCAGTAACATCTGACAGCTACACGGCTGAGCGCTGCTCTCATGAGAGTAAATGAAATGTTTGATCAATTTCCGGGGACTTCTCTATTGACCTAACTGAAATAAAAAAATGAGAGTCCGTGGACTTTTAATTGGTATGACGGGTACTCTACGATAATATCTCGTGCTGTGTAAGTTTTCGTTACTGCAGTTCTCTGTTAAATTCTTGTCAAAGTCTGCATTATAAGGAATCTTCCCTCACCTCCATTCCAGTAGCGTGTGGAGTAATTCAAATCGTTGCCAACAGTCATCAATACTATAATGAACCCAAGAAGTTTTTTTTTACAGAGTGCTTGCTAGAATATGCTACTGGAATTCAATGTACGAGTTTTGGTTTCTTCTTTAGCAAAACCACCTGTAAGGATAGAAGCATTTAGAAGTTATTGCCATCCACAGTGCACAGCACATTCAGTGGATCGACTTGCTCATTGATGGCATTACATCTGGTCACTTTCACTAGCGTCCGTCAGTGGCTGGCGTGGCTTAACACCGCCCACCCAATGGGGGACTGGCTAAATGGGAACGAAATCGGAGGTGACGTCATCGGTGAGCCGCTCGGGCCACTGGATGGGGTTGTTACGAGTTTTAATGGGTAGTCCTGGTGTACATACAACACTTGATTCTCTTTATATGCGAGTTGGAAATAAGCAAATTTGCTTGCAGGCGAATGGATAGTCGTCACCTCCGATTCTCTTTCTCCGAGAAAATTCGCTCCTATGCGGCCGACGAGCGCCTTGGGGAATGAAAGTTGCGCGAGGGAAGCAATGAGAGACGCGTGCTGGTGACTCGGGTGGGCTGACCCGAACCGAGTGCGACCGACTCGCAGCCTCGCGTTCTCGCCGAGTTTCCCGCCACTAGCGCTACCCGTACACCACCCACACTTGACCTGCGATTGTTTAGCGAGTATTTCCCACTGTACAATAAATTATTTATTCTTGTTCATTGTGCTTTCATGCAAAGTGTATTAATATATAATTACTCTAGTGTTCTAGTTCTGTTGTACAGTATAATAATGAGAAAATGCCTGAGTGAAATCGTACGGAGGGAGGCCTTGGGGAGGGGAGGTAGTAAATATGGGTCATGGAATGTAACCCCCTCGGTAGGTCCGATAGGATCGATGCGTGTGATTCATCGTATGCCAAGTTTTTCACAAATATAACCCTCGTAAATTTGTTTCACGAGACCGAGATGTGTTTATAAAAAATGCAGTCATGCAGCTCTTAGAAATAAAATAAAAAAAATTCTCTATGTTTTAATTCTTGGCAGGAAGGCAAGTGTGCTAACTGTGCGTGTTGTTGAAATACTGATACGTAACCTTAACGACACTAATGTCGTTTAGGGTCTTGTGCTACAATAATTAAGCTATGCCCTAGAAATTTGATCTGTTTCGTGATGAAAACTAGCAGTTTTGATAAAATGCATTAATACATTAATAATTCGTACAAATGACGCTGTTTGTAAAGTTGCGTGTGCGATGTATCGTAAGGGGAAGACTTAGGTATTGAGACCGTCTTGTCTTGCTGAACGCTATCTCTCACCAGTCAACCCGCTGGGGACTCCATGCAAACATATCACCATCAGTTATTCCGGAAATTCTTATGAAGAAATACTTGTAGATGTAGTGCAGGATATGAAAAGTATAACCAAAACCTATAGTCGTCTGTAAATCTTTCACTTTCTTTTAATTACTCACCTTGGTCATTCTAAAATAATTTACAGTAGTGTCAGAAAGAAACTCCTGACCCGTAATATTTTTATGGGATTTTAAATTACCCTAAATTTTAGGTTTCTGTATATGGTAAATTATGTTTATAGCAATCGATTAATCGACATTTCCCTTTTTAATTGATAAACCGCTTCATGAAATATCAGCTAAGTTAAACATGGATTTTTTCATTAAATAGAAAATGTAGTCGAATTACAAGACAAACAGTAACTCCGCATTTATTTTATATTATGTTAATGAATTTTTACTCAAAATTATGTACAAACTATGCCGAGTGATCAATATTTATTAGTACTTGACAGCATCCAATCTTTCTGGCATCTCCTCGGTTAGTTTCCCTACAGAGCTCCGGAGAAAGGACGTAACATATTTCTTCTAGTTTATGCACAAATCAGGACTATAAATATTTTCTTGCGTAGCTAACTAGTTCTTGATATAATGCCATACATTCTATATTGGGTTCAAGTTAGGTGAGTGGGAAGGCCAGTGCAAGCATGTAACGTGATTGCTCTGGAGAATCTCTTGATGTTGGCTGCTGAGCGTATCGGAACATGCCGTGCATTAATACGGAATTTACGGCAAATAACCATCATTATCATAATAGAGAACAAATTGCTCAGTCAGCATGTCCACTTATTAGGATGAACCAAATTAGCGGTTTCACCTGGACTGAAAAGAATTACAAACTTCTACTATTCTCTTCTGTTTATTTGCATCTTCGTCAGATACATTTTCTCATTGACAGACACGCAGAGTTTCTGCAAAGAAATGAAGCCTAATAAATCTTCTGCTAAAACTTTAATTTTCTGTAGATCTGAAAAGATAAAAAACAGCATTTCAGTTTGTTCCAGTGGAAATCCGTGTCTATTCTACGACTTACAATTTGAATGCAATATTTAAATGTTAAAAGGTATTGCATAAAAATCTAAACTAATGCTTAAGAAATTACCCTTTGTACATCGCACCCAGACTGCTAAAGAAAAGTTTCATATATAAAGGAGCAATAATCACCTGATAGCGAAGATATGCTGGCGCGGGCACTGGCAGAACGAACCTGATACAGAATATATGCGTGCCCTAGGACATCGCATACGGAATGGGTGTTGACATCTACGCACGATATTAAACCTCTAACTTGGCTGAAAACTCGCTAACGGTAATTAAAAAAAAATTCCAACATGGACATGAGGTTTTCTTCTGGTGCCAGTGTATGTAAATAAAAAAATCTCTTGGACTAAACAAGACAAGTGAGAATTTACAGAACATGTATGCTCACAGAAAATGAATAAGTACACGTAAGTAAACTATAAAAGTAAAAAAAAAAAAAGAAATAGCACCCAAAATTTATTAGTCTGGAAAGGATTCACTCGCTCACACGCCTTTGGTCACATTTATAGCTCCATGTTGCCATGCTTCGTTGCTTTCTAAAATCTGAGAGACTTTTTAAAGATTTTTCTTGTTCCTCCCCGAAAACAAAGAGAGACAGACAGACGTGTGACAGGGGATTTGGCAGGATTTACGAGCTGCAAAACGCATCAATTTTTCCGGGAGTTCAATGCATTCGGGACGCAAGATTCGGACGCTGAAGCTTGAAAAATGATCCTGCCAAGATAAGCGCGCCCGGTGTGTCCAAAGGAACTGCTGACGCGGCAAGATGGAGCAGGGCGATCTGTAATAATATTTCTGATGGGCGTAGGGAAGCATGGATACTTTACTTGATGCGCTGTGTTACTTTATTAGATCCAGTGAAGCTTGGATACTTCAGCTGATGCTAGAGCTAGAGTGCCCGCGCTGTCAAAAATGACTGCAAAGAATTTGTGACGACCCGTCTTAATTTAATGTGCCGTTGTCACCAATATGTTTCTGAGACATACGCTACAACAGCCGACTCAATTTGTAACTAGAGCACTCTGAGAGCATCTCCGTCAAGCTAGGCAACGATAGTAAAAAATTCAAATTGGCTCTGAATCCATGATTTTTATTGTATCAACTCCAAAATCTAATAATTTGTGCCTTTTGATAGTAATAAGAGTTTGTGCAATTTTCTTGAAGATCCGTTCATAGCTTTTTGAGTTGTGCCGCTATCAAACGTTATAGCAAACATGAGTAAAACTTACAAGTGAACGAACCGATCTGCGCCAAAATTCAATCATTTATGTCTTTTAACATTTCTAACAAACGTCATAAATTTCGTAAAGATCCATTCAATATTTTTTGATTTATTGTGCTAACAAGCATAAAATTAAAAACCCTGACAAACGAAGAAACAGATCATTACCAAAATTTGGTCCTTTACTCTTCGTTATGTACCTAACAACTCATGTGAATTTCACAAAAATCAGTCCATAACTTTTTGAGTCAAAAATGAGGCAGACAAACAAACGGATGGACTGATCTTCACCAAAATTTAATCATCTGTTCCTCCTAACATGTCCAACAATCCCTGAAAATTTCGTCCAAATCGGTTCATAACTTTTTGAACTATTTTGGTGACAGACAGACAAACACGACGAAAACATAACTTCCTTGGCGGAGGTAATAATAATAACACAGCGTATAATCACGAAAGCCTGCCATCGCCAGCAATGGAGAAGGAAACCCTCTAGAAGCTGCTCACTGCCTGCACAACGAAGTCCCCGTACACGCCCACCGATGGAACTCTTTATCAGCAAGCTGATGAAGTCGCGATGGGCTCACATTTGAGAGTGACCTTTGCGAACTATTACATGAGTCATCTGGAGAACAAAGTACTCCAAGAAAGTCCAACCATCAAGAAAAGACGATACTGCCGCTATGTGGACGCTTGTTTCATCGTAACTGACAGCATGGAACCATAACTAGAGCTCAAAAGAATCATGCAGACCACATCTGTCCTTAATTTCAATCATGAACTCAACGTCAGTAACAAACTAAATTTCACCACTGATACTAGTACAAGGAACTGCACCACCTAAATTTATCAAAAGGCAACTAACACTGGAATCTAATTAAACGCCTGCAGCGAATCCTCCCGGCGCTACAAAGACGGGACTGTCAAAGCACTCATCCATCGATATTACAAAATTTCATCCACCTGGAACCACTTCCACACTGCCACAGGAAATCTCAGACAAGTCCTCATCAATAATGGATACTCAAACAAACAGTTCGATTCAATCATGCGGTGGTACATTGTCCAAGCAATCTCACCCAAAGAAGCACAAACTTCTTTTGGAACGATCCACAGTTTTCTACGAGATCCAAATGTCCGCAGATTACAAAACCGACGAAAGAGTACTCAAGCAAATAGTAAAGAATAACGCATGCAACAATAGCGATAATCAATTACGACTCCTGATATAATACAAAAGCCCTAACATCGGTCAATTCGTCTCTAGGAACAACAGCAATATTTCACCTCCTTTCAAGCAAACTCATGTCATATGCGAGTACAAACGTCAGCATGAAGACTGTGAGCTTCATAACACTTCGTATATTGGCATGACTGTCACCACTCTCTCCAGAAAGCTCACTATGAACCTCCAAGACGGATACATAAAAAACCAGCATCATCACCATCACAAACTCCTTTGACAAGAGAAATGCTAGTAGCAGGTACGACCATTCTAAACCGCAATAGTAACTATCGACGGCTACAGATAATGGAATCCCCACACATTAGAGCTAAGCGATTAGTCAATAACAACCAGAATGCGGGATCGGCAAGGACTCAACTTCATGGAAACTGAAAGCAGCGCAAGCAGACCTCCACCCAACTAGCAGATTGGCTACTCACTTAATCCATAGGTCCAGCAACGCACAGCCCCCCAATACGAGACCGCCAAGAGTTATGAAGTAGAAGCATCTGTCTGCATACTACAGCATATTTTAACTGCCAACCGCTCTCCATCCTCAACTGCCTACAGACTCAGCTTCTCACCTCTTACCAGTTACGGCCCGAAGATGATCGAAACGTATCGCTGAACCCACCTGCAGCAGTTACGGCGAGCACAGTTTTGGCCAGTTATTGCATCAGACGAACCAACAGACCTTTTTAACTATTCGTTGTTTATGAGAAAATTAATGAAGAAGTTTTATCTATCAATATATAAAGACATAAACATATAAATATATAGACACATAAATATAGAAACAAATAAACATACGAATGGGTTTATGATATTGTTTGATTCAACCTGAGTTTTGAGTAGCTCAAGTGTCTTTGAATACACTTACAGTACCTATATCAGTGGTTACTCAGGCACGAATATTCACTCCAAAAATTTTCACAAGCAAGCAAGCAATGCATGCTTCCCATGACAGGAACAAGATATCAGGTGAGAAAGCAAGTGCAGGAAGTTCTCGATATACAGCAAGGTTCCGTGCAGGAATGAGGCGGATCAAGTCACGTCCGGTCGACTAAAAACAAGTACCTGTGGCGCCTTGCAATCAGACTGTCGGTGTCCCGTGTGCTACCCCACATTCTGTGTGATTCAGGTTATATACCATCGACAACCTCAAATTCATAGAGCCCAAACTGGGTAAAACCACTTTTGTTTACGAACATTGGCTTTGCTGTAAGCATTGCGATCAATAATTGATGTACGAAATAATTATTGAAAATAATATCCCATGCTGGTGTATATTTGCCCTCATGCAGGTTTTTTCACATTTTTTTTCTAAACAGCAACCAAATTAAAGCTCGCCAGCAATGTTAAATAGTGAGCTTTCTGCTTATTTCTCTGAGATTGCGTCGTATTCGGATCATCCCATGTATTTGAGTGAAACGGTGTTACATCGGAACTCGTGCAACACGGTCTAGACTTTCACTACAACATTCCTCAACCCGTGCTTTCTGATTACTATAGGAGAATGAAAGAAAACGAGGAAATTTGAAGAACTACCACAATATTTTTATTGAATCTCAAAGTATTGAATCGAAAAAAAAAGAATCTTTAAACGATAAAATACCTTGCATATCACGTAAGTAAACTTAATAGACTGAGTCAGATATGTGTACGGTACACGTACATGTAGTACGCCGCTTGGAAGTTGACACTAGTGCTGCTGGAAAAATGGGTCAATTTAAAACCAAGTACCTGGAACTAAAAATTTTGGGACGAAATCGAAACCGATATAGGCTTCCTGTAAACCAAGTCGGTTTTCCTCTTCTGTTGGTTTATTACTGTAAAAAATGAGTAAAGTATTGGTTAATTTAGTGTTTTACTGTTTTTTTTCTTTTGCATTTTAACAGCCATAATGGCAGTTAATTGAGGGCAAGTTCGATTGGGTGACAACATTAGGCTTTCGAGGCGTGACTTGACGGTAACTTGAGACAGACGCTTTGAATTTGTTATTTCAAACGTGGCGCATGTGTTTGAAGCAACGCGATTACATCGAGCCTGCTCACAACTTCAGTTCACGGAGCAGGATTGAATATCTAGAAGTCTCAAGAGTAACCAATTAGGAATCAATGCGTGAAACTTAATTCATCGGGTCGAAGCCTGCACTTCTGCCTAAAGTTGCAAACAGGTTAAGTTTCGGACATCTTTTTTTGTTGCTCAATCGACCATGGCATAACTCACAAGGAACGGTTGTTAATGACTGGCGTCGAAAATACAGTATCCAGTCCGAATCTAAGCGAGCTTTTTGCGATGCATGCGGCTAAAAAAAAAAAAAAATCGTTCACTGTGATCAACAATCGAAAATGCCGATAATGGTTTGCAAAACATGCTTCTAGAATTTTGGTTTTGGAAGATGCATCTCTTTCAAGGTAATGAGAATCATCATATGAAAAAGACCTCCGAGATTTACCTCGTTCAGGATGATGTAGATTAATAACCATATGAAAAGCCCTTCGAACTGTAGTAGACACTAAGTCAAACCTTACAAGTCGAGTATCGGCGTAACAATTGTCCCTTACCATACTGACGTGTACGCTTAACCCCCTTTCTTGACGTAACGAAGTTTGAAAATGTCGCCGACAGAACATACAATACATATTACTTTCTCACAATCTTACAACCGAAGGCAGTTGAATTGTTGCTGTATTAGAATTGCAGAGTCAGCGTTTCTGACATTCGCAATCCACTCTAAATGCCTTGATCAAACAAGAAACGGAGACAGTCATGGGTCGCAACAGTTACATGAGCCCGTCATCTTTGACGCCATAGCTCTGAGAACTTGTGGTCGGCTGCAGACGTACTCTACATGGAACCTAAATTGTATTTATCTACAGCACGTACATGTGCATGTGGATTTCTTAGCGGAGGTGCACTTTCAAGCTGACTTGCATTTACCTGGTTTTTGGATATTGTAGCGTTCTTTCACTCCAATAGTTCAAGTGTTGTAGCCAAAATATACGCCGTATTGAATCTGTCAATAGGAAAGTACCAGTGCGTGGATGGAATAAAAGCAATGGAAAGAAGTGTGGGAGGTAATAAACGTGATGAAATGCCTCCCACTTCCATGCCGGTTTTATGAATAAAATAGTGGGAGAAGGTCAAAGGTGACTGTGCTTGACAAGGGCGAATTGGATAATTATAGAATGCCAAAAGTACCGATCAGTTTTTTTTTACCTTGTGTACCAACCTCTAAACTAAAGATACAGAGTGCGTGATATGATTGCTGGGCACTAATAGGCTTTCGAGGCGTGACTTGACGGTAACTTGAGACAGACGCTTTGAATTTGTTATTTCAAACGTGGCGCATGTGTTTGAAGCAACGCGATTACATCGAGCCTGCTCACAACTTCAGTTCACGGAGCAGGATTGAATATCTAGAAGTCTCAAGAGTAACCAATTAGGAATCAATGCGTGAAACTTAATTCATCGGGTCGAAGCCTGCACTTCTGCCTAAAGTTGCAAACAGGTTAAGTTTCGGAACCAATACTCTTATACCCTGGCATAGGTATATTCCGTTTGAAGACAGAAAATGCGACCCAAATTATAAAGGGAACAAACATAAACCGACTTATGTCGGGGCGTGCCAGCGCCCGCGACCCAACAAGTCCCACCTCAGTGGAGTGGGTGTGTCAATTTCCAAAGAAAATCAAACTGGGAACGAAGTTCAATGCAACGAAGGTCTGTGAATGAAACTAAATAGATCAGAGGTCTGTGGACGAAACCGAATGGAACAGAGGTCTGCAAGCGAAACTAAATGGAACAGAGGACTCTAAACGAAACAAAATGGAACAAAAATCTGTAAACGAAACTTAATGGAACAGAGGTCTAGTAACGAAACTAAATGGAACCCAGGTATCTAAACGAAACTAAATTGAACAGAGCTCTGTAAACGAAACTAAATGGAACAGAGGTCTGTGAACGAAATTCAATGCACAAGAGAGGTCTGGCAGGACAGATAAGCACGCAAACATGCTCTGTGTGCATCACCAATAATCCTCATGCTGTAATGATTACCTCCGCCAAGGAGGTTATGTTTTCGTCGAGCTTGTCTGCCTGTTATTCCGTCTATCATCTAGATGACTCAAAAAGTTATGGACGGATTTGGATGAAATTTCAGGGATTGTTAAGTATGTTAGGAGGAACAGATGATTAACTTTTAGCGAAGATCCGCCCATCCGTTTGTTTGTTTGTTTGTCTGCCTCATTTTTGTCGATACCATAACTCAAAAAGTAATGGATGGATTTTCATGAAATTTACACGAATAATTGTTAGGTTTATTATGAGGAGTAAATGACCAAATAATTGTGATGATCTGTTTGTTCGTTCGTGTGTTAAAAGACATAAATGATTAAATTTTAGTGCAGATCGGTTGGTTTATTTGTATGTTTGACTTATGTTTGTCATAATGTTTGTTAGCAGTATAACTCAAAAAGTTATAAGAGGATCTTCAAGAAAACTGCAGAAAGTGTTAATACTATTAAAAGAAACGAATGATTAGATTTTGGTATTGCTAAAAAGAAAATCATGGTCTCAGTACCAATTTGAATACTTTGTTACCGTTGCTTTGTTTGGCGGAGGTGCTCTAGTTAAACGTTAATTCAAATCTAATCCTAGATTCCGAAGCAAATAATAGGGAAAACCTTTTAAAGGTAACTGTGTATATAATAGGTAGAATGTTTTGAAATGGCTTTCTTTATCTGTTGTAGGAAGTCTACCATTAGCGATGTAATGTTAGTTGCCAAAGCGAGACACAGTTCATTTTACAAAAATTTATTCTGAAAGTAAGGCATTCTTAAAGCTGGAGATGCCTGTAGTCTAATGTCATCTTCAGATGTATTGCAAACCTAACAGCAAGACGCAGTATTTTGAAGTAAATATTGTGAATTATGGCACATTGTCCGAAGGCTGCAAGTTTAAGACTAGAAAATCCACATGAAGACTAAGAAACTGATCAGACTCTCTGGTTATTGCGAGCAAACTGTAATGGCACTGGCTTTACTCAATCGAAATTTTATGCTGAATGGCTACCTAATTACGCTTTATTCGTGCATCCTCGTGAAAAATAAGTCAGCGTTAGGATTTAACTGCTTTGCAGACAAAGACTAACAAATAGTAGATCAGTGGTGGCCAGCACCACCAAATGACAGAAAAAAAAAACAGTTACTGCAACGAAGCCCTTTTTCTTCGCGTTTTTTCGCGGCTCTTTGCTCCAGAATATTTTCTTTCCCTTCGTTCAACTACTCAACTTGTATATCGTGAACTCAAAAGAAAATAATTCGTAGTCGCAGTACAACAATTCTCATTATGCTACCAAGTAGAGCTGTTTTAAGATTTTTCAGGCCTCTATTGCAGCAGATGAATTATTTTCTCCTCTTCAATCCTTCACATCGAGATAGAAAGACAAGGAAGCAACTAACAAAACTGGGCTTTACTGTGTAGTGAGATGAAAATTTAGGACAATCTGTAACAGCTTTGGCTTTACGTATTCCAATATTCACGATTATGTGTCGATGTTTTGCTTTTTTAAAACGGGTACTATACGAGATCTACAGAAAGTCTCAAGGGTGCTGGACTATCTGCTTCACAGGTAATCTACAGTAATTCAAGGTAATCCTTCGTAATGGCATTGGCTCAAGGCAATCGAATATTCATGCGACAGGTTGGTGGCTCTGCTGTTTCCGAAAGTGGATCAGACAAAATTTGCCCAAAATTTGAAGCATAGGGCTAGGAAATCCGTGAAGAAAGTCAGAGTCACTGTTAATTTAGGGTAATCTCCAATGGCATTGGCTTGAGGCAATCGAATATTCAAGCTTAGTGGGGAGCTTTGCGTTATGCAGACAAGGGTCAAAGGGAGAGCTGCAGTGCTGCTTCCAGCGGAGGGTGGGGAGAAAGGGAGGGCTTCTGCGTTGGAAGATGGTTGAGCGAGGGTTGTGGCTAAAGGGAGGATGGGTGATAAGGGAGAGGGGTACCGCAGCCGCACTGCAGAAGAAGTACCCAAAGAGTGAGTAAAAGGAGATAGTACTTCCACAGTTCCTGTACTGGTCAGGATTTTTTTTTTGTTCTCTGATAGCTATTTCCTTCCCACCAATCACAGGCTCCTAACCATTCGTGCAGCGTATCAGCGCGTCAGCGTTACCGGAAATTTCGGCTGCACACTTCCGTGGCCGCTGCTACCTCTTTATAACAAACCTCTTTCACTGTAAAGCGGCCTTACCGCTTCTGTCTAGTTTCGCCTCTGTCCATAACTTAGTGTTAGGTCTCCCTACAAGCCTAAGGAAATTGGAAACGTTCACACTGCATTACAAAAAAAAACCTGTACAAGAACATCTACTCGCAGTCAACACGTGGCTTGAAAAAACCGGCACGATTGCATCATTTGTTAAGCCCTCACCACACGATTTAAGCTTGTCTCTCCTATAGGAAAAACCCGATAATCTATGTTTAGTGATAAATTACTCGTATGTAGTGAAGGGTTGAATGAGCTATAGAAATTCTTGGATACTTCAGCCAACCTGTTCTCTCTATGTAGGTAGGTGTGCGTGTGTTCACCAGGTGGATAGAAAACCCATATAGTGATGCAATGAAATTGTTCTAACATTTCATATATAAAACCAGCACAAGCAAACAAATATACAGTTTGGTGCGACAGAAGTAAAGACAATACCTCTGACTGGAGCTATTATGCAGCTTCTCCTCAGAGCACTCAAAGATGAAGGAAAAAAAGCTCATGTGACAGGACGGCGATAATCGCAGGCTTAGGCTAATTACCCTAGTGGAAATGATGGCTAATTATATCTGATGGATAAGCTAGGGGCGAGCATCAGTTACTATACAGTACTATCTTATTACCTAATCCAACGCAACCTCCAACTGTTTGAGTGTTTGTGTAGTATAATGCACGCATCAGTTGATATCTGCAGTCTTGACTTCATTCAGGAAGGCATTTCATAGTCTTACCATTTTTTTGAGCCAAATAAATGCATCATGCAGCTCCGGGGCTAGAACCCGGGCCTTCTACGTAGCGCGGGTGAGCAGCAAGAACACCTGTGTATTTATCCAACTCGAAAAAAATTTATAAAACTCGGAAAAATGTTATCCAACTCGAATAAATTGCACGAGTGTGAGCTACCTGCCTGAATAAT
>LQNS02278094.1:15235143-15266879 GCA_001587735.2 Parhyale hawaiensis
TTTACGGTATTGCATAATTATCTCCGCCAAGGAGGTTATGTTTTCGTCGTGTTTGTCTGTCTGTCTGTTTGTGTGTTTGTCTGTCACCAAGATAACTCAAAAAGTTATGAACCGATTTGGATGAAATTTGCAGGGATAGTTAGGTATGCTAGGAGGAACAGTTGATTAACTTTTGGTGAAGATATGTCCATCCGTTTGTTTGTTTGTCTGCCTCATTTTTCTCGACGCTATAACTCAAAAAGTTATGGATGGATTTTGATGAAATCAACATGAGTTGTTAGGTTTATAACAAAAAGTAAATGACCAAATTTTGGTAATGATTCGATTGTTCGTTCGTTTGTCACTGTTTTTAATTTTATGCTTGTTAGCACAATAACTCAAAAAATAATGAATGGATCTTTATGAAATTTATAGGAGTTGTTAGTAATGCTAAAACACATGAATGATCAAATTTTAGTGCAGATCGGTTTGTTCGTTTGTGTGTTTGACTCAGGTTTGTCGTAACGTTTGTTAACAGTATAACTCAAAAAGTTATGAACGGATCTTCAAGAAAATTGAACAAGCTTTTAATAATATAAAAAGGCACAAATGATCAGATTTTGGAGTTTATACGAAGAAAATTATGGTTTCAGAGCCAATTTGAATTTTTGCTACCGTTGCTTCACTTGGCGGAGGTATGCGCTCTCAGAGTGCTCTAGTTTTTGAATGTGATCGTCAAACGCTCGATGTCTATTCATCCACACCCCCAGCGATTTGACAACATCGTGAGGGCTAATGATAGAGCTGTTAAAGGAGATAGGGATGGGTTGTAGCTGCTTGTAGAGTTGCGGGATGCCAAATACAATGCATTGGGTTTTATCCGTATTCAGTTTTAGCCCATTTGCATCGTACCATGTTTTTAGCTTGTTCAGGAGATCTTCTGCATATTTACTCACTAGTTCTTCTCCACTTTATTCAAATGGAATTGCAATTTGGACATCATCGGCATACATAGAGAAGGTGCAGTTATGCTGATCCAGAGGGATGTCATTGACGAATATTGAGAACAAAATCGATCCTAAGATCGATCCTTGTGGGACACCGAAGCTGTTCACGATATATAGGGCGACTGAGTTTTAGGTACATATTTAATTATGAAACAGTATCTAAGAGTTTCTGCTTGTAAATTACGCGTCTGTGGTCCGTTGATAGAGGACAATCTTCTGAACTTGAAAGTTAAGTGCATAATATGATTTATGAGCTTCCAACTCCCGCGCTGCCAGTTTTGGATGGCGGCGGATCATCTGTTAGACCTGGGGCTAAGGGAACTGGTAATACATCTAGCTTTTGAGATAAATAACTCGCATTATTTTGATCTATAGTTTTCTTACACTGTGTCCGTGGTTTTGGAGGAACTGTTCAGAAAAACTCAACTTCATCTGAGAAATTCAGGCGTAGTAATTTTTTCACTATTGGAATCAAGAGGCATAAATAACGGGGTTTGTATTTTGTTAATGTCGACACCACAAACTACAATAAGTATATTTATCTGCGATAAGAATATATGGAAGATGTCACACACTTTGCAAATGAGTATTCATATCGTACGAAGGAAAGCCAATGTAGCCTAATGAATGCGAGAGTTTACTGGGCTACAATTTGCAAGGAGCGCACGCCCGATTATGTGTCCAGGAAGAAGAAGAAGAAAAATAAAAGATCCAGCTTAATTTGTTACATCCGCGTAACGGCGAGTGCTAGAGCTTCTATCATATATCATCTCATTTCAGTCTCGCATCTATAGCCACTTGTAAATTCAATACTGAAAATGTTGTTTGACGTCTGGGCTGGTGCATTTTGATTGGTATGAATAGACTTTCCCAGACTTATTTTTAAGTCTGGAGAAGTCTAAGATCATCTACCAAATTCAATACTGTATTAAAGGTCTGCTATAGTCTACTGTTACTACTGTTTTTGCACTTCCCAGACCCGTGTGCAATGTAACAGCTGAGGTGACCGCGGTTAGCCCCACGAGGGCTAAAATTGAATGTTTTCTTCAAAATATAAACTCACTCGAATCTTGTGATGTGCCATTGGTATCACCAACACAGCATCTTAAGCATCAGTCTCAGACTTAAAAAACAACTAATACAAATTTAAGTCCGTCAAAAGAAAAAATAATACATTATTTTATTACTAACCCCAGTTCAACCAGGCTGTGTGGTCTTATTGTTACTTTCTTATTATATTTCTACTTAAAAAAAAATCCCTGTGTAGCCAGGTGGCACAGTAGGAACAGATTTGGTTACGTTATTACCTCCGCTGAGGAGGTTGTGTTTCTGCCGGGGTTTAGTTCTTTGTTTGTGGGCCTGCCTCTTGCCTGTTAGCAGCATAACCAAAAAAAAGCTAACGACGGATCTGCATTCAATTTAGAGGAACCGTTAAGCCTGGTGCCCACGTAACATCTTTCGTCGCCGCTAGTAGCCAAAAGCCAACTGAACTTATCCCGCTGCGTAGTCATGGCCGAGAGTTCAGCACGAAGACGCTAGTTCATAAATTATCAGTCTTTGTGTACTTGAACTCCTCATAATTAGAAGTGATAGTTGAAAGTTCACCTTGCCACTTGCGATGGTGTAAAAATTGTAGCAGCGACTGAGATTTCCGATTATTTTTTATACAGTTAAATTTTGCGCAAGCTAAAGCCATGCTGCGGCTACGTAAACGGATTAGTTGAGTTTCCTCTAGGCTGCTAGCACCAATGAAAGTTGTTACGTGGGCACCGGGCTTTAGGCATGTCACGATGAGCAAATGAATATCTTTTGGTGACTATCCGTCAGCCAGCCAGCCAGCTTATTTGTTTGCCCACCATTTTTACTTGGCTGGGAGGAGGTTTGCGCTCTCGGTACGCAGCTCTAGTCAAAAACTACAATTATCTCCCTAAAGACGACTTCGGCCTCTAATGGGTTGACTCCTGCACTGTAAATTAACATATTTTTTTTTAGAATGTCATTATTATGGCATTTTTTTATTCTATGGAATAGTTGATCTTGAATTGTGGTACGTTTCCTGATTACTGAATAGGAGAATTATTTCATACTTGTGCTGACATGATCCTTTGCGAATGTGAAAGAGATAATACCTTACAAATTACAGTAAAAATTCTCGGTAGTAATATTCAAGTGTGCTTCTAGAAAAATCAGGACTTGACTTGACTAAAACGCTTATATATGTGCCTTTGGTTTGAGATAACAGCAGTCGATAGCTATCGAACAGAGTGCGCAAAAGAAACCTGTTTATTTTGCCATTGTGAGATCGCAGTGAAAATGGAAACCAGTTCGTGGGGCAATTTTAATTCGAGTTCAGTATGACCACAGATCGGTTGAAGTCTCGATTAGCATAGCAATTAACTTCGCTTTGATCTTCCTGAAATATTCATATGATCTTTAACCTGGAATCTAAATTGATGGAAACCAAGAGGCCGGTATACCCGGTCGCAGCGGAGACAGCCGGCGATAATTATTATGCATAGGTAAAATGGTCGGCGCTCTATTCGTCATTGCATAACTTCGAAATAAAGAGACAAATGTTTTATAACCACCTACGGCTTCCCTTGCGTTTGCTTCTGTTGCCTAAGATTTGTACGTCACTCGTCCAACTAGAGGTCGGTATAAGTCCATTGGATGGAGTGATATGGTGAAGGCGAGGTTACCCAAATTCAGTTCGTTAATTTTTTCCGGAACACCAGACTGTTTGGTGCTGCTGTCTTGAACCCCGATATTCAGGCATAAAACCGAAATCTATTGCGCTAATATACATTCGAAATTGCAATCTTGCTCCGTTTATGGAGATTTCAATGGTGTCAAGCGTAATCGGGCTGCGGCTAACCCCTCTAATACGATCCGAAGCGGAGACACCAACGGGAAAGTCAATTCTATTGAGCTCAGTTTAGCTCGGTTTCGGTGCTCTAGTCGTTGGTAACTTAATGATCGCCTACGAGTGGCTTTTCTATTATCAATGTAATAAAAAAATGCATTATATTCGGTCATTGCAGGCAGTGTACCTCAGTCTGCTGCAACAAAATATGAGTTATACAACCTACGGGTGGATTTAAGAGCCTCTTCGCAACGTAGCAGTACGCACAATATCCTTCCACTCTTAGATACATTAACTTGAAATCCATGGATGATATTACGGTAGGGTTTGTTGTGTAACCTTCTGCATTTCATCGCGGTCGTCCAACACATTAGTTGCTGGCCCACTCACCAATGCAAAATATCGTTTCAGGAAGTTTTTCTACTTCAAATAATCCAGTCTTTCCTTACTTTTTGGCGTACTATTCTGAAAGATATATCGTGGTCTACACTTACGGCAAGTCCGGGCTTGATACGAGTTTTGTAACGTTTGTCGAACGTTTATAGCAGCGTTCATTAACAACATATCATTTTCAGCCCTCTACGATTCATGAATACATGTTATTTTCCAACGACTAAATAAAATTTCTATCCAGTTCAGCACGTGCAGCTGAAAAAAAACTTGATCGGATTAGAGGCTAAAGAACAGCAGATTAACACAAAAGGCCGTTAAGAACACTGTATTCATTTTCCCTCCCCTTAAGTCTCGCTCTTAATCACTGAAATGCATGCTGTGCGTGGCACGCTCGCCAGGTGCTCTAACACAGGCCGTAAGCAAGAAATTCTTGCATTCCTATAAAAAACAACGTTTTTAAATTCCTTTGAAAAAGGCAAATGTTCTTGGAGAGCTTTGAAAAATCCTTCTTCTAGCGCGCAAAAACCTCTCAGTGCGACGAAGCATGAAAGCAGGAGCTCAGCAGCCTCGAGAGGCGCAGCACAATGATAACATCTTATACCTGATCTTCAAAGTGTTCGTTTTCCGCTAAAAATATCAGTTTCGAAGAGCAGTCTGCTTTGAGATCTATACAAAAAATGACGGAATTATTATCTAATCCTCCGAAAGCATCCATTTTCTGATGGAATTTATAAATTCGAAGTTAACATGTTTTAAGATCTAAATAACTTTGTCATGTTAAAAGGAGAGTCAATTTGACTGCAACCTCCACAGGGAAACCCACACGCACTGTTTCGTGCTGCAGATTTATGCCAATTAGACGCAGAGAAATATGTACAGCTGTAGTCGAGCACGGCTTCTAGAGAAATATGTCACCATCGACGGCAGGCTCGACGACCCGTGCTGCTTACCCTCCCGGTTCTGGGAAAGATAAGCGCCTCCACGGAAGCTTCGCATACCGAGCAGTCAGACACGTTGCTAAATTACAAAAGAAAGTTTACAAGCGAGGTAAATTACAATTTTTTATCTTGACTTGTATCTTTTTGGCTAAATCAAATTCCAACTTCCAGCACAGTAATTATTGCCTTCTATATCCCTTGTAGAATTTTTAGAATACACCCAGACGTAAGATACAGGAAATGCGTCGTCATGCTATTTACAAGTGACGTCGGTTAGAAAAAAAAAAAAAACGAAGCATCTCTCTTAACCGACACGCATGTATGCTCTGTTGAGAATAGAGCGTTTCT
Organism: Parhyale hawaiensis; assembly: GCA_001587735.2. NCBI lineage: Eukaryota > Metazoa > Arthropoda > Malacostraca > Amphipoda > Hyalidae > Parhyale > Parhyale hawaiensis. Next base: position 15,240,672 of record LQNS02278094.1, read on the forward strand.
CTCTATTCTTTTTGTATAACGTGTCTGAATCAGTTGTAACGTTTTATACAGTATTATTCATGATGGAAAGGTAAGAACAAATAATAAATAATTAGATTGATTGCTAAGAGGCTAAATATAAACGTCGAAGAGTGATCAAGCTACAATCACCCCACAAGCTTGACGATATTTTAGGGGTAATAGTGCATGCACTTTCAATATATTCCATATGCTCGATTTTTATCAGCAGCTCGAGTCAAGGTGAAGCAAAAAATAAAGTTGAGCAATAAGTCACGAGCATTTTCTGCAAAGTTTTTTCTGCATGATTTTACAACGTAAAATTCACTATTATCTCCGTTTCGTTGATGACTACCTCCCATCGTGAGATAGTTTCTCGATACCTTGATTGGCCATAAAAATTTCTGCTTTTAAACAAAAGAACTAGATATACCAAGAGCTCAATTCTACATAAACATTGAATTATTTACTGCGCAATGCATATGAAAGTTATCGTAAGAGATGAAAATAGATTATGTCATGGTTGGAGAGTATGGAAGATGAGGCAGCACTTCCCATTCAAATTTTTGAATCTCGGCTTTGGTCACAGCCATGTGAGGACGGGCATTACAGTGTTGCAGAAAACGAGGGTTTCGCCAATACGAATTGTTACTAAATTGCTTTATGAGGTGTGTGCTAAAGTAGTTTGTAACAGATCATGTCTCTCCAGTTCCACCGTACATAAAACATGGTCAGGCAAGTAGGAAGGTCTTATTTGCTCTAAGAGTTGCTTGTCTGTCGAGTTTGAGCCATCCATTACGATGCTTCATATTGATGTCAAGACACCATTCTTCCTTCTTGTGGTAAAGAAAGAGCTGCTTACGACCATGTATTCAATGATGTCTAGCGAGCAAACTAGCGGAGATTTGGCAACGCTGTTGTTTTCGCTCACAGCGTGTGACTCTCATGGGCGAAGTTTATGAACATTGCTATAACGAGGATTTTCTCAACAGTTTTTTCAGTGCCGGCATCAAGCTCAATAATTATTTAATCGACTGGAACGTGATCCGTCCTTCAGTGTGAAATTCCTATTTTGAAGTGGAAGGCACTGCGCTTTCCCAATTCACGTCACAAATATCGCTAGCTACTTTGGTGGTGAATTCCATATTAATGATCTACAAATGAACATAAACTAACGACGTTTAATACTCAAAATAAGTAATCATTTAGAGCAAAAATACTCATTTAAATTAAAAGTATTAATATTTGTGCTTAATTTCACTATATAATGTTCTAAGTTAAAAAGAGAAAAAACACTCACAATCCGTTATTCCTTAACCTAATATAAATAATCAAACTGAACTTCTTACGGCATTAACTTTTGCATAAAAAACAATTTTTCGAAAGAGAGGAACTATTTCAAGTTTGATCAAAGTTAAAAGTGTAATATTTTGTTTTCTGTTTGTTTTGCTAAAAACACCTCTAGAAGCCGTCGGTTGCTTAATTTATTTAAAATACAGCATATGTCCGGTATATTATACATGTATACAAACATGGAACCTATGTTCCGGAAGACCTCGGTTAGTGAGTTTAATTTTTCAAAGAAATGCATCATAATGGCCTGTATACATATGCACTGTAGAATTGTTTCAACAGCATGAGACGCTGCGCAAACTGTTCCAGCCTGAAAGGCATTACCGCACTATTGCTCGATCCATATTTTTACAAGTGATTGTAGCTCAGTGCAAGCCAAGATGAAAGGCTTCGTACGTAAAATTCCAGCCTCATACAAGGCGTTAATTGCGGCACAGCCTTACGATCGTCTTTTTTGACGCTTGGATGAAGGGGCGATCGTTGGTGTAGATGAGGCGGCTCTGTTATCCAGGAAACATTTGTCGAGAGGAATTATTATATTCGCCGAGGAGGTTATGTTTTTGTCGAGTTTGTCTGTCTGTCACAATATTATCTCAGAATGTTATGAACGGATCCTTACGAAATTTACAGTGAATGTTTGGTATGTAAGAGGAACAGATGATTTACTTTCGATGAAGACCTGTTGGTCATTTGCTTGTCTTCCTATTGTTTTGGTAGCATAACTCGGGCAGTGATAAATGGAGCTTCATGATATTAGTGGAGTTTTTGGAAATGTTACCGATAGGATCTGACCAAATTTTGCTTCTTTCTATGTGTGTTTCTATATTTGTCTGTAAAATAATCCAAAAAGTTATGAACGAATCTTCATGAAATATGCAGGGCCTGATTGAAATGATGAAAAGTAGGAAATAACCAGCACTTGGTGGTCATCGGTTCGTCAGTTTGTGAGTATGACTATATGTTTGTAGCATGAGCAGGATGGTGTAATTGCAAGGCACTGAGGAGGTACTCTTTTTTTCAACAACCCTAAACCGCCGCCAACTAGCAGGGTCGAGGTTTCGTGATGGAGGTGATGTACAGATGCCATGCAGTGGGAGCCAGTGATTATGCGTAGAGCTGCGTTCTGCACCGCCTGCAGCTGCTAACGGCGGTTTTTGAACCGTTGGGAAACCAGACCGGCGCTGCGTTGAGCATAATGATTCTCGGTATAAGTCAGAAGGAGGTTCACCTTTTGTTGCTCTATCTTACGTCCGCAAGCGCTGAGAGGACCCGCAACCAAGAACAGCATCTGTCGCAAAATAATCGGCCTGAGCAGAAAACCTAATGTGTAGATCGAACACTAAGCCTAGATTTTTGTATTGTGCTCTCGGGTGAGGTCCGTAGCACTCATCTTATTACAGAGTTCAACTTGGACTGATGAAAGTCTGAAGTAAATAGAGTCGGCAGTGTTTTTGAGTAAGAGACGGTCAGGGCTCTTTTGCGACCCCATTCCTCGATTGTCGCTGCATGCGCTGACAAGTTCCTCATTACCTCGGGCACTTGAGTCACGGAGGATAGGACAGTAAAATCGTCTGCATAGGAGGTAACCTAACCAATCTAAGGAAAATTGTTTACGTTGAAATTAAAAAGGAGCAGAGAGATGACCAATGGCTGAGGAAAGGCGACCTTTTACCCGCCCATAGGCAGGAAGCGCGGCGTCGTCGTAGACATGCGGAGATCCGTCTTATGAGGTTGTTAGATAGGCTTGAGAGCGAGAACTCGGAAAGCAGGTGCTGATGGGAGACCATTTCAAAGGCCTAAAAAATCCATCGGCAAAGCAATCGACCGTGTCGGGGCGAAATTTGGTCCAGGCCATGTAGAATGTGCTCAACTAAGGACAAAAGTGCTGAGGTGGTCTACCCAAGAGTGTGGAGGCCATGTTAAGTGTCCGATAGCTCTGCTATCTCCGCAAGAAGACGGCGAAGCAAGTTCACCAGCATCTTAACCGCTGATCAGAGAAGGTAATTCGGTCTATACAATTTCTCATCAGAGAGTAATTTGCCTGGTATAGGAACAGATCTAGTGTTGACAGCTCACGCTACAGTTAAAGCAACTTCGGCCCTCATCGTATACGACATACTCTTCAATCAGAATTTGAAGAGGATATTGCCCCCTCCTCATGGAAGTCATGCTGCTTCCCAAGCAACACTGTATTGTACTGAAGGCACTTTATACCTCAGCAGTCGCAGCAGCTGTAGCTGCGCATCCACCCATAGGGGTTCTGAGCTATTAATGCTCTCCTCTGAATGCGAAAGAATCTCGAGTGCCAGACCTTCCCGCTCAACCCTCAATCAACTGCATTGGGGCCCGTGTTTGGTCTTAGCCGTCTACAAAGTCCGAGTGGGATGGGAATTGACGATCCTTCCTGTGAGCTCTGCGGACATGGCGAGCAGACTATCAGTCATTTTTTCTCATGTTCTAACTGCCCCACTGATCTGACGGCGAGCTGTCTTTGGCTGGACCCACTTGGGGCTGAGTGTTTCCTTGCCTTTATTCGCCTTTCTCGCTGCACAGGCCCCTTCCGGAGCCTCCTCTCGAAGTCGATGATGGAATGCCCTGACGATGGCAACACACTACACTAAATGTTTGTTGTAATGTTTGTCACAATATGACTTGGAAAGTTATGGACGGGTCTGTAAGAACATTTCAGAAACTGTCAAGGAGTTCAAAAGACACAATAAACCAAATTTTGATGATGATAAGGAAATCCTAGTTCCAGGACAAAATTGAATGTTTTGTTAACATTGTCTTGCTTGGCAGGGGTATGTGCTCTTACAGTGCTTCTCTAGTTATCACCCGCAAACCAAGTGCGAGAGGTGATAATGTTTTCGTTGAAGATTTAAGCATATATATTTGGATGTTTGTCTGTCCACCCAAAGGGTGGTCAAAGGATTTGAGAAATGTTCATAATTTTTTGTAGGGACTTTGGTGGGCTGACCTAGATGTGACCCATGCCAAAAAACTAGACCTAGCTGTCCATCAAAAATGATGCCGTTGAATTTTCCTTCACCGCTGTGAATTTGCCTCCACGCGGCAGATCGTCTTCCGCCACGAGGCTGCTATTCTTTTCCTATTTTACTATCGAAGATCTACTCAGGGATTGGAGCTGTGCCCTAACCTCGTTCATCAAAAAATTACTTTCGTTGAATTTACCCCCTGCCGCGGGTGATGGTCTTTCCCCGCGAGGCGTTCTAGTTGGTTGCTGACCTCGTTACGTTATTCATAGTACTATTCTTACATGCTTTGCCCTAACACTAACTGCATGATCAGGATGTCACATGATGTCTAGACATTATCTCAACAACTATGTTTTGCAAGGATAATGGAATATACAGAGTAAACATCAGCGGAAGAAGAAGCAGCTTATAGATAAACTCTCACTCAGCAGCCACGCTTGAACTGCTTATATTATCAGCTTCTGATACTATGCGTTGCCCTCTTCTTGGCTTGGCTCAAGTGAACCATATCCATACAGGAATAGTCTGGTACAAATTGTAGTAATGATTTAATAAAAGACTTCGGTCAGTGAATTCCGTTATCTTTCGTTTCTTATCCACTGCATAACTAGTGTGCCCGCGCTGTCATAAAATGACAGCAAATAATTTGTGTTGATCCTTCCTCATTAGCCATGCTTTCCTTCATACAATTGCCAACTTTAAAGATCATCCAGATGAGGGTTCACAGCATCCTAATTACTCTAACTTCCGAGCATCAACATTCTTATTTTCTGACACTAGTGGACCCGTGCGTGAAAAATTCACGCAATAACCTATACGTTTACCTAATGCCTCTAGGCCGGTGCGGAATCTCGTCTTCTCTCATTTGCTTCTTAATTTTCTTCTTTTCTTCATTGATCCTTTGTCGTGCTGTCACCCTTAGGTCTTCTATATAGACAGGCAGAAGTAACATCTTGCGTAAAACACTCCAACAAACCTAAACAAAATAGCAGCTTATATACAATGTGTTCGCTTCGTAGCAAAGATATAGTTGATACCGGCTTTCCACCTCAAATATCTGTTTCATTTGAGGTGCTCAAATTTTGACCTATGAAGAGAAAACTGCTCCGTCCGAGGTAAACAGTAAACTAGAAGAAATAATTGTCTACTGCTCGCGAAAACTTATGTTGCGTCAGTTTCGTTGACAATTGCATCAAATTGGGAAGAATAGCTCATGCAACGAAATCATCTGTGGGAAAAAACTTCGAATCAAGCAGCATGAGAGTGCCAACGGACCAACGGAAGCGTCAGATATCTTCAGTGCTACGATTTCAACTCCGGCAATGCAAGAAGTGCATTCAGACATAAGGTCGCCCTGTACTTTGCCGTAAATTCGATGTATGGAGAAGCTAATGCTCCTACAAATCAGACTAAGTCTGCGATGTCTTCATTGTTGGAATTTCAACTGTCCCTGCTTAAGATACGTTTGCCATCTTCTGCAACCCGGCCTATTTTCTGCCTATCTCTTTCAATGGAGCTTGAGAGGACAACCAGAGCCTCCAACATGGGCTAAATTCAGCCTCTCTACTTCGTTAAGAGCGTGACACCAAACTTATAAATAAACACACGACGGTCATTCTTAGTATTAGATTAGATGAAAATAATTCATTACTTTTGCAGTTAGTTTAGCAACACTGAAAAGAATTGTTTCGATTTGGTATCATACATACCCTAGTGTGTCATATTTGTCGGATAGTCTTTAGGTTATTGAAAGATGTTTCGTCGACAATTGTATCAAAGTTGGAAGGATAGCTGAAGGAACGAAATCATCTGCGGGAAAAAAAAACTACGAATCAAGATACATGAGAGTGTAAATGGAAGCTTCATATACCTTCAATGCTGAGATTTCAACAACGGCAATGCAAGATGTGCATTTATACTTGAGGCCGCCCGATACTTTGCCATAGATTCGATGTATGGAGAAGGTAATACTCGCACGAATTAGACTAAGCCTGCGATATCTTCATTTTTGAATTTCAACTGTCCCCAAATTAGAAACGGTTGCCATCTTCTACAACCCGGCCTATTTTCCACCTATCGATGTTCAATGGAGCTTGAGAGGACGACCAGAGCCTAAACCTGAGCTAATTTCCGCCTATCTGTTTTATTAAAGCGGGACAAAAAATGGATAAACAAACAGATAAATACACATCGGTCTTTATTATATTGTAAATACACAGTTGCATGTTGGCTGCTTGCTCCGAGGTTGCTTGCCTGCACTTTGGTTGGCCATTCCCTCCATCAAGCTGTTAAGAATTTAGATAGAAGAAAATTCCTCTACTGAAAAAAACAAGTAGAGATAGGTATATTTTAGAGGAGTAATATTAAGACTTCTGCTGAACAAGGTGTTTATTGACCAAGCTTTCAAGCATCTAAGCGACACTCGTCTTCAGGGTACAGCCAAAATTCAAACAACGAGAGATACATACAAAGTCCGTAAATAGGATACCATAATGTTTGGAAAGAAAATTAAATAAATCACGATGAGGATGGGCAGAGGGAAAGTACTAGTGGTTTATATTCAGGAAGTATAGCAATTGATTTATTATAGGAATTTGGATAAGATGGCGTGAAGCATGATTCTAGAAATCTGCGTTGTTAGGCGTTGTCATTTTTGGCACGAATAGAAATTTCGTCAATGTTGACACTGTATCCTGTTTCCCGAACATGTTGATAAATCAATGAATTAAGGCTGTGAATCTTGCACATTGCCACATTGCTTTTATGTTCTTTTACGCGGCAAATTGTATTTCTGCCGGTCTCACCAATGTATGATTAATTACAATCCGTACAATTAATTTCGTATACTACATCTCTACGCTCGAGCTCTTTTCGTTTATCTTTCAGTGAACATAATTGCTATTTCAAGGTGTTGGTAGCTTTATGGGCGAGTTTCACGTTGTGAAAGTAGTGATATAATGAAATTTCAGGGCTTGGAACTACGGTGACAAAATTTAATGTAGCTACTGAAGTATATGCTCAGAAGTGGAAATACTGCCCTTTCTGAATCTCGCTTCGCTTTGAAAAGTAGCTCCGTACTTTTTGATATGATGATGATTCCTTTGAGCGTGGTAGATAAAGGGCGGTATCTTTTATGGAGTTTTTGATCCTGTCGTGCATAAGCTATAAAACAGATTTCTTTGCCTGAATTTCTTCGTAGCAGTTAGAGAAGCTCAGTTTTGATTGGAGTTTTTGTTCCTCTCGTGCATAATCCATTTTGCGGATATTTTTTTCAGCTAAATATCTTCGTAGCAGTGGAAACTTGACGTTGAACTGACGCCAAATTATTTCCATTTACATTGCAGCCAAATTTCGATAATTCAGGGTTCAACTATCGACTTGCATCCAGGTTACACTAAGGCCTGAGCATTTCCGGTGAATTCTTTTGATTGGACTATATTTTCTTGGTGCTGCTCAACTTCTGAACAATTCCAAACTGATATTCGCACCTTACCTTTTAGGTGGGACATTTTGCTTCAAGAACTCAGGGCGGTAGAACTTGCGTCTTTTCAATGGAAGATCACGCCAGGAAGGTATGAGACCTATTTCTATGCAAACGTGTTGGATCCTGTGTCATTGTCTGCTGCTACCGCGGGAATTTCAAGGCTCCAGTTAGATGGGGCAGCTTCTACGGGAATTATTATCAGCCAATGGGCTGGTGTTCAGATAATATCCCACATCGAATCCGAGTGTTGTACAGCAAGTGCGGCATTACAGTGCCAAAATGTGAACGTGTCACGGGTGTGCCTAAAAGGCCCTGCAGAAATCTTGAATGTCTCACGGGTATGTAGCGGGAACACTTTGCTGATGGCGTGAGCAGGTTTGATTCTCAACGATACTTCACACAGCAAATTCCTGGTCTGCTAGTCAGAGGCTAGAAAAGCATAAAAATCTCACTAGTCTTTTTTCTCTCTTTTGAGTCGTTCACCAAAACGAAAAGCTGTACTTATTTGTTTATAATGGATTAATTTATGGGCTTATTTCCTAGAACTAAAACGCTTTACTAGACAGAACAATAAAATTACAATTTAATCCAATATCAATAAAGTATGACTTATGTTTATTTATACACGCAGAAAAGTATGTTCCTTACGACAAAAAACACCTGGTTTCTTATCACTAACGAAGTAATATTTTAGCTACTTAGCAATAATAATTAATCGTAAACGACACTATTGTTCATCACATCGCTCTTGTTCAGCACAAACGACAATGTGCATTGAGGCAAATTCAAGCGATAAGGTAGTTCACAGTTAACTAATTTTGCTTAATGGCAAACAATTATTTCTGTGTGTACTAAGAAAAATAGGCCAAACTTCATCCACATCGACTTGAATGCAGCGTGTCATATTATTCAGATTTCGAAGTGCCGGTGACTTATTTTCATCAATAGAATGACAAGGGCACAGGGTGGAGCGCCCAGAATTCTCGGTATGAAATGGACACTCCATCCTTACAACAAGGCCATCAACGCTGAGTGGGTCGTTACCCTTCGTATAGAACTAATTAGGGAACATCAATAACAATTTGCTCTGCTGGCGGCTAATTGCTTGATACAGGAGCAAATTAGTGTATTTTATTGGAGTTGTGCTCGTCGTTTGTGTGGAGAAGCGCCGTTTGTTATGACACTCTGGCAACAGCAAAAGTGAGTCTAGGCTTGTGCGGCTTAGTGACGTCAAGCGACAGCAAACAGCTGAGTTCATTGTAGAATATCTAGTACAACATTATACGTAAGTTGTTGTGTTTGTAAATCTGCCCACTTCTTGCCACTCTTAAAACATTTGCGTAGACTGAATTGTAGTATCCAGTCGTCCTGTGTCTTATATACGGTTTTAGATGGTGACCGTTTAAGAAAGAAGGGAGGTAATCCTCTGTTTTTATTGAATTGAATGACAAATAGACGGTATCTCGAAAGCCTTGTTTATATTGAGCCTCATGATGCCACGCATCACGAGGCACTGCATCACCTGTGGAATACGTCACGATAGTTTAGTCTTGCACTGTAAATTAGAGGTACGTGTTGCACGTAAGGCCGCGGCTTTGGAAACTTATCCGCATTCATACTCATAACTTGATGCCAAGATATGCGACACGCACATAGTTCATGCTACCGTATCTATGATACAAACTTCAAATGCATATCGGGACGACCTGCCAGCAGCACATTCTCGCATCGGGTTGTGAGTACGAATGAAAGTGTGGCTCCGGCTTAGGGCCTAGTGTGCTTTGTAATGCCCGGATGGACCCCGACGTTTTGCATCCAAACGTAAGGTATCTCTTTTATTTCGATATTTAACTTTGAACAAATAACTTTTATTCCTATTGAAAATAGATATTTTCGATATCCTTCGTAATATCTTTGTTTGGATAAATCCAGTTCATGCACTTACTCTGAACAATGCATTTATGACCGTGTTAATGGAGGCGTTGCAGTGTATAAAAGTGAAATTCTATTTCAGAAATGACTTCACGCTAGCATCAAATTTATACTATCATGTTTGGAAAGTTGAATTCAGTACTGAAGTTTCATAAATTGCTTTATTCAAATTTGACAAGTAACGATATGTGACGGGAATTAAAGTAGCCCTAACGAAGTATTTCAGGGCAATAATAAAAAGTATCTATTTAATTCTGCGTGCAAGCAGTAAAGAGAAACTGCATTAATTCTAAGTTTCGGTAAGGTAGGTTTGGCTCAGATCGACTTCGAAGAGCCAATGGAACTAGCCCAAAGCATGTAAGTTAATTAATTAAAGGCCCGTGAGTGTTTAGTTGCCTGCACGAAGGTATTGATCGAATAGCCAGAGTTTTACTTTTTCGTACTCGAATTTAGTTATATATTCTCTTCCACAATTTTCTTAATTCACTGTTTTTGGGATACTATAATTTTTTATCCCAGTGCTTTTTTCAGTATTAGTACGAGCGTAACAAAATGCTAAGAACTTGCAGGTACTTCTTTATAGAACTTTGCGCTAAGCGCTCCCTATCTCTGCGAAATATTTGAGGTAGAAGGCCCATGATCCGGAAACCCACAGCTTGTCGCAAGTTAAGGACGCGTAGAATGTATGTACATTGTACAGTCTCCTCAGCAACTATCATTATCACTGCTCGGGTTTTGCTACTTTACTGTTCAATGACCGTTGATACTGTAAGCCGTGTATTGTCAGATATGTGAATGAGTCAAAATTGCTGAATTCAACAAAAAGCACCAAGCATTAGCCGTTATGTCAGGATATTCGTGCCTCCAGCCGTACACTTCACGTGCCCTTCACTTACGAATTGCTTCGACGGTCAGTTGCGGAGCGAGCAGAGCACAAGATCGAATAAATAGGCCTGCAGCAGTAAGCTCTGCTGCATATGAAGCTGAATACCAGTCACACAGTATGATTATCAGCTGGTCTTAGCCACTTTTACCGCAGTAACCTCATCTGAAGATAGATGACACTTTGATTCAGGAGTCTAGCTCCTTGGAGATTCTCGGTGTTATCTTTGAGGACATGTAACTTTTGAGCAGCATATTAGGCGACTGGTGGCACATGCTTCCAGTAAGACTGGGCTCTGTGTAAGGTGAATTCTGTGTTTGGTGACAGTGAGGGTGTCCGCAGATGCTTTTATACTATTTTGCTGCCTGTGTTGGAGTATTGCTCACTGGCCAGTGCTTCAGCTACTGACAGTCACTTGCGTCTGCTGGACTGACTTGTTAGTTCAGCTAGCAGGCTGTACGCTAAAAATGATCTAGTGAATCTGCCCCGTAGGAGAGGGGTGGCCAAACTTTCTATGTTTTATGAGGCGTACAACAATGAGAGACATTAGTTGTATTCTTTTGTCCCTGCACTCAAGGTCTTTGGGAGGATTACACGTATTGCTTTTGATGCGCACTCTTTCACTTTGAAGAATATTAGATGCTGAACTCGTCAGTTCATTCGATTTATCGTGCCCTGGTCTGTTTCGGCTGTGTGGGCCTGCTGGCAAATAAATCAGATGTTAATGACTTTTTGGTATGTTATTAGTTGCTATTATTATTATTATTAAACCACGCTAGACTGGCGACGTGGGAACGAATAAACAAGATGAGGTTGACAACCTCCCACGCAACCTGCCCAGCGAGTGAAGAAAAAAGAAAGAAAAAGAAGAAAAGATCCGAGATCACAGAATAGTTCTGTGTACGGATGGTTTAAAGCTGCTAATACCTCCACCAGCAAAGACAGAGCTATCAAGACAATTCCAAACATCCACACGATGGAAAAAACGAACGAGAATGTGGGTCTCAAACTTAAATTTTGGATCAAAATTGATGCCCAAAATTACCAAGTCATCAACCAGAGGAAGTGACACACCATCCAGTATGAGCGTGGGGAAAGGAGGTCCCACTGTACGCGACCTGGACACGAGCATGGTCTTAGTCTTGCCCGCATTCAACCTCATCCCCCACCTAGAACACCTGGAATCAATCACTTCCAAATCATGCTGAATGGATTCTGAAACCTCTAACCTATCACTAGGCTTATCGCAAACAGCCAGCAAAGTAACATCATCAGCGTAAGCAACAAGTAAACTAGAACGCCTCGGTGGCATAAGACCATCACCCGCGGTAGGGGGAAAATTCCACGAAGTCATTTTTGATGAACGAGGCTAGGGCACAGCCGCTTTCTTTCCATGGATTAGCTTTTCAATAATAACATAGGAAAAAAATAGAATACCCCATTCTCCAGACGATCTGCTGTGCTGGAGGCAAATTCACAGCGGTGGAGAAAATTCAACGATGTCATTTTTTATGGCCAACTAGGCCCAACTTTTGACATGGGTCACGTCTAGGGTAACCCACCAAACTCCCTACAAAAAATTCTGAAAAGTGCTCAACTCCTTCTACCACTTTTTGGGTGGAGAGACATATAAATATATATATATTTAAATATTTACTTAAATCTTCAACAAAACATTGAGACCTTTCTCACTTCGTTCACGGGTGATAATTATCAACAAGATGAAACAGGTCCAATGTATATAATGGGTGTTTTTTTACGTATCAAAACATTAAATTTGTGAATATGATGCAATAAAGAGCAATAGATTGAAAAATATATTATTGTTTGAAAGTTTATTGCTTGGCATTAACATTTAAAAATAATTTTGGGTATATGGCCACAGCGACTTTTCTTGAGAAACTGGATTCTGGACTTCCAATTTCGAGTTACTTTTTCATGCGTTTCTGGCGAAATGTCATGCATAGTACGCATAATATTGGTCTCCAAGGCCTGAATTGTTGCTGGTTCATCAGCCTAAACCTTTGACTTCGCATAGCCACACAGGAAATAATGAAGAGGTGTCACATCGCAAGACCTTGGAGGTCAATTGAAAGGTCCATTTCTTGAAATTATTTTCTTACTAAGCTTTGTTTGCAACAAATCGATCCTTGGTATTCGCTGTATGGCAGGTTGCACCCTCCTGTGGGAACCACATCTCGTCAAGATCGATGTCCTCCATATTATCAAATAAAAATTTCCTTATCATGGTGCGAAAACGATCTCCATTGATGGTGAATTGACGAGTTATTTTCGAAGCAAGTTTTCACTAACCTGTAGTGCTCGTCAAGTGTCAGTCCTACCATGGTATCAGTTTGCTGCAAACTGAGTTGCTTCGGCTTCATTATGCATGTGGCGTGATCAGAGCGCTGGGCCAGATGCTCCAAATAATTTCAAATGTTAAGGCCAAGCTTTGAACTTTCATTTATTGATACAGTTTTCAATCTAATCTCCTTTATTGTATTATTTTCCCCGATTTAAAGTTGTGACACTATTGAAACCACCCTTCACAATGAATAACAATGGGCCCAGATCATTACCCTGTGGCACACCAGAAACCACGTCCAACAACTCACTTCTCTTCTCATCAACAACAACACATTGACGTTTCGGGCTTCCCGGTATTGCATTCATTTGGGTCGTACTACCTGTCCGTGGTGGCCCGAGCGTGAAGTTATCATAATAATAATATACCGCGCTGGCAGCTCATTGAAGGTCGATTCAGCGCTGCGCAAAGCGTAGTGTGGACTGGCCCTATAAGATGCAGCACGCAAGACGCAGCAAGTGGCTCAAAGTCAATAAGTAGATTGTTTCAACTACCTCAAAGGAATTAGTTGCTCGTATTCTTTCAATAAATTGAACTGAAAGTAAACAGCTACGAGTACTGCACCTTCCACAGAAGGAAAACAGCATCTAGGATTCATTAGCAATGAAGCGATTTAACTGTAAGTGCCTTACAGTCAATTTTGACAACAAGGAATATTCTATAGTCAGTTTCATAATAGAGACTTTGTTTACCTCTCGACTTTCTGAGCCACTGGAGGCACAGGACGTGCTTAATGGCAGAACTAGTCCATTCGTATCTTGGATGCAGAGGGGTGTGGGTTGATCATTTACTGTATTGATTATTGTTGCTGGCCAAGTTAAAGAATGATGTAATATTTGCTCTTAATTTTTCAGAACATGAAACATGTAAATGTTCAGCCGGAGTGGAATTTGTGGCGCTCATCTCTTTTGATATTTGCAACTGAAGCAGAAGCGGGGAAGTGCGCTGGCGCTGCGGTTCGAATTGCAGAATTTCGACTACGGGCATTAAAGGAAATGAACGATGAAGAGCTAGCAATGTCATATTTTCGCTGTCATTTCTGAAGATGTGCATTTTAGTTCCGCGATAACAGTGCCGTGGGTTGAGCTTCAGTTATACTGGTAATGTAAAGTAATACATGAAGCACTTCATAATAGGCGCAGTTGAATTTTTTTCGAGCAAACTTTTATAATTTTATTTGTCTCAACTACTCCAGGAAAAGCATACTCACGTAAAGAGCCAGCTAATGATACCGAATGTTGAACACGTCCTTGGGTGCATTTGTCTCGGGAGCGAATTCATAAAGTAGAATTTAAATTTAAGGTAACTAAAAGTTTGCTACGAATACGCCACAATCTATTGTACAGAGGAGGTTCAGGTATACTAAAAACCTTTCATAAAATTAGTTGATACTTGGGCAAAAATGCAGTACAAATATTTCGAGTTACAGCTTAAGAAGTTCTGAGCAATTTTATGAAAAACTAAGCACCGTAACGCTAAACAGAGTCGGTGCAACCAATAGTTTGCAGCTATAGCACTGTGTCCTATTCATTTTCTTCAACGTTTTAATTTTCTAGGTAATTATTATTATTTATTAGTAGTACGAGTCCTAGATGCTGTGAAGATTTTATAGCTTTCATCCCAATAATAAAGTTCAATGAGTCTTATATATTCAAAGGCCGGATGCTCTGCCATATTGATCTGGAGCATCAAATTAAATTGGGCGAAAGCCAGATGCCCTCTCGACATCTGGGCTTCTTCCAAAGTCTCCAAACACTCGATGGCCCGGAAGCCATAATTCGAAATGACTGCCGGCGGCATATTAGCCAGTAGATATTTATTTCAAAACTTTAGTTTGTTTACGCAAGGCTGCTCATTTAGATTAGCTTGTAATAAGGATATGAAATGCGATATTAAACTGTAGGAGCCTTCGGGTTGTTTAACTCGGAGGCACCAAAAGAAAAAACTTAGCTCCTTGCAGGAATAGCATTGGTCGAGGCCCCACTTTGGCTGGTACTCGTCAATATACTGTAAACGGTAATATACGGCAGTGGATATTATTATACCCTGCGGGAGTCCCTGTGACAGCTTTATTTCAATCGCAAATTAACGGCATTGAGAGGCCTTAATCTACTGTGCAAATATCAATAAATGCTACACAGCCAAAGACTGAGAAGTTGCAATATATGAACTCGGGAAAAGCTTTCAATATGCAGCTTTTTCTGTGGTATAGGTACGTGGTTTGTGGTGAAGAAATAATGTGGGAACGTATTCAATACTAGGAATGAGTTTTAGAACTGCATCCGTTGTATTTATTTTTCTGCGTCTTTCGCTTCTGTGTAAGAAGAGTAAACGTTAAATGACTTCTCAGTGATTGTTCTTTAAAAAAAAATCTGCAAGACGAAGAAAATTTGAAAAAAACGTAAAATTATTCTAGTTCTAAGTGTTTATCAGTTATCTTAGATGCATTGTTTCCCATGAACTTTCATGTTATTAGTTACTGAGAATGATTTTGTTATTGTATACCTACTCATAAATCAGGAAAAAAAAAATGCTTGCAGCGCCGTGGTGATTCTGTGCACTTAATGTTATATGGGACTGGTGGAAAGTTTACTTTCAGCTACATATTACTATAGAAAACGCATAATGGTATTAAAACGTTATCCAGAAATTGTCATGAGTATGCACCAACTCGTGTATATCTCATGAAGATGTTGGTAACACATGCGTTTCTGCTCAATATGCCGAAGTACATAAGCAAATGCAAATTTTACCAACACGTGAATTTCTGATGCATTTGTTGGTATATGTACTCAAATGCCAACTGCAGAAAACGTGTTAATAATTATACGATCACCAACGCAATTCCTTTGGCAGAATTTAGTTTATTCCATGTGGAGGATCAAAAACTGCAAATTACTAATAGAGCGACAAGCTGCGTTGGCGGCATAACGCTTCCGAGATCTTCTCTCGTAACTTCTCGAGCGCTCTTCAGCAGAAATGTTGCAAGCCGCAAAAGAGTCCATATGTATTATGTATCACACGTTTGTACTGCTTTGACTGAAGTAAAGATTTGCACCGAAGAATGTGGACGGTCCTTGGAGTTTTAGGGTACAAACGGACACTTGTGACCACAATGGTCCATCTACAAGAGTAAAAAATGACTGCGGTCTGACATTTCGGCCTTTTTACACTCGTAGTTGGGCCATAAGTGGCCGTAACTGAGCCCTCCAGCAATGTCCCGTCGCTGTAGCAACACTGCCCGTTAATAGAGACTAGAGACAAAATAGTAGTGCATGTGACAAGGGGACTAAATTCATAGTTCGTACTCTAGTGTTCAAGCTATCTAAGCGAAAACTGACTGCAGTAAAACTGCTCAAAGAGAGATTTCCTTCTCATAAAAACGTAATGAAAACGAGACCTTCGAAATTTAAATTTTTCTGAAGAGGAAACTGTAGAGTTTCATCTCTTGAGAAGTGTAGTGATGATTGATGGTACATGAAAGCACGAATAAAAATTTGTAGTGAAGCTTAATTGGTAGAATATCTTACTGTACACATAGGGCACCGTCACAGTTTCATATGGTGTTTGTCAAAGAATCTGTTTTACGAATGTAGAGAACGCAAACACGCTGTTCAACTGGCCCCTTCCGAACTGAGACTCCAGTCCGATATTGAAACGCTATGCCTGTCTGCGGTTTAGGAGTCCGCTATACCTGGTCTCAACAGTAACA
Source organism: Parhyale hawaiensis (assembly GCA_001587735.2). Classification (NCBI taxonomy): domain Eukaryota; kingdom Metazoa; phylum Arthropoda; class Malacostraca; order Amphipoda; family Hyalidae; genus Parhyale; species Parhyale hawaiensis. The sequence continues at coordinate 15,257,394 of LQNS02278094.1, forward strand.
TACCGTCCGTTCTTCAAGTAAAAGACGGAAGTAATGCTCATGTGGTAGTAGGATTAAAGTTTTACTCGTAGTCTAACATTCATGCTATCTGAGTGAGATTTTCATACAGGCATTCGCAACTCCCAGTAAAATCTGTAAGCTGCACGGCTGAGCGCTGCTCTCCTGAGAGTAAATGAAATGTTTGATCAATTTCCGGGGACTTCTCTAGTGACCTAACTGAAATAAACAAATGAGAGTCCGTGGACTTTTAAATGATATGACGGGTACTCTACGATAATATCTCGTGCTGTGTAAGTTTTCGTTACTGAAGTTCTCTGTTAAATTCTTGTCAAAGTCTGCATTACAAGGAATCTTCCCTCACCTCCATTCCAGTAGCGTGTGGAGTAATTCAAATCGTTGCCAACAGTCATCAATACTAAAATGAACCCACGAAGTTTTTTTTTTACAGAGTGCTTGCTAGAATATGCTACTGGAATTCAATGTACGAGTTTTGGTTTCTTCTTTAGCAAAACAACCTGTAAGGATAGAAGCATTTAGAAGTTATTGCCATCCACAGTGCACAGCACATTCAGTGGATCGACTTGCTCATTGATGGTATTACATCTGGTCACTTTCACCAGCGTCCGTCAGTGGCTGGCGTGGCTTAAGACCGCCCACCCAATGGGGGACTGGCTAAATGGGAACGAAATCGGAGGTGACGTCATCAGTGAGCCGGTCTGGCCACTGGATGGGGTTGTCCCGAGTTTTACTGGGTAGTCCTGGTGTACATACCACACTTGATTCTCTTTATATGCGAGTTGGAAATAAGCGAATTTGCTTGCACGCGAATGGACAGTCGTCGCCACTGATTCTCTTACTCCGAGAAAATTCGCTCTTATGCGGCCGACGAGCGCCTTGGGGAATGAAAGTTGCGTGAGGGAGGCCATGAGAGACGCATGCTGGCGACTCGGGTGGGCCGACCCGAACCGAGTGCGACCGACTCGCAGCCTCGCGTTCTCGCCGAGTTTCCCGCCACTAGCGCTGCCCGTGCACCACCCACACTTGACCTGCGATTTTTTAGCGAGTATTTCCCACTGTACAATGAATTGTTTATTCTTGTTTACTGTATTCTCATGTATAGTGTTGTATGATATAATTACTCAAGTGTTCTCGCTTCGTTGTGCAGTATGATTATGAAAAAATGCCTCAGTCAAATCGTAGGGAGGGAGGCGTGGGAGAGGAGGTAGTAAACATGAGCCATGGAATGTAACCCCCTCGGTAGGTGCGATAGGTTCGATGCGTGTGATTCATCGTATGCCAATTTTTTCACAAATGTAACCCTCGTAAATTTGTTTAACGAGACCGAGATGTGTATATGAAAAAGGCAGTCATGTAGCTCTTAGAAATTAAATAAAAATTCTCTGTGTTTCAATTCTTGAAAGGAAGGCAAGTGTGCTAGCTGTGCGTGTTGTTGCAATACTGATATGCAACTTTAACGACACTAATGTCTTTTAGGGTCTTGTGCTACAATAATTAAGCTATGCCCTAGAAATTTGATTTGTTTCTTTCGAGAGGAAAACTACCACTTCTGATAAAATGAATTAACACATTAATAATTCGTAAAAATGACGTTGTTTGCAAAGTTGCAAGTGCGATGTATCTTAAGGGAAGGCTTAGGTATTGAGACCGTGTTGTCTTGCTGAACGCTGCATTTCACCAGTCAACCCGCTGGGGACTCTATGCAAGCATATCACCATCAGTCATTGCGGAAATTCTTGTAAAAAATACTTGTAGATGTAGTGCAGGATATGAAAAGTATGGCTAAAACCAAGAGTTGTCTGTAAATCTTTCACTTTCTTTTATGTACTCACCTTGGTCATTGTAAAAGAATTTACAGTAGTGTCAGAAAGAAACTCCTGACCCCTAATATTTTTATGGGATTTTAAATTACCCTAAATTTTAGGCTTCTGAATATGGTAAATTATATTTATAGCAATCGATTAATCGACATTTCCCATTTTAATTGATAAACCACCTTATGAAATATCAGCTAAATTAATCATGGGTTTTTTCATTAAATAGATTATGTAGTCGAATTACCAGACAAACAGAAATTCCGCATTTAGTTTATATTATGTTAATGAATTTTTACTCACAATTATATACAAACTATGCCGAGTGATCAATATTTATTAGTACTTATAACCCATCTATGATTTGACAGCATCCCATCTTTCTGGCATCTCCTCGGTTAGTTTCCCTACAGAGCTCCGGAGAAAGGACGTAACATTTTTCTTCTAGTTTATGCACAAATCAGGACTATAAATATTTTCTTGCGTAGCTAACTAGTTCTTGATATAATGCCATACATTCTATATTAGGTTCAAGTTAGGTGAGTGGGAAGGCCAGTGCAAACATGTAACGTGATTGCTCTGGAGAATCTCTTGATGGTGGCTGCTGAGCGTATCGGAACATGCCTGCGTTAATACGGAATTTACCGGCAAATCATCACCATCATCATTATCATAATAGGGAACAAGTTGTTCAGTCAGCTTGTCCACGTATTAGGATAAAGTAAATTAGCGGTTTCACCTGGACTGAAAAGAATCACAAACTTCTGCTATTCTCTTCTGTTTATTTGGATCTTCGTCAGATACATTTTCTCATTGACAGACACGCAGAGTTTCTGCAAAGAAATGAAGCCTAATAAATCTTCTGCTAAAACTTTAATTTTCTGTACATCTGAAAAGATCAAAAAACAATATTTCAGTTTGTTCCAGTGGAATTCCGTGTGTATTCTACGACTTACAATTTGAACGTAATATTTAAAAGTTAAAACGTATTGCATAAGAATCTAAACTAATGCTTAAGATAATTAAAAGTTAAAAGGTATTGCATAAAAATCTAAACTAATGCTTAAGAAATTACACTTTGTGCATCGCACCCAGACCGCTAGAGAAAAGTTTCATATATAAAGGAGCAATAATCACGTGATAGCGAAGATATGCTGGCGCGGGCACTGGTAGAACGAACCTGATACAAAATATATGCGTGCCCTAGGACATCGCATACGAAATGGGTGTTGACATCTACGCACGATATGAAACCTCTAACTTGGTAGAAAACTCGCTAACGGTAATTATAAAAAAATTCCAACATGGACATGAGGTTTCCTTCTGGCGCCAGTGTATGTAAATAAAAAAATCTTTTAGACTAAACAAGACAAGTGAGAATTTATAGAACAAATATGCTCACAGAAAAAGAATAAGTACACGTAAGTAAACTATAAAAGAAAAAAAAAAAAGAAATAACACCCAAAATTTATTAGTCTGGAAAGGATTCACTCGCTCACACGCCTTTGGTCACATTTATAGCTCCATGTTGCCATGCTTCGTTGTTTTCTAAAATCTGAGAGACTTTTTAAAGATTTTTCTTGTCCCCTCCCGAAAACAAAGAGAGACAGACAGACGTGTGACAGGGGATTTGGCAGGATTTACGAGCAGCAAAACGCATCAATTTTTCCGGAGTGCAATGCATTCGGGAGGCAAGATTCGGACGCTGAAGCTTGAAAAATGATCCTGCCAAGATAAGCGCACCCGGTGTGTCCAAAGGAACTGCTGACGCGGCAAGATGGAGCAGGGCGATCTGTAATAATATTTCTGATGGGCGTAGGGAAGCGTGGATACTTTACTTGATGCGCTGTGTTACTTTATTAGATCCAGTGAAGCTTGGATATTAGACCCAGTATAGCATGAGTACTCTAGTTGATGGGTCTGTGGCATTATGTGATTCATTGTAGTATGGATACTTCAGCTGATGCAATTGTGATATATGACTCGGTATATCATGAATACCTCCATTATTGTGATGTTAGCGATAATGCTAAACCCAGTGGGGCATGAATACCGCAGCTGATACGGTCTGTATACGGGCACGAATAATTATTACCACTGTTAGGTCGTGCGCAGCATGACAATTTGACAACAATTTCTTGACTCAGTTTACAGGTGAGTGAGGATTGTGATAACGATTCAATACTCTACCAGTCAGCAAACTGTGTAAAAATGTACTGTATTTACCAAGGAGCTTCTTAAGGGAGGAGCAAGCTCAAGCACTCTCTGGGCGAGAATACACATGGCTTTGTCAGGCGATCGCAGCTGGCGTTTGGAGTCCTTGAAGTGGCTGAACTGCTCTCATGCAGTAAGACGAAGGCAGTCGTCAGCACATATATCAAGGAAGATACAGACAGGCAGTTCTTCACTATTTTTGCAAGAAAATCGTGTTTGAAGATTTGTATCCCAGTGCTCACTCTGTTACTTCCATCATCAGATGGTATACAGGATAGACATACCTCCATCCGCTCGGAATTTTATCGATGGTTAATGGCTATAAAACTTTGAGCTCAGGACTGCATCCTCTTCAGGTTGCATGAGGCAATGCCGCTCTCCGATTGGATATGCCACTCAGCCAGTTCAAGGGGAAAGTTTTCTCGAAACGCTGTGGTAGGGTAAATAGAGAGGGTGCACTCCTCCATATTAGAACCTCCTTGGTATTTACTGCACAGATTCAATTTTTGATAATTCTTGTCAAGGAGGTTCTAATAGGGAGGAGCGCACCCTCTCTGTTTACCCTACGGGAGCGTTTCGAGTAAACTTTTCCCTTGAACTGGATGAGTGGCATATCGAATCGGAGAGCAGCATTGCCTCACGCAGCCTGTATCGGAAGACTTCCTGAGCTCAGATTTCTATGGCCATTAACCATCGTCGAAATTCAGAGCAGATGGAAGTATATAAAGGAAACTTGTATTCTGTATACCATCTTATGATGAAAGTAACAGGGTGGGCACTGGGATATAAATCTTCAGACACGATTTTCTTGGAAAATTATCGGAGAACTGCCTATCTGTATCTTCCTTAATTAAATGTGCTGGCCACTGCCTTCGTCTTACTGCATGAGAGCAGTTCAGCCACTTCAAGGACTCCAAACGTCAGCTTCGATCACGTGACAAAGCCATGTGTTAACTCGCCCAGAGAGTGCTTGGGCTTGCTCCTCCCATTAGAAGCTCCTTCGTTATAGTTGATGATCATAGTCGCGGAACTTATTCGTGTCTTAAGCTGAGGTTTACCCGTGTTGTCTTTGCAAAAGTGCTAACGCAAGACCCAACGGGCATTATTGGTTCGTAGCCGCAACCTGTCGATATTCCGTAAAATTCATTTAATATATAGGTCAGACCCGTATCAAGCTTACGAAATGAGAAAATATGTTCCAAGTCAGACAATACATCTTCTGTCTATGACCTGCGGGCAGTAGAAGTATGAACTTAAACTTGACTCGTGTTGTTCCTTCCTAAGACTGTATCAAGGATATGCTACAACAGAGTTATCTTTACCAAAATTTGATAAAAGAGACAAATCCGATTTTGAAAATATAGGGGAGAAGGGTTTCAGCTTACTGTGTGAAGCATAAATATTGTTGCAAGTTTCTTTGATTTTTTTCTTTGCAGATGTAAAGGAAAAAAATCAAAGAAACTTGCAACGATATTTACACTTCTCACAGTAAGCTGAAACATTTCTCCCCTATAATTTCAAAAAGGATATGCTAATTTTCCCCTTCTAAAACTGAAAGAGTAACAGTCGTACTAGGAACGACCGAATGAACAAAGAGAGATTGGAAGAAAGAAGCAGCATTATCATGCATACGAATATTTTATTTCAATTTAATTTATGTGGACGTCCTAGGGTGAGCCGCATAAGATTGATCGGTTTGGTTCAGCACCACATACAGGCAAGATAGAATTGACCGCGTCACTGCTATTTTATTGCAAAAAAGTACAGGTCATTTCGAAATAATTTGCAATATCTTGTGATAAGTGTCCACATTTTCATTAAAAATATACATAGTTGCTGGATTTCAGGTAGCAGACTCTCCATTAAAGGTAAAGTTCGGTATCCCGCAGACGGCAATTTTTTATCTAACACTTTCTCTTTGGTACTCATGCCAATCTTAATATAACTAGAGTGCCCGCGCTGTCAAAAATGACAGCACAGAATTTGTGACGACCCGTCTTCATTTAATATGCTTTTGTCACTAATATGTTTCTGAGACGTACGCTACAACAGCCGACTCAATTTGTAATAAGGGATAAGTGCTCTCTCTTTCAATTAATGTAAGAAGCACAATCAACGAAGGGCGGACGAAGCCATGATCTTTTACGGGCAGTAGACATTATTTCTTTCTGCTTCCTGACTTCCTTTTGATGGAGCAGATTTCACTTCTACGCAAAATCTTCGATGTACTGAAGGCTTCTTCGGTAATACGGATACAAACATAGGGTTCGATTTAGAGAGAAAGTTATAAAATAAGACATCATGGCCGCGCTAGGAGAAGCTGTCATATCTCTTTTCTTCGATTTAAAGAAGTGTTTCAAGCAAGAAGTGCATTGGGATAAAGGATAAAGTATCCCACTTTCGCCATTTTCTGCAACCTGGTCATCGATCTCCGTGGAAACGGAACCTAATTACAAAATCTGCATCCGGGCCTATTTCTCGCCTCTCGTTTTCTTTAAGAGCGAGACCCGAAACATACAAATATATAAACATATTACAATATAAACAAATAAACACACGACGGTGTTTATTATATTGTGTTGACTAGAGGGCCCGCGCTGTCAAAAAAATTGATAGCGAAGAATTTCTGATAATCCGCCTTCATTCTGCAGGTGATATGCTGAAAAGTAATGTTTATGGCCCACAGTCGATAAGGTCTCTTAATAAATACTGCGCTCTGTATCCAGGATACTAACGCTGTTATATAGCGCAGATGTTTTTCTTCCACTAAATTGTTGTTCTGTTGAAAGAAGAACCTAAATTGGAGAAAATTATTTGCTACTAAGAAAGCTTTATGTTCTTTTCCCGCCTTCTGTTCGCTGAAGAATATCTTGCCACTTGCTTCGATGATTATGCAGCCAGTAAGAGCATCAGCGTATACTCAGGGCAGCTAAAGTTTGGATGAAGGAAACCTCAAAGGAGAGTACGAATGAATCACGATGCAACAGAGAGCTTAGAGAAGCTGAATGTATTTGCATTGAGTGAACTTCAACGTTGGAAACGAAAGAATTGCATATAGATATACGTTTGCCATCATTTGCAACCTGGCCTATTTTCTACCTCTCAGTTTTAAATGACCCGAACAAAAATATGTTTTGATGAATGAAAGAATGATAAAACAGATTCCATAACCGCGCTAAGGGAAGCTCAAAATAGCTTCATTATTTCGATGCCAAGAACTGTTCCAAGCAAGAAATGCATTGAGATAAAGGAATAAGGATCTTACTTTCGTCATCTTCTACAATCTTGTCATCGATCTTCATGAAAACGCAACCCAATTACAAAATCTGCAACCTTTCTTATTTTTCACCTATCTATTTCTTCAAGATGGGGACACGAAACATGCAAACATATAAACATATAAATATCAGAGTATCTAGGGAGCAGCCATTCTCTAATGCAGGTTTCATTAAAAAGCACTTCGTATTTGGTAGATAAAACTTCTTTATTAGTTTTCTCATAACAACGAATGGTTAAAATAGTCTGTTGGTTCGTCTGATGCAATAACTGGCCAAAACTGTGCTCGTCGTAACTTACTGCAGGTGGATTCGGCGACACGTTTCGATCAGACATTTGATCATCTTCAGGCCGTAGCTGGTAGGAGGTGAGAAGCTGAGTCTGTAGGCAGTTGAGGATGGAGAGCGGTTGGCAGTTATAATATGCTGTAGTATGCAGACAGATGCTTCTACTTCAAAACTCTCTGCTTACCTCAGTCAAAATCTGTATTCATCAACTTATCAACGTCACATTGACAAAGGACCAGGATAATCTACTATCACTCGGCACAAAATGTCACTTTTAACAAAAGTTTTGCAAATTCAAGAAAGCCACTGAACTGGAAATTCTTTATGAGTCTTTACTACGTCTAGAGAACAACAACGTAATTTCGCTGAAGGATGATCTACGCGTGCAATTACGAGCAGAAAGCACCAAGCAGAGGGTTCACACCCGTAACAGCATACTGGACAAAAACCTACCTGCAGCGGGTCGCCAGTTGAAGGAACACCCATCGATAATCGTCCGAAGAGCTGATAAAAGCTAACTCATCGTCGTACTCAACAAAGATGAGTACAAGAGTAAATAATTAGACCACATCCTCGCCGACCAATTGAAGTTTAAACGCATCACAAGAACCCCAACTGCCCTGCTGAAGACCGAAGTGAACAAGCTCATTACGTCAGCCAACCGGAAACAGTCAACCAAAATCCTAAAGAAGATCACCGGAGAAGTCACACCAGGATACATTTACCGTACCGTAAAAATCCATAGGCCAGGCAACCCCTTAATACCCATTATATCGCAAGTCAGAACTCCAACATACCAAACTACTAAAGAATTAAACAATCTCATCACCCCATACTTGCCAAAACAATATGTCATCAATTCAACCGACGATTTTTTTCACCTACTTCGAGCAACGCAACCTGGAGGCATCATCGCATCTCTCGATGTCGAGTCACTATTCACCAACGTTCCAGTACAGGAAACAATAGATATCATCTGCCACACAGGCGTTTAAGTCAGTTGTTAATGTTTTTTTTTGTTGGATTTGCTTTAGCAGCGTTTCGGGCTTCCCGGTGTTGCAAAGTGCTTCATTTGGGACATGCTATCTGTCCGTGGGGGCCCGGGCATGAAGTTTTAATAATAATAACAACAAACTTATCCCTCATGAAACTAAGACTAAGTTTATGCTGATAACAACCAAAGACACCCCTCAGTTGCCAGAAATTACCTTTAGCAATGCGAAACTTGTGCGGGTGACTGAAATTGAATATCCTGGAGTAACCTTGGACTCTAAACTCTTGTTTACCAAGCATCTACATAGGTGAGGTATGTCTAAAATTGAACAGAGCCCTTGGCATGTTCAAGTCCATCGCAAGAAATCTGCCATTATCCTCATTATTTGATATTTGTTACGCAACAGTGTATTCTCATCTGATTTACTGCATAGAAATCTTGGGAGGTGTTTCACAATCGGCAAAAAAATCTCTAAAGGTTGTAATCAACAAAATTTTACGTGCAATATTAAAAGTTCAAACTGTAAATTTTGTACCTGATATACATACTAATGAAATGTACAAAGCATTGGGGTTGTTACAATTGGATGATATACATCGATATTTTTTGCTGAAATTAGCACGTAAGTTCTTGTACTATGACAGTCTCTCTTGTGAAAACTATCTTCTACCTCTTTTGCCTCAGCAGAACTCTAATACAAGAGGGTTAAAATTAATTCTTCCCTCTGTTAGACTTAACGTTGTGGATGCGCACCATATCATTGTGCGCTGCAGCAGACACACCCAGGCCACCAGTCTATAAGAGTGACCAAGCAGTATTGTCGCCAGCTCATTTCTCAGGTGCGCGCGTGGTGAAGCATTAGCCAGTGTGTACCTGTCGAGAC
>LQNS02278094.1:15268035-15309973 GCA_001587735.2 Parhyale hawaiensis
CTTAATGTAGACAATCCTTAGAGAGGATTTCTAAGAAGAGGTAAACCTCGAAAAAGAGAAGAAATTGAAAAAGCAAACCTAATCTTAACTTAAGATTTTACGAAGAAAATCAAGCAAGATCAAATAACAACGTTGAGAAGTAAGGGACAATAATTCAATTAGTTCAGCTGATTAATAGTATCAATGATGAATTTTTGACACCAATGCCATAGACTAAATTAATCTTCAAGAGAGCTGCATTATACAATATTTGACTTTCCCTTCTCATCGTTGAATCTTGTGTAAATTCAAAAATGTTTACAACTTTGATTTTTTTTAAAGAATTTCTTACCATGTATAGCTTATAACGTTCTTCAATGGAGTACTCTTACGTATTTGTCTGGGTCATATTTATATTAAGGTCCTAGAAGCATATTTAGCTTGAGTGACCCTTTGCCACCTGTAATTTTATTTTTCTGAACAGATTATCTATTGTACTGATTTGACAAATAAATTTCATTGGACTTTCTATGTGGAGTTTTAATAATACTAACACAGTGTATAATCACGAAAGCCTGCAACCGCCAGCAATTCAGAAGGAAACCCTCAAGAAGCTGCTCATTGCCTGCACAACGAAGTCCCCGTTCACACCCACCGCTGGAACTATTTATCAGCAAGTGGACAGAGTCGCGATGGGCTCACCTTTGGGGGTGACCTTTGCAAACTATTACTCGAATCATCTGGAAAATAAAGTACTCCAAGAAAATCTAACCATGAAGCCTACAGTATACTGCCGCTATGTAGACAATTGCTTCATCGTAACTGACAGCATCGAACAATTACTAGAGCTCAAAAGGATCTAGGAGACCACATTTGTCCTTAATTTCACTCGTGAACTCAACGTCAGTAACAAACTAAATTTCAACATTGATGCTAGTACAAGGAACTACACCAACTCAGTTTATCAAAGGCAACTAACACTGGAATCAATTTAAACGCCTGCAGTGAATCCCCCCACCGCTATAAAGACGGGACTGTCAAAACGCTCATTTATCGATATTACTAAATTTCATCCACCTGGAACCACTTTCATACTGCGCATTACTGCCACGGCAAATCTCAGGCAGGCGCTCATCAATATAGGACACTCAAACAAATAGTTCGCTTCAATCGCGCGGCGCTACATAGACCAAGCAATCTCACCCAAAGAAGCACAAATATCTCTAGGAATGATCCACACAGTTTTCTACGAGATCCAAATATCCGCAGCGTACAAAACCGACGACAGAGTACTCAAGCAAATTATAAAGAATAACGCAGTATGCAACAATAGCGATGATTAATTACGACTCCTGATATACTACAGAAGCCCTAACATCGGTCAATTCGTCTCCAGAAACAACAGTAACATTTCACCTCCTGTAAAGAAAACTCATGTCATATACGAGTACAAATGTCAGCATGACGACTGTGAGCTTCATAATACCTCGTAAACTGGCATGACTGTCACCACTCTCTCCAGAAGGCTCAATATGCACCTTCAAGACACATCCATAACCACACGCAGCATCATCACAACACTCCCTTGACAAGAGAAATGCTATTAGCAGGAACGATATTCTACACCGTAATAACAATAGTCAACGGCTACAGATAATGAAATCCGTACACATTAGAGCTAAGCGATCAGTCATCAACAACCAGAATGCAGGATCGGCTAGGACTCTTCAACTTCATAGAAACTGAAAGCAGCGCAAGCAGACCTCCATCCAACTAGCAGATTGGCTACTCACTTAATCCACAGGTCAACAAGCGCACTGCCCTCCCAGTACGAGACCGCCAAGGGTTATTAAGTAAAAGCATCTGTCTGCATACTACAGCACATTTTAGCTTCCAACCGCTCTCCATCCTCAACTGCCTACAGACTCAGCTTCTCACCTCCTACCAGCTACGGCCTGAAGATAATCAAATGTCTGATCGAAAAGCGTCGCCGAAACCACCTGCAGCAAGTTACGACGAGCACAGTTTTGGCCTGTTATTGCATCAAACGAACCAACAGACCATTTTAACCATTCATTGTTATGAGAAAACTAATAAAGAAGTTTTATCTAACATATACGGGGTGTTTTTTGATGAAACCTACATATAATATATAAACATATAAAAATATAAACATATAAATATGTAAACAAATAACCACGCGACTGTGTTTATTATATTGTTTGATTCAACTTGAGTTTTGAGTAGCTCAAGTGTCTTTGAAAACATTTATATCAGTGGTTACTCAAGAACGAATATTCCCTCCAAAAAATATTCAGTAGCAAGCAATGCATGCTTCCCATGACAGGAACAAGATATCAGGTGAGAAAGGAAGTACAGGAAGTTCTCGATATAGAGCAAGGTTCCGTGCAGGAATCAGGCGGATCAAATCACGTCCGGTCGGTTAAAAACATGTACCTGAGGCGCCTTGCAATCAGACTGTCGGTGTCACGTGTGCTACCCCACATTCTGTGTGATTCAGGTTAGGTACCATCGACAACCACAAATTTATAGAGCCCAATCTTGGTAAAACCACCTTTGTTTACAAACATTGCCTTTACTTGTAAGCATTGCGATCAATTGATGTACGAAATTGATAATATCCCATGCTGATGTACATTTGCCCTAATGCAGGTTTTCACATTTTTATTCTAAAAAGTAACCAAATTAAAGCACGTCAGCAATGTTAAAGAGTGAGGTTTCTGCTTATTTCTCCGAGATTACGTCGTATTCCGATCATCCCATATTTTCCAGTGAAACGGTGTTACATCGGAACACGTAGCAACACGGTTAAACTTTCACTAGAAGACTCCTCAACCCGTGCTTTCTGATTACTATAGGAGAATGAAAGAAAACGAGGAATTGGGAAGAACTACCACAATATTTTTATTGAATCTCAAATTATTGAATCGGAAAAAAAGAATCTTTAAGCGATAAAATACCTTGCATATCACTTAAGAAAACTTTATAGACTGAGTCAGATAAAGGGTACGGTACACGTGCACTTAGTACGCCACTTGGAAGTTGGCACCAGTGCTGCTGGAAAACTAGGTCAATTCAAAACCAAGCTAAATCAAGTACCTGGTACTAAACATTATAGGACTAAATCGAAACCGGTATAGGACAAGTCAGGCATAGGACGAGGACTTCCTGTAAACCAAGTCGGTTTTTCTCTTCTGTCGGTTTATTACTGTAAAAAAAACGAGTAAAGTATTGGTTAATTTAGTGTTATGCTGTTTTTTTTGGGCATTTTGACAACCATTACGGTAGTTAATTAAGGGCAAATTCGATTGGGTGCTAACATTAGGCTTTCGAGGCGTGACTTGCAGGAAACTTCAGACAGACGCTTTGAATTTGTCATTTCAAACGTGGCACATGCGTTTGAAGCAACGCGATTACCACGAGCCTGCTCAGTACTCCAGTTCACGGAGCAGGATTGAATATCTAGAAGTCTCAAGAGTAACCGATTAGGAATCAATGCCTGAAACTCAAATATCAGGTTGAAGCCTGTACTTCTGCCTAAAGTTGCAAACAGGTTAAGCTTCGAAGATCTAATTTTGTTGCTCAATCGACCATGGCATAAATTTCAATGAATGGTTGTTAATGACTGGCGTCGAAAATACACTATGCAGTCCGAATTTAAGCGAGCTTTTTGCGATGCATTCAGCAAAAAAAAAAAAAAAAAAAAAAAAAAAAATCGTTCTCTGTGATCAACAATCGGAAATGCCGACGATGGTTTGTAAAATATGCTTCTAGAATTTTGGTTTTGGAAGACGCATCTCTTTCAAGGTAATGATAATCATCATATAAAACAGCCCTCCTAAATTTAGCTCGTTCAGGATGATGCAGATAAATAACCGTATGAAAAGCCCTGCAAACTGTGGTAAAGACTAAGTCAAACCTTGGAAGTCGAGAATCGGCGTAACAATTGTCCCTTACCATGCTGACGTGTACGCCTAACCCCCTTTCTTTAGGTAACGAAGTTTGAAAATGTCGCCGACAGAACATACTGTACATATTACTCTCTCACTATCTTACACCCGCAGGCAGTTGAATTCTTACGGTATTAGAATTGCAGTGTCAGCGTTTCTGATATTCACATTCCACTGTAAATGCCTTGATCAAACAAGAAGTGGAGACAGTCGAGGGTCGCAACAGTCACATGAGCCTATCATCTATGACGCCATACCTCTGAGAACTTGTGGTCGGCTGCAGCCGTGCTCTACCCGGAGCCTAAATTGTTATTTATCTACAGCACGTACATGTGCTTGTGGATTTTCTAGTGGAGGTGCACTTTCAAGCTGACTTGCCTTTACCCAGTTTTTGGATATTATAGCGTTCTTTCACTCCAATAGTTCATGCGTTGTAGCCAAAATATACGCCGTATTGGATCTGTCAATTACAAAGTACCAGTGCGTCGATGAAATAAAAGCAGTGAAAAGAAGTGTGGAAGGTAATAAACGTGACGAAATGCTTCCCACTTCTATGCAGGGTTAACGAATAAAATAGTGGGAGAAGGTCAAAGGTGACTGTGTTGGACACGGGCGAATTGGATAATTATAGAATACCAAAAGTACCGATGAGTTTTTTTTTTACTTTGTGTACCAACCTCTTAGCTAAGGATACAGAGTGCGTGATATGATTGCTGGGCACTAATAGGATATAAGAATAATAAAAAAGTACATGTTAATGCTCTTTTACCCTGGCACAGGTATATTCCGCTTGAAGACCGAAAATGCGACCCAAATTATAAAGGGAACAAACTTAAACCGACTATGTCGGGCGTCCCAGCGCCCGCGACCCAACAAGTCTCACTTCAGTGGAGTGGGTGTGTCAATTTCCAAAGAAAATAAAACTGGGAACGAAGTTCAATGCAACGAAGGTCTGTGAATGAAACTAAATGGAACAGAGGTCTGTGAACGAACCTCAATTGAACAGAGGTCTGTAAGCAAAACTAAACGGAAGAGAGGTCTCTAAACGAAACTAAATGGAACAGGGATCTGTGAGCGAAATTCAATGCACAAGAGAGGTCTGGCAGGACAGATACGCACTCAGGCATGCTGTGCATCGCCGATGCTCCCCATGCTGTAATGATTACCTCTGCCAAGGAGGTTATGTCTTCGTCGGGTTTGTCTGTCTGTTATTCTGTCTGTCATCAAGATAACTTAGAAAGTTATGGACGGATTTCGATGAAATTTCAGGGATTGTTAAGTATGTTACGAGGAACAGATGATTAACTTTTAGCGAAGATTCGTCCATCCGTTTGTTTGTTTGTCTGCCTCATTTTTGTCAATGCCATAACTCAAAAAGTTATGGACGGATTTTCCTGAAATTTACACGAGTTGTTAGGTTTATTAGGAAGAGTAAATGACCAAATAATTGTGATGATCTGTTCGTTCGTGTGTTAAAAGACATAAATGATTAAATTTTAGTGCAGATCGGTTGGTTTATTTGTATATATGATTTATGTTTGTCATACTGTTTGCTAGCAGCATAACTCAAAAAGTTACGAGAGCATCTTCAAGAAACTTGCAAAAAGTGTTAACACTATCAAAAGGCACAAATGATTAGATTTTGGTTTTGTTATAAAGAAAATCATGGTTTCAGCACCAATTTGAATACATCGTTACCGTTGCCTTGC
This sequence comes from Parhyale hawaiensis, assembly GCA_001587735.2. Taxonomy (NCBI): domain Eukaryota; kingdom Metazoa; phylum Arthropoda; class Malacostraca; order Amphipoda; family Hyalidae; genus Parhyale; species Parhyale hawaiensis. Next base: position 15,273,695 of record LQNS02278094.1, read on the forward strand.
TTGACGGAAGTATGCGCTCTCTGAGTGCTCCAGTTAAACGTTAATTCAAATCTAATCCCAGATTCCGAAGCAAATAATAAGAAAAACCTTTTAAAGGTAACTGTGTATATAATAGGTAGAATGTTTTGTTATGGCTTTCGTTCTCTGTTGTAGGAAGTTTATTATTAGCGATGTAATGTTAGTTGCCGAAGCGAGACACAGTTCATTTTACAAGAAATTGTTCGGAAAGTAAGCCATTCTTGAAGCAGAGGATGCCTGTAGTCTAACGTCATCTTCAGATGTATTGCATAACCAACAGCAAGACACAGTATTTTGAAGTAAATATTGTGAGTTATGGCACATGACGACTAAGAAAGTGATCCGACTCTCTGGTTATTGTGGGCAAAACTTTAATGGCACTGGCTTTACTCAATCGAAATTTTATGCTGAATGGCTACCCAATTGTGCTTTATTCATACATCCTCTCAAAAAATAAGTCAGCGTTAGGATTTAGCTGTTTTGCAGACAACGATTGATAAATATTAGATCACTGGTGGCCAACACCATCAAATTACAGAAAAAAACAGTTACTGCAAAGAAGCTCCGTTTTCTTCGCGTTTATTCGAGGTTCTTTGCTCCGGAATATTTTTTTCCCTTCGTTCAACTACTCAACTTGTGTATCGTGAACTCAGAAGAAAATAATTCGTAGTCGCAGTACGACAATCATCATTATGCTACCAAGTAGAGCTGTTTTAAGAGTTTTCAGACCTGCTATTGCAGCAGATGAATTATTTTCTCCTCTTTAATCCTTCACATCGAGACAGAACGACAAGGAAGCAACTAACAAAACTGGGCTTTTCTGTGCAGTGAGACGAAAATTTAGGACAATCTGTAATGGTTTTGGCTTTACGTATTCCAATATTCACGATTATGTGTCGATGTTTTGATTTTTTAAAACGGGTACTGTACGAGATCTACAGAAAGTCTCAAGGGTGCTGGACTAGCTGCTTCACAGGTAATCTACAGTAATTCAAGGTAATCCTTCGTAATAGCATTGGCTTCAGGCAATCGAATATTCATGCGACAGGTTGGTGGGTCTGCTGTTTCCGAAAGTGGATCAGGTAAAATTTGCCCAAAATTTGAAGTATAGGACTAGGAAATCCGTGAAGAAAGTCAGCGTCCCTGTTAATTTAGGGTAATCTCCAATGGCATTGGCTTGAGGCAATCGAATATTCATGCTTGGCGGGGAGCTTTGCGTTATGCAGACAAGGGTCAAAGGGAGAGTTGCAGGGCTGCTTCCAGCGGAGGGTAGTGAGAAAGGGAGGGCTTCTGCGTTGGAAGAAGGTTGAGCGAGGGTTGGGGCTAAAGGGGAGGATGGGTGATAAGGGAGAGGGGTACCGCAGCCGCACCGCAGAAGCTGTACCCAAAGAGTTAATAGAAGGAGGGAATACTTCCACAGTTCCCGTACTGGTCAGGATTTTTTTTTTTGTTCTTCGAATACTATATTTCCTTCCCTCCAATCACAGGCTCTTAACCATTCGTGCAGCTGATCAGCGCGTCAGCGTTGCCGGAAATTTCGGCTTCACAATTCCGTGGCCGCTGCTACCTCTTTATATCAAACCTCCTTGGCTGTACCGCGGCCATACCACTTCTGTCTAGTTTCGCTTCTGTCCATAGCTTAGTGTTAGGTCTCCCTACAAGCCTTAGGAAATTGGAAACGTTAGCACTGCATTACAAAAAAACCTGTACAAGAACATCTACTCGCAGTCAGCACGTGGCTTGAAAAAACCGGCACGATTGCATCATTTGTTAAGCCCCTCACCACACGATTTAAGCTTGTCTCTCCTATAGGAAAAACCCGATAAGCTATGTTTAGTGATAAATTACTCGTATGTAGTAAAGGGTTGAATGAGCTATAGAAATTCTTGGATACTTCAGCCAACCTGTTCTCTCTATGTAGGTAGGTGTGCGTGTGATCACCAGGTGGATAGAAAACCCATATAGTGATGAAATGAAATCGTTCTTTCATTTCAAATATACAACCAGCACAAGCTAGCAAATATACAGATTGGTGCGACAGATGTAAAGACAGTACTGGTGACTGGAGCTATTATGCAGCTTCTCCTCAGAGCACTCAAAAGTGAAGGAAAAAAGCTCATGTTACAGGACGGCGACACTCGCAGGCTTAGGCTAATTACCCTAGTGGAAATCATAGCTAATTATATCTGATGGCTAAGCTAGGGGCCAGTATTAGTTACTATACAGTACTATCATATTACCTAATCCAACGCAACCTCCAACTGTTTGTGCAGTATAACGCACGCATCAATCTGCAGTCTTGACTTCATTCAGGAAGGCATTTCATAGTCTTACCATTTTTTTTGAGCCAAATAAATGCATCATGCAGTTCCGGGGCTTGAACCCGGGCCTTCTACGTAGCGCGGGTGAGCAGCAAGAACACCTGTGTATTTATCCAACTCGAAAAAAATTTATAAAACTCGGAAAAATGTTATCCAACTCGAATAAATTGCACGAGTGTGAGCTACCTGCCTGAATAATTCCAAATGCGCCTTGGGACTACAAATCTGAGACATATTGGCTTGTGAAGATTTAGTGAGAACTCTGAGTTTCTACGTACAGCGGTACGTGTCGCATGTTAATTCGTTGCAATCGGACTGTAAATAAAAAAGTATTAAATAAGCGGAGACCCGCCTTAAGATGACTTATTTTACTTAAATATGCCAACAAAAATGTTGGATTTGAGTGGGGGTAGTAGTAAAAATTTACCCAACTTTGTAAGTATTCAAACACACGGTGATGTTTATAATAGTGTTTTGATTCATTAATGAGATTTAAATTCGTTGATATCGTTTTTAAGAACCCTCTTTAAATTATTTATTCATAAGATCATCATGCTTACACCTGAATTTATCTTCATCGATCGTTCATCAAAGTAGTGCAAAGTACTTTTCATCGGGAGTTATTAAAGTACACAACTCTTTACTCATCTACTAACGATTATACTAGTCTTTTAAAGTATTAATTACCACTTTGGAGAAGACACATACGCTTGTGCTCAACTTATTAGCGGTTTGTGGCGTAAAAATGTAGAGCGCGTACTTCGCGTTGGAGTCTTACGAAGATCGAGCAACTTCCTTTTTACTTCAATGAGCAATACTAAGCCGCAATAAAAGAATATGCCAGCTATGAGAAGTTGCAACCTTCTCTAGAGCTACTATGAATAACCTGTTAGCGATTAACCTTATTTACAAATAGCACGAGTTATTATTTCTCTTGTAACAAAGATTATTACCTCCACCTCGGAGGTTAATGTTGCGTCGAGTTTGTCTCTATGTCTGTCTGCTACCAAGATCACTCAAAACTTAAAGACAGATCTTTACGAAATTTGCAGGAATTGTTAGATGTTAGGAGCAACGTATGACAAACTTTTAGTAAAGATCCTTTCATCCGTTTGCTCCTGTGCCTCTTTCTTTTGAAAATTACTACTGAAAAAGTTATGGATGGATTCTTATAAAACTTGCATGAGTCGTTAAGTATAACACGAAGAATAATTGACAAGATTCTTGTGACGATCTGTCAATATGTTTGTTTATCACCCGCGAGTGAAGCGAAGAGCGGTGATGGAGTTTTCGTTGAAAATTGAGTTGTAGTTGTATATATATATATATATATATATATACATATATATATATACATATTTGTTTATCCGTACACCTAAAAAGAGGGAGAAGGAGTTTAGCAATGTTCATAATTTTTTACAGGAGTCAGGCGGGTTGACCCAGGTATGCAAAATGCAAAAAACTGGAGTTAGCGGGCCATCAAAAATGACGGGATTGAATTTTGTTTGTTATCGATTCACCCAAAAAGAAGCAGAAGGAGTTGAGTTATAATAATATTTTTTTCAGGCAGTCAGGTGGGTTGACTCAGATTTGAAAAATGCCGTAAATCGAGAGTTAGCTGGCCATCATAAATGAAGGCGCTGAATTTGTCCCCTCCGCGGGTAATGGTCTAACGCTTCAATGCGTTCTAGTTTCCTCCATGTGATTTTATGCTTATTAGCAAAATAACTCAAAAAGTTATGCACGGATCTTTATGATATTTACAGGAATTGTTAGTAATGCTGAACGTCAAAAAATTCGGTTTTGGTAACAATCGGTTGGTCTATTTGTGTCTTGACTAATGTTTGTCAGAATATTTGTTGGCAGCATAACTCAATAAGTTATGAACGGATCTTCAAGATAATTATAGAAGCTGTTTTTACTGTCAAAAAGCACGGATGATTAGATTTTGGAATTGGTACAAAAGAAATTGTAGTTTCAGAACCAATATGAATTTTTCATCACCGTTGCCTTGCTTGGCGGATGTATGCGCCCTCTGAGGGCTTTAGTTGTTAATTGAACCACGCACCCGAGCGCCAAAGCATCAATAAAACCCAAATGAAGCTCTAAGCAACCCCAGGATACCCGAAACAGTGAACACCGACGTTTCAACTGTAAATGGTTATGTGCTCTGATGAATTAAACAGCTCTCCTTGGGCTTTCCGACTGGTCAAAAGCTAAGACTCAAGCTAATGCAGTGTACAGTTGCGGGTTTGGGGTTCTTGTTTACTGTAAGTAACCTCCAATTACGCACCATGTACGCGCACTGGTCGCGGTGCCACTGAGTCGCCAGGCGACACCAGCACAAGTCTCTACTGTATCACACAAGGGTTCCCAGCTGGAACGGCTTACTGGTACTATCAATAATAGTTTATAGGTTATCTTTTTATTCAGTGATCTCAGTATCACTGGTATCGGGGAATACTTCAAGGATGACGGATTACCGGGGGTTCACCAGTTGATGTCAGTAACACACAGATTCACTCGATCTCCATATATTTGTATCTTCACTACACTTATCACTCTTGCAGTATGTTCTTGCGGTCTATAGCGACTAGGTACGCTATATCAACATTGGTCTACTCTGACAGGCAGCATGTTTAGATTCTTAGAACAATACAACGTACAATACACTGTTATCAGCGCACTATGCGACTGTCTCTGTGCACATGCACTCCGCAGATTAGACCGTTAAGGTGGACAGGTCTTCTATCGGTATGTCTTAGTGATTCACGCGAGCACCGACCGGATAGCAGACCGGCTGCCGTAGAAGTCTGCCTGTCAGAGCCCTGATGCTGGCTTTAATTACCTCCTACGGGTGTGTCACCTCTTTGGTACATCGGCGTCGGTACAGCAGAAACGACAACACACGTCGAGTAGCGTTCCTATAGCATAACCTGCATCTCTCACTTGCAAACGCTTGCAAGTATTTGTCATGTGAGGATGAGCCTATTATAATTTATAGGCAGTGCAATGATCGGTTGACTATGCAGCTTACTAATGCATAGTTGAAGAACAGAAATGAGGCTGCAACGCAGCGGAAACTTATTATAAATCAGGACCGTTGTAGAGCCTAACTAATGCCGCCCTAAATACTGCAGCGTAAACTGTTTTAGAATCGATTTTTTTTCAGTCTTCGTATCTGCTTTATGAGCCAATCGGTAGCTACTGAGAAACAAACTACCAAGCCGACTCATTACAACAGCAGCAACTGCGTACCTCAATGTCTACTTGGTACTGCCTTCTCTACGTTTTATCGACTCCGTGCGGCCTATGAGGTCATTCATTGCCACGTACCGAGTGGAAAATTGGTACAGATTTTGATCTTGGAATGATAGCCAAATGAATTTTACACGCACATCTTAGGTTAGGTAACGTCAACCCGGTTTATCAAAACTGTTGCGGAAATGTTATCAGTGTTTGGCATGACTAAATGTATATCACAAGGTGGCTTACTCTCTGCCACTCTGTTCAATATCTAAATTGACTGGATCCACACGAAGTTGAATGCAGCTGGATTATGCTGTCATATTAATAGTATGTAAAACACTAAATACGCTTAGTTATGCTGATGACATGGTGCTTGCCTCCCCTCCTCCTACCGGGCTACAAAAGTTGCTCGCAGTTTGAGAGTGTGAAGGGAATAAACATTGAACTGAACGTAATGCAGTAAAAACAGAATACAGGTATATTAGGCCTAAGAGCAGTAAATTAGCTCGCCCAGTCATAAAAATTGTATTCTTAATGGGTGTGGAGCTCACGTCTGTAAATAGCTTCTCTTATCTTGTTCATAAAAGCTTTGATGACTTACGTGAAAACCAAGACATAAAAAAAGAAACGGGGAAGCTGCATAGTGTTGGAAACGCATGTATTCAGAAATTTGGGCATTGTTCAAAAAATGGTGAATGCCAATTATTCTGGACCTAGCTTTATCCCTGTACTACAACGCGCCTTGGGTGGCTTTTAAATGAAATCCAACGCTCGCTTGCGAGTTGCTTATAACTATATATTCCACAAATTAATGAATGCGCCAGGGTCTACTAATGCGAGGCTAATATAACTTTGCTCAAAAGTACACTAATTGTCTCAAAGGTATTACCAGGAAATGCACCTTGAGCCTAAAAGTCTGGACTGAAAACTCCAGTGACTCGTACGTAAAGTTATCTGTTGTGGTCCTGCTATAGTATGTATCTATGAAGGCAGTGCATCCTGTTGTCTGACGGAGACCAAGCGGAATGAGGTCTAAAATGTAAGACCACTACGTATATTCCCTTGTGAACCGTGTAACGTTTCAGTGAAGTTCTTGTAATGTTTCCTTGAGTGCTTTACAAGTTTATTACATCTATACTATTAATAGCGTTGTTCATACGTTCCTTCGAGTGTTACGCTCTTCATCAGTAACAGATAGCAGGAAATTAGATATACAGATCAATTGTATCTATGGTAAGGAATATGAAGTCGAGCTCGATTGCATGAACGTCGTGCACGTAAAATTTAAAGGTGATACGGGCAATGCAATTGGACAATAAATTACATATATGTTTCTCTTGCGCACAGGAAGTGTTAAATATAGCTCTCAAAGCAAAGGAGCTGGTGATGGTGACCCACAGTGGCAGGAGTGAATGGGAACAAATAGCGCGTTGTCTATGACCAACTAAATATTGCTTGACTTTTACCAAAGGAAAAAAATGGGGATAACGATCCAACGGGCAGTTAGTATACTATAAAACTTGATAATATTTGCTCATTACTGTAGAATTTCCAGGGGTCCAACCTGCAAGGCCCCGCCAGACTGTGAAATTTTCACGGGTACAGGTACTTAGTATTATGCTCTCATGGCAGCAGCAACTTCCTTGCAGAGCACAAAGCACAAAATTTTGCCTTCTTCGGGCTGGGAATGCTAACAAATTGATTACACAAGCACATCTAAGGCTAGCGATCTAGGGTACAAAAAATGCGAGTACTCCAAAGCCAGCAAGGAAAAAAAAGCGGGAAACCCTTACAGGGGCGATAAACACGAATTTACGATGACACTTGCGAATGAGATCAGCACCTCCGACGGGAACTAAAGTTACTCGAGGTAATGCCAGCGCAATGATGAGCTTCTTCGGCCCCGTATCGTTTGAAAGGAAAGCCTTCCTCATATTTATGCAAAGACATCGTAAGAAGCGATCTTTATCGTGACCGTTGTTGGTGATGAAGGCCTGCAGCTCTGCTGTGAGCCACTAGCTAGTACGTGTTGAGACGCAAGAGACTGCAAGTTGCGCCGGAAGATTATGGCAGATACGCCTTTATATGTACAGTTACGTGCTGCAGAGGTGAGCGAAACATTTTAATGTTTTTAGTACAATGTTTACACTTTACGGTAGCTACTTCTGCTCATAAGATTGCTTGCTGCCCGTTATCGAAGTTGTGCAGCAACATTTGGCAATGCACATCTTTACGCATAAGCTCCCCTGTGAGCCAGATATCTTATATAATTAGAAAAATGTTAGAGACTCTATGATAGCTACTTCTGTTCAATAAGGTTGCTGTCCTGAACCAACTTCGAAGGTCTAAGACCAACTCTGAATGGTAATTACGTGGTAGAAAACTACCGAGAAGACCACTAAGATATTGATGATGCTTTCCGACGTCTAACAATTTTGTTGAATGGAAGGAAAATACAGATAGTTTTCATTAAGTTACCATGAAGAGCAAAACCTGCTTTAGGACAAAGAAACTGATGTAAAATGCTGTGAATGAAAGCCAGTTGACTGTTTTGTTATCGTTCTTTAATCTTCGAGAAAGAAAAAGAATTTCAAACTCGTGTTTCAAAATACAAATTTCTAATTAATTCCCATTCAAGAGAGCATACTTATTTTTGCGGTTGCTAATTGAAAAGCCTCCTACTCCTAAATCTTGTCATTGTTGAAGTTCTCAATATTTACTGCGACTATCATAAGGGGCGCTCATATTTTCATGAAGCTAATTGTATATTCTTACAGCTGACAACGATGTTATAATTGCGTAAGCTTACGCTACCCTTTCCAGGTAGCAGCAAGATGTTTTTCTTTGAGAATGAAAGGCTCCTGGACTGTAATTTAAGACAAATTAAAAGTTGGAGTAAGTTATCTAAGTGATTTAACAATAAACGTGAGAACAGTAACATTTACGATGACGAGTGTGCCGAGTACTTGGCAGGCAAAAAAAAAAAAAAAAAAATCTGTTTACCAATTAGTAGCATTCAAAACCTTATATTAATATGTAAGGCACATTTGTGTCTTGGGATTATGGAGCGCCAAGTTAACCTGTTGCGAATTTAGTTCTCAATAGCTAAATTCTAAAATTAAAATTTCCAAGTAAATTTTTCACGTAGGTAAACTCGTAAAGCGCAACGCCTCTTTGCTATTTTCGAGACACGGGACTAATACTCAGAGTTTCTTTGTGGGTTTTTGTAAAGTTGGTATTCGCCGTAAAGGATATTGGCACTTTGCCGTCACTAGATGGCGGCACTGAAATTACGTTGACAGCTCAATCACGCAGGTCTTCATTGTTCGTGAGTCTATTGTGATGTCATAACCATTAGAGGTAAAGTCATCTTTGACTGCACCCTCCCCTGGGATACCCACACACACTGGTTCGTGCAGCAGATATAGGCCAACTGGCCCCAAAGGAGTAAGCACAACTACAGCCGACCACAGGTCGCTTAGAACTATGGCACATTAGCGGAAGATTCAACGACCCGCACCCTGTCTACCCTAAGATAAGTACCCCCACGGTAGTTATGCACACCAAGCGAATTAGCTGATTCAGTGCGTCGAGCGCATTGCACAAAGATTGCTTGTCTAGCTTGGGGACCGTTCCCGGGACCTTCAGCACAACTGTGTAGCATGCAATGTCCGCTGCAACCATTGGCACGGATACACTTGTAAAGTCGTCTAGTCAGCCAAACGATATTAAAGATGAATCTTATGAAGCTAAATAATTGCAACTGTGATTAAAATCTTCGACACTCGAGGTAAAGACGCTGAACAATTTGTAACGTGCTATTTATGATCGTTGAATCTACTCCTCAAGTAGTCCCTTCAAGTTCACCTGCAAACATGAAATGCACCCGCCAATATCGGCTTATAAAAGATTTGTTGGAGAATGAATGAAAAAAGTAATCTAAAGGGAGGGAGCTCAAGATGAAAAATAACTGCATTACATATAAGCAAAACCTCATTCAAACTTTATGCTTCAAGTGCTTTCTTCTCGTCAAGCATCAATTTACTACCTGCTTATGTGCATTGAGGTTGATAGCTACATTGTACCGGCCGTGGGTTCTACCTGGTACTCATTTCATAAATATCTTCGTTTGACAATTCACGAGTTCAATATTCGCCTATTTACGTCTCTTAGAAAAGGGGAACGCCAAACAAGCATTTAAATAAATGTATGCAATTACACTTTCGTCTTTATTGGCGTCTGTAGGCATTGATGTACATCGACCTATCTCTATCAGCCAGATCGACTTGGATTCACCCAAAATTAATGGTGCGAGTTCAACCAGCGTGTCCTCCAGCACGTGGACAACACACGTCCTTGCAAAATCACAACCTAAAAGAGCTGTAGCCAGAAAACATAGCATATCACAAGTGCCTCAAACACGCCAGAACTAGAGGTGAATCGTAATACCCACCTGATAATATTCTACTTAAGACCAACTCTGGCATACCTCCACATACCAGAAAATGAGAAGCCAGTCTAAATTCGGCAGGCAACGACCCACTGTCCACCAAACAGTAGTGGAGGTAAAACATCATCCTAACGAATTCTCGGTCACAATACTCAACTCTTCTCTTGCTCAACCTGCGACAGGGGCTTCCAGAACAGTTACTAATAGTGATCTTACTTCCGGGCTCTCCCTCCCTCTACCTGTACCGCGCGCATCCGGACACTCCATACAAACGCAACATTGACCAGGAGGAACAGTGTAAAAAGTAGCGCCAAATTTCTGTTTGGCAACGTTCGCCCTGGAGTGGGAGTTTCAACATTCCACTCCCGTCCTGCACGTGGCGTAGGAGGCGACCAACGCAGGGTTGATTTTCAAGCGACTAAACATGTATCCCTTCTTATTGGCCACCGGCTGCCGCTTGGCAGGCATACGAGCCTAGAGAAGGTGAGTTGTGGGAACCCTTACGTGAGGAAATAATGCGTATGAGCTCCATGTAGCCCACGGCAACTAGAGAGGAGATCACCTGACTGTTGCTATAATCGTGTGTCCGGCATTCCACAGTCAGCCCCTCTCCCTACCTCTCGATGGCACAATCTAGACTCTTTTTTCTTCTTTCTTGTACTTTCTTCTTTTTTCCCCTCTTCAGTGCTAATCCCATGCTGTGAGCGGCAGTGTCATGGGAGGTTAATGTGTATAAATATGTCTTTGTCCTAGGTTTTTGTAATTCTTACGTTGACTTCTTTGTTCCGATAGGAATCTCCAAATTAGCGTTTATTGGTGCACTTCATTTTTCGGTAGCGTTAATGGCCGAGGACTCTATTACTGTAGTTGCTCANATGCTGGCCCAAAATTTTTGGTCGTCCTGGCTGCTTCCCTCTATAAGCAGTAATTATTAAATTCAATTTCTATTGCTCTCTCGGAATGGCAGCATCAAACAACAACAACAAAAAATCCGTATAAAAAGAATTTTTTTTATACAAATGGAGGCACCCATATGTTCATCGTGACTGTCGTCCCCCATAACCTGGCGAACCTGGGGTCTATAAGCCTTGCTTGGTATGGCAGCTCTGCCGAGTGGACCGTACTTCTGTCTCTGCTAATCATTTGTTGATGGGATGTTTTCTTCTATTTTGTATATTTCTGTAATTTTTCTTTTTATCTTCAGTTTTCTTTTACTTCTTGGTGGGGATGTGGAAAGTAACCCGGGACCGGGTCGAGCTCGGGGGTGTCGTCTCTTTTATTGCAATGTTATAGAGCTAATGAGAAGCTCTTGGAACTTGGCTTTGTATCCCGTAGTGTAGATGTCGTGTGCTGTTCTGAAACGCTGGTGTCGGGTAGGAGGCACGATGAGGAGCTGGCATTGGCGGGCTTTCAGTTCCCTTTTCGTAGAACAGTGGGATCGGGGCCTAGATTTCGCGGTATGGCTGTCTGCGTCCGGAGTGTTTTCTGGGCTCACCGGCAATCAGTGTACGAATGTGCCTGTCTTGAGATCATGGTTATGAGGGTGTACTGCCGTTTGAATAATTTTTATTTACTCTTATTGTATCGGAGTCCTACAAATGATACTTCTCTCTATGGCTGTTTGCTGACGGCGATGGCTTCGATGCAGAGTACAGATCCTAAGTCAACGTTTGTTTTTGTGGGGGATGTTAATGCACCCCACAGGGACTGGTTAGGAACTGTGTAACCGACTGATGGCTATGGTGATGCTGCGTTGAACTTTTGCACCTTATCTAGTTGTGTGGAGCTAGTCTATGGGTCCACGCATATTGCTGACAATTGTCTCGACCTCGTCATGACTGATATCTCAGATTTAGTGCCTGCGTCATTTGGTTCCCCTACTGGCACTTCAGACCACTCACCTCATGTGTTATTGACATGAACCAGATTGTTCCTGTGGCACACACCAGGTCAGTTGTGTTCGCTAAGAGTAGGACTAACTGATATGTTACTACAGGAGCAGGAAGGGCTTTACATGAGCGCCAGATTATATGCAGCGAAAATCCTTTCTCTGAGCTTAACGACTTAACTGTGTCTGTTTTGGAGAAGTTTGTTCCGAGATCTCACTAGAATAGTCCTCTTCGGATTGATGACCAGTGTCGGTTACCTTTCGAAGTTAAACAAGCGCCTTATCGGGCTTGGCGGCGTTCGCATGACCACACGTTGAAGTAGACCTATGTGGATCGTAGGGCCGAGGCTAAGCGTGTGTATGAGAGGGCACAGCATCGTTAGAGGCAGCGTTCCAGGGAATCTCTACTGAGTATTGACCATCCACATCATAGGCGCAGTGAGCTAACGGGTTAAGTTTTTAGTGCTGAACCGTCGTGGCCGCCCTTTGTTGGTCCCGGTGGCGGTATCATTTCGGATCCTTTGGCTAAGGCGGAGCTCTTCTGGGCTCACTTTGAGTGGAAGCAGAGCATAGATGTGTTATCATTGCTTCATTGATGTCACCTTGAACCTCATTTAACCTCTTTGGCATTCAGATCTGGTAGTATCATGGTGCTACTTGGAGACCTTGATCCTTATGGAGGTGTGGACCCTGTGAGCACTGCCTGTATGGAGGTGGGACCCTGCGTGGACTGCCTGTATGATTTAACCGTTAATGTTAATCTTCCCTGCTAGCAACCGTCAGATCATCTACCGCAGGAGGTGCAGAATTTGCACATGTTGAGTCTACAGCTTTAACGTAACGTATTGATTTCTAGTTAGGCTACGAAGGAATACGTTTAGAAATAAAATAAGTCGAAGAGACTAAAGCTAGGAAGATACAGCGGCTAGTTCTGCGGAGGAAGGAAAGCTACACAAAACAGAGTTTCTGAGATCAGGCAAACATCTTCACTGAATTAAGATTCATATATAGAGCAAAAGCATTTGAGAGGCAACATTTTGACTGCGTAACGCTAACAAAATTCGACTTTTGGCTAAATTTATGTATATTTAAGAAAAATATAGTAAACTGACCCTCAGTATATAAGTCTTGATTCAAAGTGTTCAAAGAAACTGAAATCATATTAAATGAAAAACAGAAATGCTCAATGAGCTGGGTAAAAATTGGATTGGTAATTCGATAAATACAGGTATTAGTTTGATAGTAAGGTACTGGAAGAAATTGAACAGACTCTACAATAAAAATACTAATTCGGTGTAAACACCTTTTTAGGATGTGAGTGGAAACAAAACCACAAAGAAATGGTAAATTTTCGTTCTGAGTATTGTAGGAGAGATGCGCTGTAGCAACAACGTACAGTGATTTCTTCTGACTGCTTTCAGCAAACTGTACCTACACTATGAAAATGGTATGCGGTGAGTCTTAGATTCTTCAATAATCTAAAAAATGATTGTCTCAGATTAAGTAATGTCCATGTAATGCGTAGTTAAAGCAGATGTTAACTTGAGACAGTAACAGTGGCTACAGAGTAACTTTTCATTTTGCGTAACATTGTTGGAAATTCGTTTTCTTCTCATGCATTCGTCGGACTTCTGCATCCAAATTGGCGTTGCTAGCTTCTGACAACGAAAAATTTCAAGAGCAACTGGCAAAAAGAGGAATTTCCCGGCCAGGATCGAGCTCTTTGGGTCTGAAATGAAAGAACAGAAAATACAGAGCGGTTCTGTAGTCAGGAATTCTTTTGACCGCTTGAGGCCGTTGGGGAAATTTGATATTGAAGCCAAATCGCATTGGGCGATACTCGATTAGGGTAAGGTAAAAATGCAGGGAATTCTGATCTATCTGGTTGCGATGAATTATGCGTCGAATCTCAGATATGCTTGTAGCCTAGTAAAAATTTTAGAGATTGTGGTGATGAAGTTGACTTTCGGTATGGTTTGAAGGTAAAGAAAAGAGTTTAAGTAAAGCAGGATAAGGACGGCATTTGTAGATTTTAAATGGTATGTTTTTGTCCGTAAGTTTTGAAAGTGAAAAAAAGCTAAAAGTACCAGTGTTAAGTGTTCAAAAGTTGATAGAGGGAAGATCGGATATCCAAATGTAGAAAAGCTTATTTTTCATTGAATTACCCTTGAATTGTGAGTACCAGTTGAGCTTCATTTTATCCTACCGCATTCCACATTCATACCCACGGTAGCAGCGGACCTTGCATGCTGCAAAGTTAAAGGTAAAGTCAACTCTGACTGTACCCTCTACAGAGAAACCCACACGCACTGGTTTGTGCTGCAGATATAGGCCCACTGGCTCCAGAGGAGTAAGTACAGCTGCAGCCGACCACGGGTAGCTAAGAACTATGGCGCCGAAACGGAAGGTGCAACGACCCGAGCCTACATACCCCCCCCCCCATTCCTTGTCAAGCAGGTGCCCCCACACAACTCCGCATACCAAGTAATTGCCGACTCAGCACGCCGACTGCCGCAAAGATCGCCCGGCAGGCAGGCTCGATCGTGGCACCTCTAGCACAGAAGTCAAACATGCCTGGCATGCAGCTGTTGTGGGATGCTAAAAGTTCCAGGAACGGTCCCCAAGCTAGACAAGCGATCTTTGAGCATGGCGATTGGGGCGCTGAAGCAGCAAAATTTGCTTGGAGTGCATAGCTACCGAGAGGGTGCTCATCCTAAGGTAGGGAGGGTGCGGGTCGTTGAACCTTCCGCTAATGTGCCATAGTTATAAGCGACCCGTGGTAGGCTGCAATGGCACTTACTCATCTAGGGCCAGTTGGCGAACCAGTGCGTGTGGGATTCCCAGTGGAGGGTGCACTCAAAGTTGACTTTACCGTTACTATTTAGCTGGGAAGTTGCCGACATTTACACGTGTAATGGACGTCAGGCGCGGCAAATTTTCGATCTTTTCATCAGTGTGGCCGCATCACAAACAGCAGGAAGAGCCCAACTCCAGTAAGAAGCGTCTGTAAAATTTTGCAGCTTTCAAAATTCTAACATGTTCTTTCTTGGCTGCCACCTTACTAATTGTTGTATGCTTTTAGCTTGTAAGGTGGTCAAGAACATCATCAACAACCTGCAAGGGTCCGAGGAAGCCATGTTCTAACGAATATTTACGACGTCTGCTGAAATACCACTTACACGTCATGACTTTAGCTGCAAAATTACGGGAAACACTCAAAATATTGAGGGCATTTTGAAGGCACCAGCCCTCCGAGACTCGGCGCGCCCAAGTGACGGACGTCAGCTTGGCAGCCCACAGAGAACAGTTCTGAATTAGGTTCTGGGCAATAATTGGGCGGCCTGCCGCACGCAGCACCCGCACGGGACACGCTGTTTTATGCGCCGGCGGGAAATCCGCTAAAGTAAATTTGGTTTTGTGGAGACTTCCTATGGAAATGTGCTCTCAAGGAAACATTTTTTTACTGCCGTCAGACTCACCAATGTCTTCAAACTCGCAGCAAATTTGATTTCAATTGCTGTTACCGATAGAAGTTTGGAGCTGCAGTGCAGGTGCAGAGAGCGTTGCTCTGCAGTGTGTTGGTTTCTGCAACTTTGGTTGTCACACGATTGCGCGGTGTGAAGACAATAATTATTATTCTATCAGGTAAATTCTCAAACAAGACAGTGTTGTAGAAATTGATACCAGTAAGCTGCAGTAAAAGTTGGGCGCGCTAGTGAAAGAAACTAGCGGCGCTCGCGCTAGCGCTAGACCTGAGAAATACTAGCGGCGCTACCGCTAGCACTACACATTTCGAAACCTAGCGACGCTAGCGCTACTTTTGGCACTAGTTTTTGGCATACATTTCTACCACGAGTCGAAAATCTGGAAACATTTATTTTAGTGCTAGGAGAAACCTGAAGGGCAAGATAGAAATAAAATATAAATTTAATTGCATTGCATATGGAAGAAACAAGAGAAGTGTTTTACTGACTTTCCATAGAACGAGAAGATACATGGAAGTAAGTAATGCACTATAAACTGTAGTATACAGGGTGTTGCAAAGTTCTTGGTACAAACTTCGGCTACTAGTAGAAAATATCATTATTATCACCTTTTCATCATTAAAAAAATTGAAAATTCTTAGTTTGTGAGATAATCATGTAAATAATGAACACTGATTATTAGTTACCTACAAAGGCTACATGCACTCTGCTCAATAATACACACAAGGGTAATTCTAATACTCAATAACAATAGATAGTTTTTATTAGCAAGGATCTCATGACAGTAATCGTTTAAAACGTCTACCATGAACATTGATACAAGTACGACACCTTCGTCAAAGATTATATGGATCTCAGCGATATCTCCAGCAGCAACTACAATTCCAACTAGACAGGTGTGTCATAAATAAGACTTTTCATGTGCCCCCACAAGAAAAAAATCTAGCGGAGACTGATCAGGTGATCTTGGTGGCCAGCACACAGCACCTTTATGACCAATCCATCGATTTGGCAGTTGACGGGAAAGAAAACGTCTCACATTCAGGGCATAATGTGCCAGCGCTCCATCGTGTTGAAACCAAGTTTTCTACGAATACCCAATGGCCCATCGTCCAATAAATCCGGAAGGAATTCTTCAAGAAAGAACATTCTCAGTGAGACGTTCTGGCAAAATATATGGGCCAATGCTTTGATTGTGAACGATACCTGCCCAAACATTGACAGTATAGCGATGCTGGTGGCGATGTTGATGGATGACATGAGGGTTGTTCTGCTGCCAAACGTGAAAATTATGAACATTAAAACTGTTCGATCATAGCAATGCGATAGTCGCCGAGCACTAATTCAGTATATTCCTATGGCGCTGTTTTGCTTCGTGCGATCGTCGCAACGGCCGCATGCGATGGCCGCATGCATCAATAGTCGTCCGGCCAGAGGGTGAATATAGATAGTCGCAGTCGCATGCGATTACTGGAGCAGTGTGACAGGGCGCTGCATCGTGGCTCCCTGGTTTTCACTGGAAGAGGATGAATTGCTGGTGGAGGTAATTGCTGAACATTCTTCGCTGTGGCAATTATCGTATGCCGAATATAAGGAACAGAGGGTAAAAGATAACGTATGTGCAGAGGTTGCAGAGAAGGTTGGGAAACTAGGTGGGAAAACTGAGTTTGAATGTTTGAACGTAGCCATGTTTTGTCCCGTTGTGAATACTTTACGAATTTATAACGTTACATCATGATAATGATACCGATGTAGCTCGGAGGGTTAAAATGGCAGCTATTATTAGTTCGTCAATTATATATTATATTTGCTGTATGTACAGGATGTCCATGAAATGTGGTCTTAACGTTGTAAAGTTTTTTAAGACGGCTGATTACAAGATATCTGTTAAATTTGATCAAGTTGCTTCGTTTTCTATGTTGCAAATGTCACTTTCTATAAAGACGAGCATGGTAAGCTCAGATATTTTAAATTTTATTTTTTAGTGCTGTAAGCTGTTTCATTAGTAAATATAAGATATTAGTTTATATGCTTTCAAGTTTAATTTACGAATCAATTTTTTTCCTCAATCCCTCTTCACCTCTCATTTGAAACATGACGTGGGTTTTCGCCCTTTTCGTCCCATACATGTCAAATAATGCTTCTTTTCTTCTATTTCCTCTGCTAAGAGATATTTTATTACAGGCTTTCTTCCTCTACTTAATATGCTGAAAGCCATATCGTCGTGATGCTAGCTCACGCCACGTGATCCTCCCCGCGAAACAATCGCACACGCACTGACGCCGCCTCTTCAAGCAAAACGGTTTACTAGCAAAGATCGCACTGCGACAATCGCAATGAGATGATCGCAGTGCGAAAGTCGCATGGATCGCACCAGCCAAAACACACCTTAATTAACACGGAACTTTTTTAAACTCTCTCCTGACCGGACACTTTACTAAACACATTACACGAAGCGAGCTTTCGAGGCTCGGGCGGTGTATTTTAATATTTGTTGGTAAACTTATCCACCCAATTGCAGAGAACAATCATTTTGATAAGCCATAAATTCTATGGAATAAAATACCCCTATCAAAATTTGGTGCGCCGCGGCGCCGCCCAGAAGCTGAAGAGCCGTTTTAGCGTATGCGGCGGCCCTGAGTTTTGATAGAAATAATATTCAAAATATTAAGAAAAAGCAGATGGAGGATAATACAAACTTAGAATCAGGCTCCAAAGCCCGTTCGTCTATTTTCGTTAGGGTCCAGGAGAATTTTTCAAATCACTAAAATTTCAAGAAGTTAAATTCAAAATACAGTACCAGTCCGTACAATTCTATTGAAAATGCTTCCCAACTTCTAATGGTAGCTTATATGCATACCTAATGGAGAGATCAAAATGTTCTCGGAATTTCTTTGCTGCTGGTGCTGTGAACGGTAATTATATAACGTTCGGGTGAAGTGAAGAAAATATTCAGTCTGTGCCGTACATGTATAACATATTTATATACGTCCAAGGGCGGGAGTATAAACTCGTAAGCTTATATCCAAGAAATTGAGGCCTGTACACTATTCATTGATGAATTGGGAAGAGCTATACGTTGAAGTGAGCAATTGGCTATCAAGATTCATCTCCTCCTCTTTTTTTTCTTCTCTTTTTCCCAGACCTTTATTTCCTACTTACATAATGCCAATAGCTCATAGAGGGCCGGGGCGTAAGTTCCTGTGTCTCTTTGAGAATGGGTGTGTTGGTTCGTCTACTGCCGCCTGTATAATCTAATCTAAATAAGTACCTGATCTTACTGGTTTAGTAATGACGTTCTAAGAGAAATTTTCCCTAAATTTTTATTTTGTCTCACACATATTGCGTATATCAAGGAATGAGAAAAGAAGAGGTCATTACTGAAAATGCTATGGGGTTGATAATAAAAAGAAACTACGTGCTATTGAAGCAGAAAGGCCGTCAGAAGATCAGAAGAGCCCAAGGACGCACGAAGTAATTGCTGCCGTTTCAATGACTGAAGGTAACGAAGGCCCTCGGATTTAAGCGCAACAGAAGATTGATAGGGCGACGAGATGTCTATTGCGCTGGAGTCGATAAGTTGAAGTCTGTTGAGGTTGTGTTGCAGAACAACGAGTTAATTGAAGAACGCACGAAGTATTTCTATTGTTGCCAAATGAAGAGGAAACCATCAAGTGCTGATTGTTCAAAGGAAAGTGGGTTTGGAAATCCCTACACTTCTCCCTGGCAAACCGACGAGGCGTTTTCATTTTGAAAACAACAATATTATCTATTTTTAATTGTAAAATATGCATCTAAAGCAGTCTATGCTATTTCTTTTTAATGACAGCTCATGCTACAATGAGCGCATTTGGAGGCGTCATTTACTAAAGTTAGTTATAACTTTCAGTACCACTATACCTATTCAGCGAAGTCTGTTAAAAAATAAATAAAAATAAAGAAGGTCAACACCGTGGACGTCTTCGACTGAACTTTTCCACTGCTGGTCGAAATTAAAGACGTCCGGTGTACTGCACATTGCTCTCGCTAGTTGTACAAAGTGCTACAGTCACTAGTCTATTCAGGCTTTGCTGAAAACGCTACGGGAAAAGGCATTGACCTTTATATTTAATGTTTGCCAGAACTGCGAGAAGTCCGGTGCACTACCAGTTTACCATGCTGAATGGGAAACCTACTACGGGCACTCTTAAAGTTTCGCCTAAAGTGCTGTGAGCAAAAAAAAAAGGAAACAAACAATAAGAATAAAATGAAGATATTAAGAAAAACTAGAACGCCTCGTGGCGTAAGACCATCACCCGCGGTGAGGGCAAAATTCAACGCCGTCATTTTTTATGGCCAGCTGGGCCGATTTTTTTCTTTTTTTGGGACATGGGTCCCATCTAGATCAACCCAATAAATTCCCTGCAAAAAATGATGAAGATTGGTCAACCTCTTTTACCTGTTTTTGCGTGGACAGAGAAACATATATATATATATATATAAATATATTTATTTACACCCACACACATATATATATACCCATATCATCGACGAAAACATTATCACCTCTCTCACTTTATTCGCGGGTAATTAAAAAAAAAACTTTAACTCTTTCTTCCGTTCTTCCAATCGCAGACCCCGCGGGCCGCTTGTGGCCCGCGGGTTGATTGTTGCAACACGTGACGCCTTCTGCTATATTTTGTTACCGTTCTATTTATGTTTATACCTGCAGGCTCTGGCTGATGTAACTTCTCAGTGCTGAAGTGGCCCACGTTGTCGTAGGATAAGTGCTATTATTGAATGAAAGGCGATATTAGGTCTTTAATTTTGCCTTTCCGATAAGTATAGCACAGCTAAGTATGTATCATAATGTGTTAAAGGGTTAGCCAATATTTCTTCCCTTTATAAATGATTCTCAGTTTAACAAAGATTTTCTCGCAGTCAGAAAGGAGACAGAATGCATCGGTGCCAAATTCTACTCGAATCCTCTGTGGTCAGAATAAAAACGGCAACGTCCGTTTCGGCGGCATGGGATCCTAAGAATTTTCAGTTCAAATTCACTTCAAGTTTGAAGAGAATGTCCGAACTTAACTGATGGCATCTGCTGAGCAAACTGTACTTGGTGGCTAACGTTCTTACGCCCTTCTTTTTGCTAAGCTCAAAGCCATATGCATAGAGGCTCTGCAAAACGTTCGGACGAATAACTGAAGAAACTCGTTTTTTTTTTTTATTAGCGTGTATGACAGCCACGATGCAGCTTATGCTTTTGACGGCATCGGAATGAACTTAGCGCGGGGTTAGTTTAAAGTGCTGTGGAATTAATAGTTTTAGGAAAAAGCTGGCAATTCACGTGCGTATACATTTTGTTTTGTCACATGAAAACGAAAAAGAACAGAAAAAAATGGCTTGCAAACCATACAATTATTCTACAGCAAAACACAAATTACATCGCAGCGATGACTCACAGCTTTCAAAGGCTATAAGAGAGTCTGCAAACCAACAGAACGCAACTAAGAGCGCGTGTTGCCACAGCGTAAGGGGTAATGGAATAATTAGGGTAGTTTGCCATACCTAATATCTTTTCTGAGCAAATGATAAGTTTAGAAATGAATATTTTTAATGTTTCCTAGCTAAAACTTTATTTCCATACTTAGTCGAGGAATCTCATAATACCCGAACTACTTCTTTGTTTCTGCTCAGAAGCAGCAAGCAATCGGAGAACGTTTTACATGGGGTGGATGGATTTATTGTTAATTTAAAGCTGACTATTTTGTTTCTAGGATCTTATTCTTATATGGTGGAGCAACGGAAAATGTAACCAAACGATTATCGACTATAAACAATGATACGTTAAGAGTTATTTTAAAAGTTAAGCGAGACAACAATAACATTCCCCTTATGTCGAGAAATGAAATATACAGAAAACTTGAACTTCTTAAATTCAAAGATATCCATAAGTATTTTATTCTTAAATTCATACGAGAGGCTATGTCTGGTGAAAACCAGTTTTTTTGACTCGCATTTTCGCTCGCTTCTTCCCGATACACATTACAACACAAGAAATGGGAGATTCAACTTACCAGTTGTTAGGCTCGAAGTAGAGAAAAGATTCACAATATTTCAGAGCGTTCAGGCATTCAATCAGCTTCCAAACGTACTAGTGCAACCAATGTCCGACCAACGTTTTAAAATCATGTACAGTAATGAATGTATTAGTAAGTATTTTGACCTTTGACGACATGTGCCTAATAAGCAGTTTTAGCTTTACATAGGCATGTTCTCAAATTAGATTTATTGTATTCTGTGTTTTATTGTATGATTTTAGGACTGTTGTAATAAATGTTTTTGAGAGCAATAAAGGTGTTAAAAGGTGTTATTAAATAGCATGCAGATCTTGAATGGACCGAACCTTTCAATTGTTATAGAAAATTATCACGCACTCCGCTTACGCTGTCTTCAAATCCGAAGTGGTATCTAAACTGCCTTGTTTGATAATATCCGATAACTACAACACTGTCGTTGAAAATAAGGGTAATTGCTACAAATACACTCATTTTGTGGGCAATCCATCCCATGATTCTAAGATTATTCAGTGCATGTATTCCGAAGAACGTTGTGCATGATGACAACAGTCCTTTCACACGCCTGGTTAAGTATATATGAACTCTATCTTGTGCGTCGATAACATTTTCATTGCACGACTGATAGGGTTAAGGGATCCGAAGACGATAGTGTGACACCGCCTTTAGGAGTGACGGCTTAATTGCTCAGGTCGAGTAAAACGTACCCTACCCCACTGTACAGTGGGCCGGTAAAAGAGAATCATGAAACGAATGAATCTTTTCACCACGAGGCAAAGAGAAAATCAGGTCAATGTCTATTTTACGACTAATACACTATGCTATTAAAGTTCAGAAAAAGATTACATCACATTAACATATCTCCCATACCGAGCGATATATTTTCAGAGATCTGAGGTGAATACGTAATGATAACGGCTCCTAATTAAACATGACCAAGGGTCCAAAAGTTTACTACTTGAGCAACGCTGGGCATAACGTTACGTTCCATGTTTTCAGTTGTATGTTTTTTGCTGAGGAATAATTTTTTCATTCCGCTACATTACTCGCATATTCCTCGGCTCTTTAGCATGGCTAATTTAACGTACATAAGTTTAACAAATTTAGTTCTAAAAATACTATCCTACGGCAAATTACAAATAATGAATAGAAAGTCGACGGTAGAACTAAAATTTAACATTTCGGGATTTTTGATCTCCAATCATCAGTAATAAAGTTAAAAGAAGTTGAAGTAATTTAAAAGGACTAATTTTATTTTAATTGATCAAGGTCTGTGCTGATGCTATCGGGAAGGGGGGGGGGGCTGAAAGGCTAATGAGCGTGGTGCACTTGGGGGGTTCTTATAAAAGGGTCGGGCTGTATGGGATGCGGAGTGAAAAGAACATGTACAGTCGGAGGAAAAATATCAGTCATGAGCTATAGTCTAAATAGCGAATGAATAGAGCTGTGAGAAGGGGCCGGATGTCAGCTCCCGTACAGTCGGCAGATGTGGTGCTAGTTAGTTGCGGATAGTGTGAAGAGGTACAGCTGAGGTCATAATGTTGAGGCTAAGTCTTGTTCTATGGATGTAAAGGGATTCTAATGTTGTGAGTTCGATTGGATTTGAAGAGTCAAGGATTGAGAAGTCATATTTGCTGATTGGATGATCGCTTTGCTTAGCATGCAGGTGGGGAGCTGAATGTGAAGGTTTTGCATGGGGTAAACGTGTTCGGCTGGATACACCTAAATGTTGGCCAATGCGGACTTCGAAATGTTGTCCAGTGCTACCAATATCCATAGAACAAGACTTAGCCTCAACAATATGATTTCAGCTGTACCTCTTCACTCTATCCACAACTAACCAGCTCCACATCTGCCGACTGTACGGGAGCTGACATCCGGCCCCTTCTCACAGCTCAGTTCATTCGCTTTTTAGACTATAGCCCATGACTGATATATTTCCTCCGACTGTACATGTTCTTTTCACTCCGCATTCCATATCGCTCGACCCTTATATAAGGACCCCCAAGTGCACCACGCTCATTAGCCTTTT
Source organism: Parhyale hawaiensis (assembly GCA_001587735.2). NCBI lineage: Eukaryota > Metazoa > Arthropoda > Malacostraca > Amphipoda > Hyalidae > Parhyale > Parhyale hawaiensis. The sequence goes on from LQNS02278094.1 coordinate 15,297,197, forward strand.
AGCTCTCCCCCTGATAGCATCAGCCCAGACCTTGATCAATTAAAATAAAATTAGTCCTTTTAAATTCCTTCAACTTCTTTTAACTTTGTTTCTGATGATGGTAGATCGAAAATCCTGAAACGTTAGAAGTTTGAGAATGTTCACACATAAGTAACTAATCAAACATGCAATTCATCCAGGGGTTTGTTATGCTTAGGGTACACAAACTTGTTGTCAATCTGTAAGAATTATCTTTTTATTCATGAGTCCATCCCCAGCAAATTGATTGTATTCTGTTATCCTACATGCACTGCGAATTAATAATCCTCGCCAGATGTGTAAAAGCGATCCTCCGAAATCAAGACCAATGCATAAATGATGAAGCAAAACTGTCAACACTGTGAGAATTTAGAATGCTAGGATTTTTCAAAGCGCTAGCACCGATCGACTGCGAATTATAATAAAATGGACCATGCAAAATATGCATGAAGCAGGAGAAGTTCGGAGCGACAGAGGCCTTCGATACTAAAATCGCTCATGCTTGTATTGCTGGACGGATGCAACGCGGTAGAAACTTCGTAATAAAAGTGAACTCAATACATTTTTTTGCATCCCAAATTCAACTAAGAATGCAAAGTATACGGAATATGTGTCCTTATTAGTTTAATAACAGGGCAGACTGGCAGGAAATGATGAGCCAGGCAAATAGTATTTCTTTTCCAATAATGTAGAGCCTAGCGGCGAGCAAAAATGTCTCTTCATTTTGATGACACAAGGCATCCAGGTGACTTGCCGAAAAGAACAAATTATTTTCCGGGCAAGCAAACCCAGTAATTGGTTTCCTTTTTTTGTTCGTGACAAAGACAGACGACCCCTGCTGACTAGGCTAGGGCACTTTATTGAGTGAAAATGTGGCATATTTTGTGAACAGATCACGTACTTGATAAAGTGGCTCTAGCGCTATGAACGAGACAAGTTTAAAGATACAATGATATAATAGATGTACCACCTATTGAAATTTGGCAGTATAATTTAGAGCTGGGCATGCAAAGGGGCCAAAACATCTAAATTATAATAACCTGGAAAATTCAAAAGCGACGAAAAATTTGTAAATACATATTTCAAATTGAATGTGAAGCACAGTTGTAACTTAAGCTTGATGGTCAGCACCACAACGTTACACTGATTGCTAAAGAAACCGAAGCACGGATCTAGCCTAGAGCTTTATTTTTACTAAAAGCGGGTTATTTTATTTGCTTCCGGGGAGAATGCTAGCCACTTGAAATAGTTAAGCGCATTAAAGCTATAAGTGCTTGCCACCACTTCTGTTCATGAACTACCTGATGTTGCACAGCGTTGCGACCCAGCTTAAGTACATAATTAGCAAACATCAGGAAGACTTCATTGATGATGGCTCGTCACTACAATTTCCTTAAATATTGTCGAACGATGACCTCTGCCAATTTATTCGCAAATTACAAAGTGTCTCAACGTCAAAAGATCACTTTCATTGTTAGTTGGAGTTTTCATAAATCTGAATGCTCGTTGCTAAAAGTTATGGGATGCAACTTGTAGGTGTCTGGTACTCATATCTATAGCATTTTCTTCATGGAAAAAATTACTGATGATATATGCCATGAGCAAAGCAAAAGTATAAAGATTAAAGAGTTATTATAATTAGGCAGTGAAAGTTCTTTTTTGAAAATCGAATAAAAAGTTGTCTTGGAGAGCATCAATAATCATCAGCTGTTGCATATATCAACAGGGATTTCGGGTCTTTTTTGTTTGATTGCCGCAAAATTATAAAGCCAAAATACACTTTTTAATGTCGTTTTTTATGCTCTTTCCGAAAATGTTTTTTTTTTCGAGAAATAAAAAAATAAAAAAGTTATGACTATTTTTTCACAAATATGTAGGATTGTTCAAAATTTCACGGGCACAAATCTAAAACGAAAACGTTGGGTTAGGTTAGCTTAGGTTAGGTTAGCACATTCTTCGCTATCNATTGACATTATTTTGTATTAACTGAAAAATCTGAGGGAAAAACGAAAATTGTGTTTCTTGACAAATACATAGGAAATATCCATCTTTAAATGCTCATAATAGTTTTATTTTTATTACTAAAAAAAGATGTATATTGGAAAATGGCATAAAATATTACATTTCAGAAACGTGCATTCTGGTTTTTCATAATTTTACGGGCATTGGAACCGAAAAGATCCAGGGTTTCCTCACATAAATCACCTCTGATGATTAACGATACAATATAAATGGTACACTACAGATTTAGCGGGGAATTATGGATAGTTACAGTGATTATATGCCGTCCTTTAGGTGCTGGGAATATTAATAATCATTTGCCAATAAGTTAACAAGCAGCGAAACGATATTCGTTTTCACTGACGAAGAGGAAAGAATCCAATGCAAAGCAACAAAGTTGACACCTCAGCTGCAAAGCAAGCTACGCGAATGTCGCCTACAAGAGGTGGGACTCTTCTCTCTCGAGTAAAGACGATTGAGAGGCCAACTAATACAAAACATTCAAGTATTTGGATGGCTTCAGTGACGCGCCTACAGCGGAACTCTTTGAAAGAGACGTAAATTATCGCTTACGAAACAACGGCTAGAAACTCAAATATAATGATCGAAGAACTACTGTCAGCCGGCAGTTTTTCCCGCACTTCATAGTGAACATTTAGAATAGACTTCCCTCAAACGTTATTGGTGCAGAGTTTCCCGTACGTACTTCATAGTGAAGATTTGGAAAAGACTACCCTCCGAAGTTGTTGGTGCAGAATCGATCAATGCATTTAAAAATCGTCTCAACAAATATTGGGAGCAACATCTTCCACAGTTACGAACTCTTCCTCTATGAGTGCCAAGCTCTTAAGGGTAAAAGCTTCTAAGCCACCGTAATCCACATTTCAGGCCACGGCCATCTTAACGTCTGTACATACTTCTCAGATCTGCAGCATTTACTTGTGTTTGCGCTATCAACTCCTTGCCTGACTTTATTATTGTTTTTTCTTTTCTCCCTCACAAGTCTCCATGATAATCACTCGTGAACGAAGAGAGAGACATGATAATGTTTTCATTGAAAATTTAACATATATATGTATTTTTGTATATATATATATGCATATATCTTTGTCTGTCCACCCAAAAAGTGGTCGAAGGAGTTGAGCAATGTTCATAATATGTTTTTTGTAGGAAGTTTGGTGAGCTGACCTAAATGTGACCCATGCCAAAAAACTAGGCCTAGCTGGCCATCAAGAAAGGACGGCGTCGAATTTTCTCCACCGTGGCAGACCGTCGTCTTACCCCACGAGGCGTTCTATTTTTATCCAATTAGTCCAGGCGCTAGGGGGGTGTCTGGGTCCATTTCTCTTCTACAGCTCTACCAAGTAATTTCCTATTCCATATGATGAGGACATTACAAAAATTGGGTAGAGCTTTCACACCTGGCACATTTTTGAGAGAGGCATGGGGGGCCCAAAATAATCAATTGGGGAATGATTATTCTGAAACTTGATCAGAACATATATTTTTGAAAAAGACACATTTTACTTCTGCAACTTTTTTGATTTAGGCTTTAGTTTTTGAGATAATGGGAAATATATAGTCTATTCAAACGAATAGAACTGAATGAGTTTGCACGCTAGGAAAAAAAGACAATATTGGAATCCTTGAAACATATCTAACAAAACTAAAGAGCTGGATCTTCCATTTTCTATTTCGTTGCAATCGCTAACTAAAACACAGGGAAAAACAAAAGATTCGGTTTTTAGCACTGAAAAAAAATATTAGGATGACAAAAATGGAACATCTAGCTTTATAGTTTTGTTAGGAATGTTTCAAGGATTCCGAAACTAATATTGTTTATTTTTTTCTAGCATGAAAAATCATTGTTCTATTCTTTTAAAATTTCCAAAATATACACATATAATTATATATAAGCCCCATTATCTCAAAAACTAAGGCCTAAATAAAAAAGTTGTAGGAGCAAAATGTGTCTCTTTTTCAAAAAAATACATATTCTGAGCAAGTTTCAGAACAATCGAACCACAATTGATAATTTTGGGCCCCCCATGCCCCCCTCAAATATGTACCAGGTGCGAAAGTTCTACCCAATTTTTTTAACTATCCTCATAATATGGAATAGCAAAATACATGGTAGAGCTGTAGAAGAGAAATGTACTCAGACACCCCCCAAGAGCCTGGACTATACGTTATTATCGAAGATCTACTCAGGGATTGGAGCTGTGCCCTAGCCTCGGTTATAAAAAATGACCGTTGATTTGCCCCCTACCGCGGGTGATGGTCTTAAAGCGAGGCGTTCTAGTCTTGAACTAATGGCAATAGCTCATAGAGAGCCGGAGCGTAAGTCCCGGTGTCTCTCGGGGAATGGCCTATTGGTCATTCTACTACCGCCTATCGTTCTATTCTCTAGACGAAAAAACAACTACATACATCTTACCTAAACTATACGGTGGGCATCAGCAGGAAACACAAAAAACGTATTTTGCTACGATCAATTTAATGCAATGGATAAACTTGAAACTCTGCCATTTCCTTGTAATATATGTAGGGCATCAGAACGTGCATATAAAGTAAGATCGTACTCTTTAATGTTCATAACAGTTATCTCTTGAGCATTAAACGTCTACATAGACAGTAAGACCCCAGCACAGATGCTACACTGCCAATATTAGAGTTAAATGAGCATATGCTTGCATTCAATGCGAGCTTGTATTAAGTGAGGTACGTTCTTATTCAGAGTTGCCTTGTCCTGATATAAAACGCAGCTATTGTTTCCTTGTGGCTTGTTCGTTGTATCCTGCAATATATCACGTTCTCTATGCTAGCGGTTGGAATCTTTGGGGGAACGCAAAGTGCATTTCCGTTATTGGCTGCCAAGTGAAGCGAAAAGATAGCATTCCGTGAACCGAGAAGGTTAGAAGGGACACCGCAGTTGGATTTTTAATATTTTATTACGGCCTTCCAGAATTTTGACTGGAGCCTTCTGAGCGCGCGGACGATAACAATTGCGAAGCATTAAACTTCATGTTGTTTGGAAAATTGATTTAACGGGTGTTGTAATATCCTAAATATCACGCAAGTTATGCATTTACATTTCATGAAAGCTATACTACGCTAATGGAATTAGCCATTGAACTACTTGTTTATCTTCACTTAATACTACATATGTTAGCTAAGAAAAATCTTTATAGTAGCATTGAGCGCACGGTCAAGTTCAAGTTAGCTTGTGCATAACACTGCAAGATTACAATGTAACTGAGAAAATTAGATAATTATTCTCGTAGGCATTATTTGGACTGCCCTGAGCCTTGCAGAGCCTGGCACGATGGCTATTGCCGACTATACGATGGCGGTGGTGTTTAGACCATCGCCATCGGAATAACTACGATGTTACGATGAAACATCACAAAAATCCATCACCGGTAGCAATGGTCCGACGGAAATCGTATCAAACAATCGACCATGGCCATTTTCTCCATCGGCGATGGTGTTATGAGGAAGAAATAGTCCGATGAAATGACTGAACATGCCATCGGCGATGGCATACGATGGGCATCGTCATGGGTTGTACTTCCGATGCCGATGAAATAATGAAATGAAATATGGCTAAAACTACAGAAAAATAGCCTTACGAGTTTGAAACATTCATTTTTTTTTCAGTAACATTAAAACAAAGAGGGGGTTACAAAGTTTATTTTAATACATTTCCCAGATCTAACAATGTCAATTAATAACCTGGGTAACTCAAAAGGGTAGGACAGATTTTTATGAAATTTTCAGGAGATGTTGGGTTTGTTACTGGGAGAAAATGACAAAATTTTCGTGTTGATCTGTTTATCCGTTAGTTTGCTTGGCTCTATGTTTGTCAACATGTTTCTCAGTAACATAACTCAAAAAGTTATGACCCAATAGTGTTGAAATTTGTAGGAATGGTTATCATTATCATCAAAACTTTACGCTCGGGCCGCCACGGACAGGTAGTGTTAACCCAAATAAAACATTATACAACACCGGGAAGCCCGAAACGCTGCTAAGGAGAATCCATCAGAAAACCATCAACAGCTGACTTAAACGTTGCAGGCCGACACTATCGAAGGTTGATGCTGGCAATAAATTCTAAACTAAAAGGGACTAGAGCAGGAATACCGGCGGCTCAGGCGAATTCAGCGCCATTAGAAGTGTTGAAAGGCACACATAACAAAATTTTCGTGTTGATTGGTTCTTCCGTCTTTGTGTTTGACTAATGTTTGTCAAAATGTTTGGTAGAACATAACTCAAAAAGTTACGAACGGGTATTAAGATAATTACAGAAATTGTTATTACTATTAAGAGACACAAATGAATCAATTTTGATGTTAATAAAAAGAAAATCTTAGTTTCAGGACCAACTTGAATTTTTTGTTAAAATAGCCTTGCTTTACGGAGATACGCGCTCTCAGAGTGCTTCAGTGTTCATACTACGTCTATGTCTTCACACAAGGAAGGTATTCAATACATGTATATATGGCAGTGCCCATGCCTAGGCCTTGTACCACTACTCGACCTCGTACATATTTAGTAAAACCTCTAGAGCCGAGTGTGAAATTTTAGCGACGTTTCGACTAGTGCTATTCCTACTAGAAATCAAATTTTGGGTTTGCTGATTGGAGTTAACAACATTGAGAAAGATGTTGAACATCATCCAGGGCCCTTGTTTAGCTCTTTGTCACGTTCACCCCATTTTTTTAAAGACTGACGTTGTTGGACGTTGGCGAACAGTATGCAATAAGCGTCTCTAGAACACTGTGCTCTGCTTTCATCGCTATAGTATCCAATGTCACAGAAAGTAACTCGAAGCAATCACAACGACCAGTCTCAGTTTTTAGGAGCAAAACTGTAGAGATACCGCAACTCGCTGCTGGTTCTTCTGCTGCAAAATCACTGAGTTCAGCAACGATATCTCCACGTACGTCAGGTGACCTGCATAATACCACATGGACGTCATACAAGACCATCAAACGAGTAAAACAACGGGATTTGCTTCGTTTTCTTCAAATTTAACACCACGACATCGCAGAAATGAATCGAACACTGCAGGGCTACGCGACCCCCATTTCTTTATAATAACTCGTTTACTTCAAGTTAACCCTGGGGCACCATGGAAGCTTGGGAAGTGCCGGTCAGCAGCTACCTGCGGCTCTTAGCTGCATATTCGGCCTCGTTTGCATAACTGCATGACATTGTCGTCCTGTTGCTTCAATGTATGATGATGAACACCTGGCAGTGGCTATTCCTTTAGCTTATGATATTGGTACTCACCCTTGTTATCTTTACTTAATTTTGTTGTATCGTGACGGAAGTAGAACACTAGAACGCACAAGGGCGTAAGACCAGCACCCGCGGTGGGGAGGGGCAAATTTCAGCGCCGTCATTTTCAGTGCCCAGCTTACTCTAGAGTTTTGGTATATTTCAGATCTAGGTCAACCCACCTGACTCCCTGCAAAAAATTATAAACATTGTTCAACTTCTTCTCCCCCTCTTTGGGTGGACATTTGCAAACTAACAAATATCCAAACAAATACGTATATATTCTTACATCTTCAACGAAAACATTATCACTTCGTTAGCGGGTCATAACCGGACAACAAACGTTAGAAACTGTTCACTGTAATTGGTTTCCTTTGTTTGTGAGTATTTAGAGCTATGTTTCATAGAGGGACTCCTAAAATTAGACAGTAAATGTTAGTTGCTATTAATCATTACACTCCAACTCTGTTTTCTATATTTAACACTGGTGTACTGTATACAGTACAGTACAGTATACAGTACAGTATACTTAGAAAGTGCCCAGCACCAGACAGTGCCTGTATCTACTCTAGGTAAGTGCAATCGCACTCGTCCGCTTTTCTTTAAGCTTTAAGCTTCTTAAGCTTCTCTAGCTCTTGGTAAGTGTAATCGCTCTCATCCACTTTTATTTAAGCCTCTTGCAGTATAGAACGACCCCGTACATCTGGCCGTTGCGCTCCCGAGGGCCTCCATGTAGCTATTGAACTCCCCGCCTTCGTCCTCAGCGTCCCAGCCTCATTGCTTCCATAAGCCCCGCTAATTTATACGCAAGTCTCATGGGAGCTTTAGGCCCGGGCAATATCAAGAGCCCCCATCGCAGAAAGTCTTTTTCTCCTTTAATTAAAGGCAACTATTCACTGCCATCGGTAAACTAGACCAGCGAAGATTGAAATTCTCGAAACCAGCAATATTTTTTTGTTCCATTTATAGAACCGAGCATCCAACAATGCTACTCGTAAGAGAAATGAAATTTTAGTTCAGCGCATTGGAGTGTCCTTATATAGTGAAGCTGTGGTAACTTAGTACGTACAGTTTCCCTTCAGGAAGCTGTGTATGTATTATTGGTAAATAAGTAGCGCTTGTGAAAGAACTAAAGCTATTATAAATTCCCCTTTAAAATAGTTTCCAATGGGAAACCAACAGTAGCTATGCACTGAATGTAGAAAATAGAGCCCTGAAGTCTTTTCACGTCAGTATGCAAGTTATTTTTGCTAATTGTCTGTCTTAAAATGAATTGCCTCGCAGTATGTTTGTCAAGCGCAGATTCTGGCTGTGGAGATGCAATTAATCTTTAGTTCCGTACACCGATGCCAAGGCCAACGTAGCAACTGCAGACTAACTAACTGCTTCGCTGATGGAAGGCCCAACTTCCGAACGCCGCCGTAATTGCTTGCAAGCATCGGCTGCATTTAAACTCTTAAACTGGCGATAATCACAGGTTTTTGACTGCACTGGAAGCGACATAAGCTGTGTGATCACCCAAGAGTTTGGTAAACATCGAGGGAATTACGTAATTGCCTCGTATAATTGTTCCGTGTTTATTATCCCAAATCAATCGGTAATTGAAAGGGAGAAAGCCTTAATGGACTGGTAAACTGAATCCGAGAGAGAGGCTCCATGGCAACTGAAGTGGGTCACTGCTGAGTGTCCTGCTGGGACACAATCCTGTCGCTAGAGCAAATAGGACTCCGGCACACTAGTACACATACACTTAATTCTAAAGCTACAGATGCTGTCAGAAATGAGTGTCATAGTATCTAGATCTCATCGTGATCAATGACAATCACGGGCTAGGGATGCAACTATGCATGCAATCCAAGCTTCAGGTGGTGCCGAGATACAAGTACTAGCTGTCTTGCGATAAGTGGAGGAGTGGCACGTATACTGTGCAACTAGAAAATCAAGTATGTTCCACTCCTCGGTAAAGAATAATATAACTTTTCATGAAGCTAATTTCGAGCTTCTAACACAAGGAAGACATTCAACTCTTTTTGAGTATCCAACGAATACGACTAGTAATGAGTATGAAATTGAAAGACAGTTTTAAAAGATCCCGTCGTGAGAGTGGATGATGTTGATGCTACCTTTGAAGGCCATATGGGCAGAGTCATTACCGTCGGAGAGAAATGGAACTGATGAGTTCTATGAGCTCTCTCATCAAGAGAAGCACACTTGAGGCTCACTTTTGAAAAGTAGTAAATACTGCACCGGAAAAAAATACTTCTTCCCTTTTTCGGCGCCAAGTTTAGAAAATAAATTGAAACAACTCGAAGCTATTTCGAGTTCATTCGCTGCTAAAAATAGAGACATGCGAGAGGTCGATTATCACAAATGACTTGCCTGTTTTCATTTGCATTTAGAAAGAAAAAAAATGCATTTATTGCTACATGTTATACGGGTGTTGTGCTGGCCGTATAATCCAGAGAGTGCAGCATCCTGTTGCGTTCCATTGGCTTAAGACTAAACGTGGAAAAAAAAACAGTTGGCATACACCTTTACAATACTTCTGGATACGATTTACGTGTTATGAACCACATACTGCAAGTAACATTAGCAACAGACAGGAAGATTTATATTTGTGGACGAGGTTCACATCTGATGAAGTATACAGCATACTCGATGAGATTAGAAAGGCGGGAGTAGGCGGGTCAGCAGTTCATTCCCAGAGCACCGCCGGGACTAGCGGCCCGGCCCTCTATGAGCTGTTGCCAATACGTCCGTATCATTAAGATGTCTGAGAAGAAAAAAAAAAACAGAAAAAAACCTCAACCAAAGAGACGATCACACAGGCACAATTTATAGCTGCAGATCTTCAGAGCTTGGAGACCTTTAGTTAGTAACTACGACTTTCCACTGCTAGATGTGCTTGGGCTCGATCAATTGGCTCGTCAAAGTCCATCTAAAAAAATCCAATGCGACTTAACTTGACTTCTCTGGAACTGCAGACAGAAACTTCGACTTCGTCACTTTAAATCGTGTTGCAGGTGTTAGAAGTAATCCGATTATGTTGATTCCACTGAAACATTTACACTTCGGAATACGACCGAGTTTTGGAAGTCTCAGAGGTAACCAATTAAGCCCAAATGCTTGAAATTTAAATCAACGGGCCGAAGCCAACGCTCTTGTCCGAAGATTCGGACAAGTCAAGCCTTGAAGGCTTAATTTCGCTTTCCTATCGAACGCGCTTCTTATTCAACCCGTTTATGCTCTATATAAAGCTGGGAAAAAGTTCTATATTAGACGTTAGTTTTTTTTTTTAAATACACTAAGTGAAAAACTACAAGAATAGAATTAGTAGTAATAGTAGTAGTATGGTACTGCTGTAATAAACAAAGAAGATGTGAAAGTTTCACCATATCACTGTCACTATACAGTACCTATATGTGAACGAACGGATTGTTGTCATGCCCTGCAGAAGCGTTGGAAGGCCTCGTGAGCTACGCACTTCGAGCTGAAGCTGTGGAATAAGCAGTTGTGGTGAATTTCCCGATAGCTTCACTTGGCGGGCAGCAGTGCTCTGTTGAACAAAATGCCGCCGCACTTTCAAATCCCACTGGCGACCAAAAAAACCCTGGCGTTGGAAAAGATTGTCAGATAAACAAATGTTCAGCACCCATGTGCACATGTATATAGATAATTCGCTGCTGGCCCAGCCGTTGGGCACCAGCTGCCACCCACCGGGAAGGATTTAGTATGGTGGCTGTGCATAACATCACCTGGACGTCATCTGAAGACGTTCAGGGTAACTCATCGTAAGTTCGTCCAGACGATCAGTGAAAAATATTTGCAAGTTGGCCTGCTAAGAGAAATCAACTTGCAATAGTTTGAGGCTAAAACATTTTTTAAATTAGAGAAAAGAGTCGTAAATATCACTACTATATAGTAGATTGCCGTGTTCTATTGTTAGGAAATTAATAAGGTTAAAATCAAGAAACAATTTTCAAAAACAGGTTTTGGACACCAGTTCGTCTACAGTATCTTAGGATTTGTGCAAAATTTCCCTTGGAAACGACCGATTGTTCTGTTAATGGTATGCACGGTCGTCTACACGTAAGCTAAGAAAAAGCCAATACCTACGTGCATATAAAAGGATATCTACTCATCAAAATGAATTAGGGCCCATGCTAAATTCTGAAGAGTCATCGGCGAAGTCTTTATGATTGCCCTGAATGCTTTGTTTTTGGTTTAATTTTGACCATTCAAATAAAAATAAATCAACAAATAAATATTTACAGTAAAAGTTATATAAAAGTTCGTATTTTTTATTTCGGTGAGTTACAAACAGGTCACTACTAAATCGACAAGTTCTTAGCTTGCGCCAGAAGCTACAAGTTAGAGAATGCTGATACAACACGGACTTTTGCGAGATCAAAAACCTACCAGACTGGTAAGTTCTTGCGGAGTCTGATGTGATTACTCGCCATTTGATGCCTGCAAAGAAAACTATTGCTGTTGTATGGGTACTGATTCTAGCCAGAAATGGGTAGGCGGGTCGGAGGAGGGGCGCATAGCGTTACATAGGAGCCTCCCATCGATAGCACGATAGCTTTTGACGATCTGTGGTTGAGTGCAGCCGTACCCTCTTTTGGGGCTACTTGGCCAATATCTGCAGTTCCCACCAGTGCGTATGGGTTCCCAGTTGACGATACGGTCAAGTTGACTTGACCTTTATCTTCTTTTTCATTCTTCATAAGTGCCTTTGCGTTAGGCATATGTCTGGAGCATGAAAGGACAATTACCCTTTACTTTCAGTCTTGCATTAGCAAGAGCACAGATATTCTGTAAGAGTAATCGAGCTAGCTGACTCCGCAGCGCATAAAAAAAGAAAAAAGAAAAAGCCTACAGTTCAAGGGCTTCAAAGGGCTACTTAGCCAGACATAAAGATTGCCATTGCATGCATTGAGCCACTGCTGTAGGCTCTGCTGTTCCGCTTTATCTCTTCTAATTTTGTGAAATGATCGCATTGCTTAAAGTTGCTGAGGTAGAATGAAGACATCCCTGAATCTAGTGCTGTGAGGAATAATCTTTGCATTACGATTACTAAGAAGTTTTTAGGAAGTTGCATAGCATACACTACTTATGCTGTGTAGTACACGCCACAGTATGAAAAAAAAATAGTGCCACAAAATGAATACAAAATAGTTTTAAATTAAAGTGGTATTAGGGATTTAGTAATTTATTTTTGTGAATGAATCATTTTTTCAGCAATAAGATCAGAGAACCTTCCACTCAAATGGTGAAATGTAAAAAAAATACATATTTTCCTCTTTCTCTCTCTCTGCGGTTAATTATTTTCTCTTTATGTAATACTAGACTACCCGTGACCCGTTGGGTCGTCATCACGATCGTCTTGTCTGCCTTTCGTACCCATTTTGCTTCCTTCTCACCTGTAACTCATACTGATCTTTCGTCCATCTGTTCTTCTTTCCCAAC
>LQNS02278094.1:15339053-15349399 GCA_001587735.2 Parhyale hawaiensis
TGTAGCAATCTAAGCAATACGCTACTATAACGCACCTAACCTAACACAGCTCCTCTAACCTAACCTACCTCATAAATAACGCCAGTCACTTAATCCTGACGAATTCAGTCTAACGAAAAATGGGAACGTTACTTCCTACCCATCTGATTACGCTGCTCTGACTGCGGCTGGAACCCCTTAGAAATTCCACAGAACGGACGCAATGTTCTTCAGTGATATCTCAGTCCCGTATCATCCGAATTTTCCCCTATCTAATACTGAATGAACCTGTGGAAGTTCTACAAACAAAGATATTGTTCTTTAAGTATGATACCCTCGGACCAGTATCACGCATACCAAGGTTGAAAACGTCCCAGGTCTGGCCGTGAAGCGTTTACCCTAGACCTGCGAGCCGCATAGAAGCTGAAATATGAACTTGACTATTTCTTCCTTTGACCCCCTTCCCGGGTCGTATCCAAGAGTACGTCGGGACACTCTAATTTCCTTCTATCTATTAGTGAAGAGCGTGACACACACGGTTAGAGAATGTTTTCACTCACCTTATTTAATTTGAAGTAGCGCTTCTAACTTAATTCACACCGTCTGAACTAACATCCGGCGCTCAACCTTGCCTATCGTTACGCATTCCGTCTATATCGTGAAGCGTGGGTGACCCGTGAGAATTCGACGATTTATTAATGCGCTCACTTTATAAAATGTATCACTCATTTGTTCTCTCAGCAGAGAATTCGCACTTGTGTCTTAAAAAAAAAAACAGAAACACGACGGTAGGCACTTCTTGCAATGTTCTCCTTTTATTTGCACACATTTTTCTTACAGCTCCGTTTCCCACAGTTTACAGATAATTTAGCCCGCCATAAGGTTACTCTTCCTAATTTTTTTGTCTGCGTATCCGATTTTTTCTCACTATTTCGGAACCCGTGAATACTGCTGATCAACAACCCATCATTTTCCTGCTTTGTTTAATGCAATACAAAGCAGCATACAATAAACGAGAATAGATTGGGTCAATTGCTTCATGAGCTGGAGAGTATTCTTTTGTTTTGAAGATGTCACTGCATTTCCTCAGACATCGCACTGTACTGGCTGATGCTTTCCCAGCAGCATATTCTCTTCGAAAAATAGATTTGGAGCAGAGATGCCCAACACTACCCGTTTTCTTTACCCAGGGCGTATCTTGGTTACGCCTCAGACCCTATGAGGAATGCCATCTCCGCTACTAGCAAAGCGAGTAAAATTTTGTAAAGAAAAGCGAAAGCGTAGATATGATACGGGTGAAATGAACTCAACTCTCTAATTTGCGCCAATCTATTAGTGAAGAGCGTAACACACACACACCTGCACACACACACCTACACACACACACGCACACACACACGTAGATACAAGCGTATTAATATTATGGTAATTCAAATGGGTTCATAACAAAATCTGTCCTGTTAAGCCATGTTATTTTACAGGCAATCTTTTCCTTGCATCGCAGAAATTAACTCAATCTGCTTCCTGAAGCAAATTAAGCTTCCGAAGTTTGAAGGCACAGCCTTGATTGGGAAGGTCGTGGAAGGGCGTCTGCTCAATTTTTGAAAATATCGACGCTCATTTTTCCTGCCTCCGCAAAAATGTTTAATGTCCGCCAGGGGAGATTACGATATCCTGCTGAGCTCAAAATTGAGAACTTCAGCAGTTGCTTCCTCATTCTGCAACTCATTCTGCAAGCATGATTGATGTACTCGACGAGAAAAAAATAACTGAAACGCTGCAAGTCGCAATGCTGTTAGCACAGATCGCAACAGTGCTTGACTCTTAGGTCTGACGGTGGCGGCCAAAAGTCGACAACGGAAAAATGGGATTTTCTCAAGAGCTATTCTTTTCCCCCTATCAAATACTGAAGAAAAAAGATTTCAAGGTACCCAACATTGTCTTGCGGAGAAGGTATCTCGGATACGGCGCGGACGCACTTGGGCGCTTGCCTGTATGACGTGTTTGGACATGTTCTTTTTTGGGAAAATCCCATTTTTCCCATTTTGGCCGCCAGCGTCAGAGGCCACTTGGACCTAAGAGTCAAGTACTGTTGCGATCTATGCTGTTTACCCGTTTAAATACGCGCAGCTTCCAATTCAGACCGTCAATTGTGTTTTACTACGATATACTGTAAAAGAAAATTAACGTTAATAGTATGTTAGGAGGCAAAAGATTTCGCTACTACAAAACAAAATTCGTGCTTATTACAAAATCCAGTTAAGGAATTTAAATCTATTGCTCTTGCTTGCTCATGTTAATCAAATTCACCGACTTATTGGATTAGTATAATATTAACGCATTGTCTAAAGCTGTCGGTTTCATTATATATTGTACATAGCTTTAAATTTACTCGGCTCTTACAATTTACTAAGGGCGCTAGTTATAGCAGTTGTAAGCAGTTACGTGCTCTGCGGAGTGAATTGTATCCTCTTGTAGTTATTTATTTTGGAGTTAGTAAATGACACAAATGCACGCTCGGGTGGCTTGCATTACATTCCCCGGGCAGCGACTGAAACTCATCGAAGGTAAAGCAAGGTATTGTCCAACTGCACATGAAACATTTTACAATATATACTAGAGGACCCTTGCTGTCAAAAAATAACAGCTCGAATTTTTTTGCGATGATACTTCTTCGTTGGTTTTGCTTTCGTTACTGATATTCATGTAGAGGAAAGCGCCACGACGGCCAACTCAAATTATCGTAAGGAATGCGTGCTTTCTTAGCCATTCTACTGAGCAGTACACTCCAATTCGTCTTCAGTACACTCCTTCCTTCCCTTAGATGACATGCGAAAAAAATGAGGATATTAGTAAGCGCTGAAACATCAGTGAATTTAATTTCCGCTGCGTATCCAGAATACACTGTGATATAGTTTCAGCCGAACGAAATTCTACCGTCAAAAATGACAGCTAGAAATTTGTAAAAACCAGTCTTCAGATAAAATGCTTTTGTTATTAATATGCTTCTGAAGGATACGCTACACAGCACACTCAAAGTGTCATAAGAGATACGTGATCTCTGTTTCAAATCATTCAAGTGCTCAATCGTTCCCCACCATACGTGGACAGGCGGAAAAAAATCTTACATTCGCAAGCAGCAAAGCATTACTGAATACAATTAAATTCCTGTAGCGTATCCTGCCTACCACGCTACCGAATAAGAAGCCTTCAGCAGGAAAAGCTTCTGCGCTGAGCGAAAACTTCGCCGTAGAAGTGTTTCGAGAAAGAAGTGCAGTCAGATAAAGGGATAAGGATAGCATTTTTATCATGTTCTGCGGGCTTGCTATCGATCTCCATGGAAATGCAACCTAATTACAAGCTCTGCAACCAGGCCCATTTTTTGCATATCTAATTCTTTACGAGCGTGACACGAAACTTACGTACATATAAATATATAAACAAATAAATACACGACGGTGATTATTATATTATTTGATATTTACTATAACTTTGTGCGGAGAGACGCACGTAGTGATGAAGCACTCCGGACTGGTGACCATTCAGTTTTTTAATAGTACATATCTATTGTACCGTTCACGCTCTTGGGTGAAGCCGGATTCGCACTAGTAGCACAGAGAGAAAATATTTTTTCGTGCTAAGAGAAGTACAAGTGAAAAGTAATGCCAATTTTAAGATAACGGTCTAGGGTATAGTTAAAATACTCAGTACTTGCCAGAGAAACGTCACATTTGGTACAAAAGCTGAAAGCTGCGCGAAAGGAGACACGTATTTTTGAAATCGATCTAATTACCAGCTGGCATAATTTTAAGCTTACATAATATCTGCAATGGTAGTTAAAAGTCACGGTGGTTAGCTAGTCGAAATATTTGATTAATTTTCCTAATTAGTAAAGGCTCTGGGGGAGGGTTGTCTATGTACATTTCTCTTTTACAGCTCTACCATTTATTTTCCTATTTTATATGATGAGGACATAAAAAGAAAGTTGGGTAGAACTTTTGCGCCTAGCACATTTTTGAGGGGGGGGGGGGCTTCAAATCATCAGTTGCGGACCGATTGTTGTGAACATTACTCAGAATAAATTTATTTTTTAAAAAAGAAACGCATTTTGCTCTACAACTTTTTTATTTAGGCGCTAGTTTTTGAGATAATGATGTATAAAGATATATACATATAAATTTTTTGAAAATTTCAGACGAATAGATCTCAATGAGTTTTCATGCTAAAAAAGACAGTTTTAGAATCTTTGAAACCTTCCTAACAAAACAATAGAGCTGGATTCTCCATTTTCTATTTCGTTGCAATCGCTAACGAAAACATGGGGAAAACAAAGGATTCGGTTTTGAGCTGTGAATGAAAAATATTATGAGGGTAAAAATGGAAAATCTGACTCTATGGTTTTGTTAAGAATGTTTCAAGGTTCCAAAACTGTTAATGTTTTTTCTAGCATGAAAATTCAGTGAGTTCTATTATTTTGAAATTTTCAAAAAATACATATATATTTGCCATTATCTCAAAAACTAAGACGTAAATCAAAAAATAGTAGGAGCAGAATGTGTTTCTTTTTCAAAAATAAATACTCTGAGCAAGTTTCAGAACAATCGGTTCACAGTTGATAATTTTAAGCCCCCCCATGCCCCCTCAATAAAATACCAGGGGCGAAAGTTCTACCCAATTTTTTACCTCCGCCAAGGAAGTTATGTTTTCGTTGGGTTTGTCTGTCTATCTCTATGTCTGTCTGTTATTCAGTCTGTCTTTCTGTCTGTCTATCACCAAGCTAACTCAAAAATTTATGAACGGATTTTGATAAACTCACATGGGTTGTTAGGTATGTTAGGAGGAACTTTTGGTGAAGATCTCTCCATCCGTTTGTCTGCCTATTTGTTGTTAATGCCGTAACTTAAAAAGTGATGGACGGATTTGCATGAAATTTACATCAGATGTTGGGTTTACCACAAGGAGTAAATGATCAAATATTTGTGATTATGTGTTTTTTCGTTCGTTGGTTTGTCGCTGTGTTTTATTTTATAATTGTTGGCGCAATAACCCAAAAAATTAGGATTAATCTTTATGAAATTTTAAGGAGATGTTAGTAATATTAAAAGACATAATTGATTAAGTTTTGGTGATGGTCGGTTGGTCTGCTTGTGTGTTTGACTGATATTTGCTAAAATGTTTGTCAGCGCAATAACTCAAAAATTATGAATGGATCCGCGTGAAGTTTTCAGGAATTGTTAGTAATGTTTAAAGACATATTTATTAAATTTTGGGGATGATCGGTAGGTCCGTTTGTGTGTTTGACATATGTTTGTCAAAATGTTTGTTGGCAGCATAATTCAAAAAGCTATAAACGGATCTCCAAAAAAATTACAGAGACTCTTAATTCTATCAAACGGCACAAGTGATCAGATTTTGGTGTTGATACAAAGAAAATCACGGTTTCACAGCCGATTTAAATTTTTCATTACCACTGCCTTGCTTGGCGGAGACATGCACTCTCAGAGTGCTGTAGTTTTTAATGTACTTATCATATGGAATAGGAAAATTCATTGTTGAGCTGTAAAAGAGAAATGTACTCAAACACCTCGCCCCCAGAGCCTGGACTATCATCATATCTCTGCACTTTCGAGTAGGCTTGAAAATGAATTTTTGCTTTCTACCTTGTGACCTCGAAACTCCGAATTCCTCTGTTACTTTCCGATAAACACATAATTTACTGTCGGCATTAACTTACTCTGCAGCCCGTGCCTCGAATAAAAACAGAGAACATAGCCTGGTGAAGATGGCAATTAATGCGCCCAAACTACAGTAGACGCCCACAAGCTCGTCTTTGTATTAATTACAGCTAATTACGCGGACGGTGGTAAAACTTACCAGGTTCCGGATAAACATATCGGTCATTTATTTTGCATCGACGGTAAAGCCAATCAAGACTCGAGCTCCTGGTGTAGAAACAATAATTGTACCTCTATCATTTCATTAGTTTTATCTTATGCTAATCCGGACAATATTAATAATAGAAAAAAACTCGCAGCTAACGCTGCATATCTCTTCCATTCGAGCAAAATCGTTCCCTTGGCTGTAAGAAATCGTTGGCCACATGTGTGCTTTGTCCATCATTGTTAACTTTGTTGGTTGGCCAAGGGCTTTGTCCACTACTGTATTGTAACTTTTCCTGTTTACATGTGAGCTTTTCCACGATCGTAACTTACTTGTGTATGATAATTACTTGTGAGCTTTGCCCATGATCAAACTTCTGTAAGTTACATGTGCGCTTTGTTCATGATCGTAAATTGCGTAGTTTACTTGTGATCTTTGTCCATGATCGCCCACATAATTGTCAAACAATTAATGTTCTCTTGTACCATCGTTAAGACTTGCTTAATAATCCTCAGGATGATGTTGCATTTATCGCGACGGGACACACATAACACCCGTAAGAGATGCGTCACGGTTTACTATTATATTGTCTTTGAATGCTGCCGGTCTCCCACTGAATGTGGAATTTTTCACTTTCGAGGCACAGGATGCCAATAGCCTCCCACACTACTTCACCTCTCATCCGGTTAGGTGAAATTTTTTTTGCTGATAACAAAATATCCGAAGAACTGCCTACGGTTCCTTGTAGAAGTTGCCTGAGGGTTCCCAATCAATGAGAGTGGTGGCAGGAGAGCAGGGACCGCGCTGCTTCCTGCCTTCTACCATAAGTCTTGTACGCAACTTTCGATGCGATAGAGCATTTCATCACCAAGATAAGGATACACCGCACAGGATGAGCGTATTTCTATTGGCACTGCAAATTATATTGAAGAACTGAACACATGTCATGGAATGGGAATATTAAGATGGAGAAAATGGCATTATGTCTTTACAGCCTACGTAAAATTTTGGGTTTCACTCACACCCAGTACTTGAGTTATTGTTCTGAATATTAATCTAAGACGTAGAAAATCCTGATTTTCTGACTCCTTGCATCGAGGCCAGCTAAATGCAATTAAGTTGCAGTTGATTTCAACCAATGGAGATAGAAATCCAACTCAGTCAACCAATATCTGAAGGATAAAGCATAGCTGAGTAATTCGTAGATCTATATTCAATTAAGGTAAATCGACTGTAATTTTACCCTATGAACCTAGCAGAGCCGTATTATTTTTTTTTCAGAATTATTGGAGCAGATTTTCTACGGCCTGATCTGTTCTTCTTACAGGCCGTTTTTGGGAAAAATCTCAGCCAAAGGCTTAGCGATTGTCCTCAAGCTGAAAATTTTAAGCCACGATATGAAGCTCTTTTGGAAAAGATGGCTTACACTTACTGAAAAACAGTGATAGGTCCTCGGTCCTGTGAAAGACTACCTGCAGTGCAAAAATAGTATATATCACTTCTGTAATAAGTATAAGGGATCGAAGCCGGATCGCTGACTCTAAGACCTCCAGTAAATGGGTCAGATGTTCGCTTCCTAGCAAGAGAATGAAAGCTGGCGATACTCTTGACTGCAGCGTTAGCGTTTCTGTCGTTCACAGTCTATGGCTAGACCACTGACCTAACCTGCACGGTGAAGGTCGGGAGCTCACAGTTTTCCCTCTAGCCGTAACTGTGACAATTTTTGGTCGATTGTAGCAAAAATTGGCTATTGTGCACTGACTGCGACAAGACTGTGTAACAGACAAATAAGTTAGTTTATGAAGGCGTCTTCGATTTGCTACTTTCAACAGTAATACAGCTTGAGTTTAGCCACGAGTGCATTTGCTTTCCCTAGTCCGGAGGGGTTTGAGCAGTATATGCTCAATTTAGATTTATATTACGAAAATTCTGATCAAGTTAAAAGAAAGATTAGGTTCGTAAAATTGCTTTTTTAGATGCTGTGAAGTGCCTTTGATTGATCGATAGCGAAAGAAACTCCATTTGGAAAAGAAGATCACACATGATATCGCGATTAAGGCGAGTCGAATGCTCTAGAGTAGGGTGGTCAAACTTCTTCGACAACACGGGCCACTTTGGGCTTCAGCGGTTACATGCATGGAGGGCCGAAAGATACTTACCGTGAATAGTAGCTACACTATTTTCGTGAATAGGCATAGTAACTCTATGCTTTTCGTGTATACAAAAAAATTGTAACTCTAGAGGAGCACTCTGAGAGCGCGTACCTTCGCCAATTGCAAGACAATATTAATAAAATATATAAATAAAAGTAAGTTCCTATAATTTTCGTGAAAATCCACCGGCAGCTTTTTGAGTTATGTTGTGACAAACGTAGAACCAAATATAGAGACATAAATACAAACGGACTGAGAGTCTGACAGATCGTCACAAATATTTGGTCAATTGTTTTTCGTAGCATTTTTTACAGTTTTAACAAATTACATGAAGATGCGTTCATATCTGTTTGAGTTATGTTACAGAGAAAAAACCAAGCTGATAAGCAAACAAACAAAATTGTTTAACGAATCTTCACCGAAAGTTAACTATTTATTCTTTCTAACAGACCTATCATTCCCTGTAAATACAACAAAGATCCGTAGATAGTTTTTTAAAGTAATCTGGGTGACAGACGGAGAGGGAAACAGACAAATTCGGACGAAAACAGCGTCACGGCCGGGCAGAGGTAACAAGAAGTCGCCACTCGCGGGCCACAAAAAATGAACTCGGGGCCACTCGTGGCCCGCGGGCCAGTAGTTGGACCGCCCTGCTCGAGACTAAGTTATGACGGTCTAAAGCTGGAAAATATTCAACTTGGCAATGGAAGGCGTCTTAAAGAACAGTCTGCCTGTAGCGATGGCCCTGTGCCGCCAGCAGCAGCAGCCGTAACTCATCATCGCTGCAGCATGGTAAGGCGCGTTCGTTTTGTCCACTTGATGTAAGATAATCTAATCCGCTCATCATCTACATGCTCCTGACTAATTCTGGGAGTTAGATTCCCCAATTTAACTTACATTTCAGGCGTCTGTTGGATATCGATACGTTGGAGACGGCAGAAAACTCAATTCTGCGACTAAAGTTCGAAACTCGTCTCAAAGAGGTGAATTCAACGCTCATAGCTGAAGTTTACTGCAAGTTAAGGGTGCGTCTTGCGAAAAGCTTTTTCATTGTTGAGGGCATGGCATTGAAATATATAGGATTGTTGTACCTTAGTACAAGTGAATTTTTTTTTTTTTTGCTTAGAGACATTGCTTTCCTATTCTAACAATTTCGATCCCCCATAACCCCACCCTTTCGGGGATATTTGTCACATTGCTATTCCTACAGTTTTTGAGCGAAATACTTCTAGTTTGTTGCATAACATTCAGTGTTTGCTATACTACAACAATTAATTGGGATCAGTTGTTTTTACATATTTTCGATGTCATAAATATTTATAATTTCTTTTCTAAAAAAATTGGGGAAAAACGTTGGTTTCTCTTCCAAAGGTGAAATTCGAAAATATAATTTAATAAAATTATAAAGTGCTCGATTTTGAACATAATGCAAGAAACCAGATGTATTTAGCTCAAAAACTCTAGGAGGAATAGCAATTTCAAGTTCCAAAATACAACTTTTCATGAGCCGGCCATTGTTAAACGTGCCTTGTTTCACCTGCTTACGGTCACTCAAGCGTTCTAAAACATTTGCTGGAGTTGTGCATCAGCTACGTTTTAGTGGAATAAACACTTTTGATTTTGGGGGACTTTTCATGAGACGCTCCCCTTAACACTTGGACGATTAAATAATAACAGACCAAGTGATCCAACCAAACACGCCCCCATAGCACCAATAAACCATGTCAGGCCTACGACAGAAGTACAGGAATATGTCCCGAACTAAGGCGACAATACAAGGGCCGCGGCGCGTTGCAGTTTCATTGTTTAATGTCAGGAACTTGGGAGAGCTGCGGCCATATGCCGACTGAATTTCGGGCATGGTTTTCGCACGGCTTTGTTGGCATCGTCCTAGAGCTCAGTCGCATAAGATGTTCGGCAGTTCAAAGCTCTGCAGGCGCGTCAAGCGGAAACTTGTTTGGCAAGTTTGGTGCAATAATTTTGATGTATTGCATTGCGAGACTAAGGCTGATACTTTATGGAAGATACAGCAATGTTAACATGAAGCATGAATTGAAACATTGTAAATTGATGCTTTGGTTCATTGCGGGTCAGTTCGACGCAGAATTTCAACTATTCCGTAAATAGAAAGTCATTGGTTTGGTGCTGCAACAAAAACGGGAGCCTAAAATTTAGTGCCGATATCGTAAAAATTTTATGCACGGTTGAGTTAGATTAGATTAGATAGGCGGCAGTAGACGAACCAATAGGCCCATTCCCAAAGAGACACCGGAACATACGACCCGGCACTCTATGAGCTATTGCCATTATGTTAGTAGGACATAGAGGACAGGA
>LQNS02278094.1:15390871-15413176 GCA_001587735.2 Parhyale hawaiensis
CTGAGAAACAAGTCGTATGAACGTCGCCTGAAAGAACTGGGTCTGATTTCTCTCGAGCAAAGAAGACTCAGGGGGCAACTAGTAGAAACATTCAAGTACTTGAATGGCTTCAACGACGTACCTATAACGAGACTCATTGAAAGAGACCCAATGATCGCTTGCGAAACAACGGTCAAAAACTCAAGCATAAAGCTCGAAGAACAACCTTAAGTTAGCAGTTCTTTCCTTATTTCATTGTCAGCATTTAGAATAGACTCCCTTCCGACGTTGTTGGTGCGGAGTCGGTCAACTCGTTTAAAAATCGTCTTGACATACATTGGGAGAGACATCCTCCACAGATAAGAACTCCTACTCCCCGAGTCGCAAGCACTTAACGGCCAAAGCTTCCCTGGCCATTTTAAGCTGACTTCTTCTCACTTCCGCTCCATCTATATAACTAAGCTCCGGATAGCAGCGGCCATTGATCCTGCTTGCGGGCATTCACGACCATCGCTTTGGCGTAGATTCTTCTCCCCCTTCTTTTTTATTTCTCCTTTCTTTTTTCTCCTTCGTCTTCCATGATTTTCTCCTCTCGTTTCTCCATTCCTCTACATCCTACTAACATAATGGCAATACTCATAGAGGGCCGGGTTGTAAGTCCCGGTGTCTCTTTGGGAATGGGCCTTTTGGTTCGTCTACTGCCGCCTATCTAATCTAAACCAATATCTGAAGAATAAAACAAAGCTGAGTAATTCGTAGATCTACATCCAATTAAAGTAAATTGACTGTAATTTTACCCAAGGACCTAGCAGAGTCGTATTAGTTTTTTTTCAGGATTGGAGCAGACTTTCTACAGCCTGATCAGTTTCTTGCGATGTTTTTCTTACAAGCCGTTTTTCGAAAAAATCTCAGGCAGAGGTTCAACGGTTGTCTTCAAGCTGAAAATGTTAAGCCAGGATGTTAAGCTCTATTGGCAAAGATGACTTACACTTGCTGAAAAACAGTGAAAGGTCTTGTGGTCCTGTGAAAGACTACTTGCAGTACAAATACAGTGTATATCATTTCTGTAATAAGTCAAAGGGAAGCAGGGTCGCTGATTCTATAACCTCCAGTAAATGGGTCAGATGTTCGCTTCCTAGCTAGAGAATGAAAGCTGGCGATACTCTGGACTGCAGCGTTAGCGTTTCTGTCAGTCACAGTTTCCCCTCTAGCCGTAACTGTGATAATTTTTGGTCGACTGTAGCAAAAATTGGCTATTGTGCACTGACTGCGACATGAATGTGTACCAGACTAATAAGTTGGTTTCTGAAGACGTCTTTAATTTGCTACTTTCAACAGTAATACAGCTTCGGTTTATCCACGAGTGCATTCGCTTTCCCCAGTCACGGGAGGTTTGAGCAGCAAAAGCGCAATTTAGACTTATATTACGGAAATTCTGATCAAGTTAAATGACAGATTAAGTCCGTAAAATGCTTTTTTAGATGTTGTGAAGTGCCTTTGATTGATCGATAGCTAAAGAAACTCAATATGCATAGTAAGATCATGCACTGCATAATATAGCGATTAAGGTGAGTCGAATGCTCTAGAGTTGAGTGGTCCAGCTTCTTCGACAGCACTGGCCACTTTGGACTTCAGCGGTTACATGGAGGGCCGAAAGATACATAACGTGAATAGTAGCTACGCTATTTTCGTGAACAGACACAGTAACTCTATGCTTTTCGTGTATACACAAAAAATTGTAACTCTAGAGGAATACTCTGAGAGCCCGTACCTTCGCCAATTGCGAGACAATATTAATGAAAAATTCAAATTGGTCCTTAAATCGGGATTTCCATCTTATTATCACCAAAACATGGTCCGTTGTGCCTCTTGGCAGCAATAAAAGTTACGTTGTGACAAACGTAGAACCAAATATAGACATAAATACAAACGGACTGAGAGTCTGACAGATCATCACAAACATTCGGTCAATTGTTCTTCGTAGCATTTTTTACAGTTTTAACAAATTACATGAAGATGCTTGCATATCTGTTTGAGTTATGTTACAGAGAAAAGACAAAACAAGCAGATCAGCAAACAAACAAAATTGTTGAAAGAATCTTCATCGAAAGTTAACTATTTATTCTTCCTAACAGACCTAGCATTCCCTGTAAATATCACGAAGATCCGTAGATAATTTTTTTAAAGTTATCTTGGTGACAGACGAAGAGGGAAACAGACAAATTCGGACGAATACATAGCGTCACTGGTATGGGTAACATGAAGTCGCCATTCGAGGGCCACAAGAAATAAACTTGGGGCCACTCGTGGCCCGCGGGTCAGCAGTTGGACAGCCCTGCTCGAGACTAAGTGATGATGGTACAAAGCTGGAAAATATCCAACTTGGCAGTGGAAGCCGCCTTAAGGCACAGTCTGCTCGTAGCGATGGCTCTGTGCGGCCAGCAGCAGCCGTAACTCATTATCGCTACAGCAGGGTGAGGCGCGTTCGTTCTGCTCACTTGATGTAAGATAATCTAATCCGCTTATCATTTATATGCTCCTGACTAATCCTAGGAGTTAGATTCCCCAATTTAGATTGCATTTCAGGCGCTTGTTGGAAATCGATACGTTGTAGACGGCAGACAACTCAATTCTGCGACTAAAGTTCGAAACTCGTCTCAAAGAGGCGAATTCAACGCTCGCAGCTGAAGTTTACTACAAGTTAAGGGAGCGTCTTGCGAAAAAGCTTTTTCATTGTTGAGGGCATGGCACTGAAATATTCAGGACTGCTGTACTTTAGTACAAGGTACATTTTTTTGTTCAGAAACATTGCTTTCCTATTCTAACAATTTTGACCCCCATAACCCCCCCCCTTTCGGGGATATTTGTCAAATTGCTATTCCTACAGTTTTTGAGCGATATATTTCTAGTTTGTTGCATAACATTTAGTGTTTGCCATACTACAATTAATTAGGAGCAGTTTTTGTTTTCGATACTCATAAAAATTATTATTTTTTACAAAAAATTGGGGAAAATGTTGATTTCTCATCCAAAGGTGAAATTCGAAAATCTAATCCAATAAAATTATAAAGTACTCGATTGTGAACATACCGCAGGAAACCAGATGTCTTTAGCTCAAAAACTCTAGGAGGAATAGCAATTTGAAGTTCGAACATACAGCTTTCTATGAGCCGGCCATTGTTAAACGTGAGTTGTTTCACCTACTTACAGTCACGCAAGCGTTCTAAACTATTTGCTGGAGTTGTTCAACAGCTACGTTTTAATGGAATAAGAACTGTTGATTTTTCGGGGTTTTTCGTGAGACGCTTCCCTTAACACTTGGAGGATTAAATAATAACAGACCAAGTGATCCAACCAAACACGCCCCCATAGCACCAATAAACCATGTCAGGCCTACGGCAGAAGTACAGGAATATGTCCCGAGCTAAGGCGACAATACAAGGTCCGCGGCACGTTGCAGTTTCATTGTTTAATGTCAGGAACTTGGGAGAGCTGCGGCCATATGCCGACTGAATTTCGCGCATGGCTTTCGCACGGCTTTGTTGGCATCGTCCTAGAGCTCAGTCGCATAAGATGTTCGGCAGTTCAAAGCTCTGCAAGCGCTTCAAGCGGAAACTTGTTTGGCAAGTTTGGTGCAATAATTTTGATGTATTGCATCGCGAGACTGAGGCTGATACTTTATGGAAGATACAGCAATGTTAACTTGAAGCATGAATTGAAACATTGTAAATTGATGCTTTGGTTCATTGCGGGTCAGCTCGACGCAGAACTTCAACTATTCCGTAAATAGAAAGTCATCGGTTTGGTGCTGCAACAAAAACGGGAGCCTAAAATTTAGTGCCAATATCGTAAAAATTTATGCACTGTTGAGTTATTCGGCTACAGCTTACCTTGAGGCACACTTTTCTTGGAAACCCATAGCGCGCAGTGTAACACAAACGCACTCGCAAAAAGTGCAACAGACACTAAACCATGGCATGCTATATAGACACACCCTTGCCTGAATCCCGAGAAGACTGCGGATAAGAGTGAGACAATTCCAAGAGTTTATTTATCACCTACGAACGAAGTGAGAGAGGTGATAATGTTTTCGTTGAAGATTTAAGTATATTTGTCTGTTCACCCAATAAGTGGTCGAACGAGTTGAACAATCGTCCTAATTTTTTGTAGGGAGTTTGGTGGGTTGACCTCGATGTAACCTATGCCAAAAAACTATTCCTAGCTTGCCATAAGAAATGACGGCGTTGAATTTTCTCCACCTCGGCAGATCGTCTCACGCAACGAGGCATCCCATTTTTCCCAAGTTATTATTAAGAAATCAGGACAGGGGGTGAGCGTGGAGCTAGCCTTGTGGTTGTAGTTGCACAATAATATGCATGAAAGCATCTACAAACTTTTTTAGCTCTCTGAAGGATAAAATTTTGAAAGAACGTTGGTTAAGAGGCCTGCAAAAGAGCAGATGAATTCAACCAGCAAATGGCCGCATGTATCAAAAGCACCTGTAGAGCCAAGTTTGTCGTTTTTTAAATGCAATGAATCTAGTGAGTTTTATTGACAGTAATATGTCATTCTAAATCTGGATTTATATGAGTGAAAACTGCAATGTTTTCCATTCATTTTCATCTTTTACCAGTGATCTGCTATCCTCTATAATTACAAACCACTGCAAGAAAAATTGACTCAGATGCGAGCGATTGAACGCCGAGATAGAAGAACTTTTTACAAGATTGGTAAGAGAAACATTAACAGACTTAAAAATAACATCCCTTCCTGCGAAGTAATATTAAAGCAAAAGTCTCTATAGAATATGCAAAAGCCATGCAATAGGTCGGTAAAATTAGAAAAAAAGCATCAGCTGCTATACGCTGCTCGCGTTGCAGCAGTATAACAGTAGGGTGGCGTCCGACTCGCGTTAGCTAACTTGCAGAAAAAACTACCTAACCTTATTCCACATACCTAAACTGTCTCATGGAATGATGTTGTAGACACTGACGAATGTTACATCCATAGTTTTTCCAATGATGCTGTAGTTTCTACGATTAAGAGAGGCGAATATGTTAACGACGCGTACGCGACGGCACAGCTTAGGCTAACAGTTTACGGAAACTCTACGACCGGGTGCATGCTTCTTACGAAAAAAAACAATCTTAATAATAATAAAATTTTATCTTTCAGAGAGCTAAAATAGTTCGTTGATGCTTTGATATATATTTTTGCGCAGCTACACATGAAGATTGTATGACATATAGGACACTCTAGAGACCCAAATGAAATGATGGGGATACAATGTAAAAGATTTGCGAATTACCGTACTTGAACATTATGACGTCAAATGCCTCATTACCTATGATCCACTACAGCTTGGCTCCGCCCCCTGGGTTAACCTGTTAGTCTCATAATCCTTGCCTAGTTGGACACAGCATCCATATGAGAAATTAGGATTATCACATCATAAAAGATTACTTCGTTGAATTTTCCCCAACCGCTGGTGATGGACTTACGCCAGCGAGGCGTTCTAGTTGTATTATAGCGATGACACACACTAGCCAAAAGAACGAGTATCGTCATCTTTTGGCCCGAATTCGTTGCTGTGCCTGTTTAAATAGCAAGGATTTACAAAGAATTTTGAATTATATGCGGAGCAAACTGCACTGGTGATTTAGATGTTTACATATCTTGACAATCTCAAAGCTGCGTTTACAAGAGTTCAACATAACGTTCGGACGAAAAGATGACGATACTCGTTCATTTGACGAGCGTGTGTCATCGCCATAATACAGGAGTCGCACTACGCATTCTCACACACAACGTGAAGCGAGGATGTGAAGCTGATACGTCAATTATGATGCCTTGTCTATGTTCCTAATTTTTCAACACGCGAGCTGCATATCTTAACAGCCAGTTGGGAGTGCACGATCGATGACATGTTGCAGCAAGGGGCTTCATATTCAAAACATCATCTCCAGAAATGGGAGATAATAGTTGCTCTGAGGTGTTTTTGCCTGCCTTTACTGCCAGCAACGATAAGGGAAATTTTCCTTTAATAATAATCTATCACACCTCTAATGTTTAGAATTGCCTCCATACAGTATGCTGTACTATTTGTTATACATGTATTGGGCATAAATTTCGTAAACTATGAAAGAGAATTGAAAAGTTTCAACCAACTTCAAAAGTGTCTGATACTTTTCATCACTTTATGATGCTATTTAGTAACATTACTGCTTGATCGGTTACCACGTTTATAAATTGTTGGAGGGACATGTCTATGTATACGGTTGCACTGGTTACTTTTATTATGTAATCTGAAAATCCATTATATAGCATTGTTGCATAGTCTAAAAAGCCTTCTTCCCTGCGGAAGCGTGTCCTAACCAACAGCTCTTAAAGGTAACAGTCGTGTCTGAGAGAAAAAAAGAACTTCAATTTTTATTAAGTGCAATATGACCTGCGTTATTCAGGCGACCGACGTCGATCGATGAACGATGGAGAGAATATCATTTAGGCTTGCAAAACATTTGGTTTCCATGGCCATCGCATCAAAGTCTTTTAATTGCAGGCATAACAAAGAATTTTAGTCTCACAGTCGTCGTGTTGTCGACCCGTCCATTAAAGTTTTTGTTTCGCCTTCCTCTGCCCCAAATCAACAACCGAGAGGCGGCAGGTTGAGATGTCACCAGGGACTTTTGGAAAGAGCAAGAAAAAAAAAAAGATCGTAGTTCTTGTACATAATAAAGGACGAGCACGTCATTTTTGGCTACAATATCTTAGGGAGAGCGATAGCAAATTTGAAATACCCTTTTGTTTCCCAAGGATTAATCGTATCTGTTTGGTAGTGTTTGCGGTAAAAAAAATTGTTGCTGCTATGAAAAATAGATGTATTTCGAAAAAAGAAAGAGAGAGGTCATTTATTTTTTTAGAAAGCTTTTTTTGCTTGCTAGTGCTTCCAACGAGTTTACGTTTGTAAAGGAAACATTTACATTTAGGAAAAAAAAAACCCTAGAGCTTGTAATGCATTTGCAGATAAAATTGTGTATTTTCTGGGGCGCATCAGGCCCCGGCAGAGCTCCATCAGTCTGTGTTTCTTTTTTACCCTCCATTTCCGCGCGGCAAGATTTTAGAAGCCTGAACAACTTTGAGAAGGGTGCGTATCTAGCCCTGTATCTCGTTGACATACATATTTTGAAATACTTTTTTGTGTTGCAATATTTTTTAATTTCATTTGTACATGCTATTTGCAAACAGGCGAAGAAAATGTGTCCCATTTTTTCCAGGTAACATTTCAGAGGCGTGAGTAATTTTTTGAGTTTGGAGATGACTCCTGTTGACTTTTCGGGGAATTTTTTTCTAAAGCTTGTAATACTTTCCTGGGAAAAATATTCTATTTTCTAGGGCATATGAAGCACGGCAAGGTTTCATCAGCCTGTCTTTCTTCTCACCTTTTTTTTTTACCACAGTATTTTGGTAATTTTTTTCACGCTCCGTTGAGACATTTGACGAAAATGAATCAAATAATTTATCACATCTTGTAGCGAGAAATATCCCCGAACTACTTATATTAGGAGACGCTAAAAAGTAGTCAACTTGTGCTCGTTGCTGTATGTTAACTAAAATATTTACGACTTATGACAAATTAATTCCTGTATTGACGGGGTCTAATATGCTTTTATTTTTGGCAGAAGCTTTTACTTTAGAGCAGAATGAATGTTCATCTTGTCTTTCCCCAGGAGCGAACACATTACAAGCACAGGTGGAAACGTGTGGACCAGTCAAAAAAGTAAAAATAAATGCCGGAGTTCCCTTGCCTTTCTCTATTTTTGTTGCTAGTCCACAAGTGGCCGCATGTGCTCAGAAGAGACCGCAACTACAACCGGCCGCAGGGCGTATCGCAAGTAACTAATGCACTTAAAAGTGCAGTGCATTTTCCGGTACAATTACCGTAAGATTCACTACCTGCCCGAGTATCTCGTGAATAGTTCTACAGGTACCAAATACAGTACTATTACAGTACAACGTCGTTCAGGAAGAACGTTGGGTGCCGTAGGGCTGTCATGTTTATAAATTTTCCAAGTGAATGAATTCCGTCGGTGTCACACAGTGGATGAATATCGGAAATATAAAAAAATGAATTGTACCTGTTATGAAAGCAAAGTTTACCTATATAATGCGAATGAGATGTGGTAAAATACAATTAGAGTAGTGAATTAAAATAACAAATGAATTGTTTACAGCCCGTATGTAGTGAACGGACTTATTAACTACACTTCTGTAGCGAATGGAGTTGTTCCAACCCGTATGCAGCGAAGCATAAACGAGAGCGTCTTTGCAACAGCGAGAGATTTGAACTGTGTGTCTGCGCCTCGCGGGTGAAGTGTGTTCGGAGCCCATGCCTGTGAGGTGATCGTTGCGGGAGGCGTCTCTATGCTACGGGTCTGTGAGTCCCGCAATGGCTTTCTGATTTTGAATATCTTGAACTACGTTTTGATATGCACCCAGATATTATTATTTTAAATTGTAAATTATTCTATGTCATAATTATAAGGCTTGACCGCTACATATGACGTCTTAGTAATTTTTCATGTAAATTAATATGTTAGTGAGGTTTACTAACGTTCCCACTGCTTTATGCAGGGCTTAACCCTAGAACGCTAAACTATTTTTAATGCAACGCCAACACTAAACATGGGTATATTATACCCTGTTTTTGAAGAGAATAATATCATAGTCAATATGAAAATTTATTAGAAAGAATGGCAACATATTTGTGGTATCTAGGTTTGGTTTAAACCTATATAATTCAGAATTATTGCATATGAAATAGAAATGAAATTTTGATAAAATAACAAAAATTCTTTGAGAAATCTAGCAACTTATGGAAAATACATTGCAAAAAAAAAATTGATGGCTGATTTTTATCAAACAAGACCGGAGCCGTCCCAGCTATATGACCTCTGATTCCAGGAAGTCTACAGCTCACAGACGTCGCGCCAGGGAATGAAATGCTCTATTCTGAACACAAAAAGATTACTATTTCGTACTATAATAAATTTTAACCGTAGAACGCTAAACATGGGTACCATATGCCCTGCTTAGCTGACGTCATGCTTCTCTAGGCACGTTTGTGTAAAGTGAGAGCTCCAGCATTCTCTATAGCTTCAGCATGAAGGAGGCTTAATAGCATTTAATCTCCTTAATTGTACAGTATATATCGGAGCGCTAATACCCTCGACGGCACGGCTCATTTCACTACAGATAGTTATGCCAGCTCAAAGGGAACACCCTTTCGCTCAATCTTAGCCAATTAGCGACCGTCGTGACACCACCTCAGCCAATCAGCGACCCCCGTGACTGGCTGGCGTCAGTTTCAGCCAATGGGCGACTGCCGCATCACTAAGCTGGTGTAAACAATGAGGCCACGGGCGGCGGCTTCTTGTACTGCAGTATACCAGAAAGACTTCCCCGTCAATTGTTAATCATTTATTACCTCAAATTGGAACTACCCATACTGGCCATACACTTAATTACATCAGTAAAGGAATATAATAGACCATAGATTTGATATATTATATTGCATCTTGATTTTCAGCGCCATAAAAAGAACTGAGAAAATCATCAGAAAATGTTTGCCTAAGTTGAAGCGAATGCTTTGCGCTGAATAGAATGATTGGCATGAGTTTAAAAAGACAAAATTAGACGATTTTCGTTCACCAAGAAGACTTTGCATTACAACAAGTTATAAAGTAGAATGCTATACACACGTGAAAAGCACAATAAACTGCAACTGAACAATTTTACCAACGTTTATGAAATACACAACGCGGCACACACTTAACCTCTCGCACATACGACGCCATATTGGAAATTATAAAAAAAATACCTCTGTCTTGGCATTATCCAGGATACCCCGCTGCAAAAGGAGTGACTCTATTGGTTGATATATTTTTTTGCGTGACGACACTATACTCCAACTGCAGGTGCTGCAGGCTCTATTGCTTGACATAACTATCAGTAGTAAATGAACTGTGCTCGACGGTGATGCTCCACATCCAAACAAGTGAAGAGACTGAACAGTATATATCGAGTCGTGGCAGAAGGGTGTGTGTCACTCTGCTCCGCATCTAGGATTTTTGATCATATACGAATGGGGTACCCCGTACCAATGTTTAGTTTTACTGTACTGCTGCACTAAAGGGTATTATACACAGTTCCTGGATTGCTGGATGATGTTCCGGCCCCCACGTCCCGGGTCACGCTGATGCGCCACCCGATCTTCAGTTCAGCGCAGCGCTGCTAGATCGCTTGGGTGCGCATGCTAATCCAGCAGACTGTTGCCCTCTGCAGCCATGGGGTGATGTGGCAGCGGTGGCTGATCAGGAACTCCGGCCAGGAACGCATCCAACTTCTTCTTAAGCATTGGCAACGTCCCACGGAAAGCCCTGAGTTGTTTAGGAAGGCAGTTGAATAGTTTGGGTCCCATCACCCAAAAACTGAAGCTTCTCCTAGTAATTCAAGTGCTGTAGTCCAGCAATCCTGGTCGTATATGATCTTTGGATACTCTCTAGTTTTCTGATTTCACCCAGGGCCTTTGGATTCCAGAGCTGGCAGCAGTATTCAGACTAGCTCGAAAATGTTCTCCAATAAGTTGCAAAAAAATATGAGAACCTTTCTTCAAACTTACCGGCGTTGAAGGGAGTAGGGTATCTAAATGTATCATAGTTAGTATTAGTTACCTAGCTGCGTTAAGTGTACTCAAGGGAAATTAACTTCAACGGCGGAGATTCATTGTAGATTTTTGATGACTATTTTCTTGCTGTGGAGATTGAATTGTCAATTTCAGGCTAATATTGATTTCTTACTGAGGATTGGTTTGTCAATTTCAGAGGACTGATTTCTTACCGAAGATTGAATTATCGATTTACCTATTACCACTTTCATGCGAAGTTAACTATAACCGCTTTCAGGCGAAGTTACCTATTACCGCTTTCATGCGAAGTTACTTATTACCGCATTCATGCGAAGTTTACGGGTTACCGATGGAATGTGAAGTTTAGCTGTTGCCGTCATAATGTGAAGCTTTCATGGTTTCTATTATACTGTAATGATTTTCCGAGCTTACGCTATATTGTGACTATTTGCCATGGTGAGTTATATTGAGGCTTTTGCCAAGCGTTGCCGCCACGGTGGGCGATGCTGAGAATTCTTGCTAGTACACTTTGCCTTTCAAGTGGGCGCCAGCTGTAAATTAGGTTTCCTTACACCTGGGCTAACAGCGTGTACTTGAAGAGTGAAGGTATGAAGTTTTTGCTGTTGATTAGCGCAAGTTATGATAGCAGACACACATTTATCCTGAGTGGAAAACCTAAGCTGTTACCGAAATACGATTTACCGAACCTGTACATGGCAGGCCCTTGCGCCTTGTCTTAGCTAGGTTCACCCTGTGTTCTTGCGTCTTCCGCTCCGACCACAATGTCGGTGCGCGGTTGCCCATCGTTTCTTTTTTTGTAAGTTGAAAATATGCCTTAGTTTCGGGCGCTACACTGGTAATTCTATTTATTTGTTTACTTACACCTCGTTCACGTATATCTATTACTGCATTTGTGTGTTTTCCTTCAATCCCTGTTGCGCTGCTTGGAATTATCACCGACCGGCGAACTCAGCGTCTAGGCGATGCAAAATTCAAGTTTTAACGTATGTAGCCCAGCCTCCCCCTACAATATGGATGCTTTTGTCCAACAAGGTTAGGGCAGAGCGCCGCCCCCCCCCCTTCCTTGAGATCTCTTAATAATAACATAGGAAAAAAATAGAACGCCTCGTTGCGTAAGACGATCTGGCGCGGTGGAGGCAAATTCACCGCGATGGAAAAAATTCAAAGCCGTAATTTTTAATGGCCAGGTAGGCCTAGTTTTCTGGCATGGGTCACTACTAGGTGACCCATTCAGTGAGGGTACGCGTTCGTAATTCCTGTTATTCAAAGCTACAGCCACTTGAGTATTGGTACCGCGTAATCTTTCTTTCATTTTTATTCCCACTTTAGTCTTGGTACCGTGTAATCTTTCTTGCATTTTTGTTCCCAATTAAGTATTGGTACCGCGTAATCTGCTAATTTTATTCCCACTTAAGTATTGGTACCGTGTAATCTTTCTTTAATTTTCAGCCCAAAGTTTTATATCCGTATTCCCTACATATAATTACTGCAGCTACTAGAGCACTAGTAGTCCGTACTCCCCCCCAATTCTTGAGCAATGACATAGTCCCCACGGCCTGGACCCAGCCCTTGATTAGTTGACAGCTTGCTCTACTCCTGCGGTAATGCATTTGTCCCTCCCTTTACTGGTCATATTGGCCAGCCGCATCTCAGTTTTCGCTGCTGTTAGCTGGCTGCGGAAGCCACTAATGAGAACATCGCTGGAGCGACAAAGTGGCAGTCTCGGCATATCCGTGTGTGATCCAACACGGTCTAGCGGCCTCGGAATTTCATCATGTGCGGAATATAACCACTGAGTCCAGCATGTCTGACATGTTACAGTGGCAGCTGAAGTTCGGGCGAAAGACTGTTTACCAAAATTGACGAAATTAAAATGTTGTGTATTGTGTAGATTAATAACTGTGGGGCGGGTGAAATATAAGAATTTTGTTCAAGTAATTTTAATTTCAAAACGCATTGTAGGGATCAGCAAACTTATGCATAAGCATAGTAAGAGATATGAGCTTGCTCTATGTTAAAAAGTATCTTCTTTTAGTTTGGCTCAGAATTCCTCAAAGATGAATGGATTGTTACTAGTTATTCACAACTAGCCGGGACCTGTAGAAATTCCACTAACCAGAAATTTATATTTCATTGATGCCCCAACTTGTACCGTAGAAACAAAGCAGGAAAATAATTATGAAATCGAGAGCACATCTAAATGTATGATCTGTTAAGAGTAACAGCTAACGACTGTTGTTCCAGACCGTGTCACTGATATCCTATTGCTTCTTTATCTGATATTAAACGCATTACGTACAGACGAACAAACGGATAGAACTACAAGCACAATAGTACTGGGCATTATAAACGCTCAAGCTACGCTCTGCTGCAACGTGTAGTCATTTTTCTAGACTTTGCATTTGTTTATAGCGTTAATTTGCGATCGGTGGTGATATAAGGTGTATTCTTAGGCAAATGCAGAACAGTTAAGCAGCATCGATGGATGAGGCGAAATCGAGTTAAGCTAGACTTCCCTCGCTTGACTTTTCCGTAAGACAGGAGCGTGTGTTTCGGTAGCCATAGATTCATCACAGTACCTAGCTGAGCTCTGCAAGGTTCGCACTCATTCCTCTACCATTGTTGCAGTGAAAAAGACGACATGTCCGAGCTCGAGCCGGTCCCGGGTTACTAACAATATCGCTACAAAGAAGCAAAAGCGAACAGAGATAAAATCAATCTATACTATAATAAAAGAGCTGTCTGTCAGTCCGTCCGTCCGTCAGTCCGTCCGTCCGTCAGTCCGTCCGTCAGTCCGTCCGTCAGTCCGTCCGTCCGTCAGTCTGTCAGTCCGTCAGTCCGTCCGTCCGAAGCCTTATTTTCCCCTATCTAATACCGAAGAAAAAAATTCCGAGGTACCCAACTTTTTTGTTGCGGAGAGGGTATCTTGGATACGGGGAGGCACTTGGGCGCTTGCCTGCATGCCCGTGTTTGGACATGTTCATTTTCAACGGTGCTACGGGTGATGTCACTTCATTACGTCTCATCTATACTATCAACCCATTTGTTAAGCTGAGATGTTTTCAAATGTATATTTTCATGACTTATTCGGCAAAAGGGTTGCGCTTGGTGTATATCAAACCTTTTGTTGAGCCGAGATGTTTTCAAATATATATTTCTATGACTTATTCATCAAAAGGGTCGCGTTTGGTGCACTAGTTATTATAAAGAGAAGAAAACTCAGAGGCAGAAGTTCCGCTCCACTAGCAGAGCCACCATGCCGAGAATGATTCATATTCTTCCCCACGTACGCCTGACTGGGGTCGTCGACAGTATAGAGGTGAACTTGTGGATGCCTCCACTAACATCCCATGGCCCTGCCGCTCATAGGACAGGATTGGTACAAAAAAGTATGAAGTTCTCGACTGTGCCTTAAAGGAGTATAGGGGGAAAAGCTGACTATGGAATGCCGGGCACGCGGCTCTAACAGCTAGGTAATCTTCTCTTTGGATGTCCTTGGCTTGTGAAGCCTTTCATGTCCAGTTCCTATCATGAGGGTTTCTACATGCCACCATCAAGGGGCTACTGTGCCTAGAACGTTGTGGTCGGGGGCAACGAGATGTGTTACGAGTTTATTCAGTTGAAGTCGATCCTGCGGAAGTCGCCTGCTACAAAGCAAGCAGGAGATGAGAGCAAAATGCTGACGCCCCAGTCCAGCACACGTGACTGAACGATCCTTTTTATACGTAAGTGGGTCTTTTAATACGTGCAGGAATGATCTATTTAGTGTAATACTGGACTGAAAAATCCTTTGGGCAAAAAAGCAATAGTGGGTTTCCTATTTATTGCAGAGATTCTCGGCCAGGCACTGCAGCACCGATAGAAAAGTGCGTGGACAGAAAAATGGATGAAATATTATGTCGTATACTTAGTCTGAAGGGCTAAACAAACCAAACTGATATTTTTAAATAAAAGTATGATATCAATGCATTTGTCGACCATGGTTGAGACTGAATATCAGCTTGGTTCTTCTTAGCCCTTCAGACGAAGCATACGACTCAATAATTGACTTGCTTTGAATTCTAAAGATTTCCAAGTACGTTCTGCCTCTGATGTTTCACGCCTCGCTCATATACAGAAACGACCCTGCCAGAGTATTATGTGTTGCAAGATTACAGCATCTAACGCATCTGCCTTTAACTCCAATGCATTCTGGAGATTATCTCGGTCAGCCAATAAACTCTTCACTCTTTCCTCCTACAGAAACCCTCCAGACATTAGAGTACAGTGCGTTGATTTAGCTATCTGTGAGATACCGAGCACTGAAAGCATCAATAATACTGCAAGATAGAGTATTTACACCGAGAAAGACCTATAAAT
Source organism: Parhyale hawaiensis (assembly GCA_001587735.2). Lineage (NCBI taxonomy): Eukaryota > Metazoa > Arthropoda > Malacostraca > Amphipoda > Hyalidae > Parhyale > Parhyale hawaiensis. The sequence continues at coordinate 15,405,915 of LQNS02278094.1, forward strand.
CAAGGCTGCGCATAGCTAAATCGCATCACAATCGGTTGTAGGAAGGCGGCAAGAAATGTAAACAAAACATATCACTTCAGAAAGAAAACCATTAGAGTTTAAATAAATAATATTAATCCCATACGAAAATGTGGCTATATCGTTAAGAAAATCATGAACTGCAATAGATTTGAGCAAAATTTCATGCCAGTATGTCTTAATTATTGCAGGCACTAGTGAACTTATTACACTGGTCAAGTTTGACGGATTTCAAATAAGTTTCGAAAAGAAAGGATGTACACAAAATAGTCACAGAATCGAACGCCTTGGTCAAGTTAATCCTTCACTGCGTAACTTGATCGTTAATATTGCATCTCTCGTAAGAAAAAGATTATTAGGTACGCATGATCAGCCAAGCAGCGACTGGTTAGCCCTTTGCCCCGGGACTGAAAAACGCTCTCTTAGGAGTAATGCTATAGAAGTAACAATGAAAGATTATGAGAATAACCATACTGTACATGATTACAGAATCAACCTGTAGGATTAACTTAGCGTTTGAACTGCTGAGGGAAAACTGTACACAAAGATATTAAATGTGCATCAATTTAGAATTCTAGCCACGTTAACTCGTGTCTAAAATTTATTGGGAAATATATGCAAAAATTCGAACAGCCACTACACTTAGCCAAGCAACTGAATTTCAGAGTAACCGTGTAAAAGATTAGATATAAAAATTAAGCTGGAAAATTTGAATTATAGAAACCTGAGAAACTTTTCAAATATATCTTGCGGAAAATCAAGAAATGCTTTTTTTCAGTTAAATACAGATGCATTTTAAAAATTTTCTGCGACAATTAGCGCGTCAGTTTCAGTGTATCGTTCATGTACAGAAAAGTATTTTTGCTTCTAAAAGAGAGACCAGAGTTCGCTCGTATAAAAAACAATGTGTAAAGACGGTGGCACAACTATAAATGTTGCTCCTGTGGATTTCACAGCTAAGCCGAAGTTAACGCAAGGCTCATATACCGCGGGCGCATTTTTAAACAGATAGATTAAGGCCGGTTTACGCGTTAGTCATCTGAATGCCTTCGTATATCTAATCATCCAAATGTGCCACTGTGGCGTAGAAAGAGCAGAAAATTGCTCTGTTTTCAGACTTTTATTAGCACTTCACTCGAAATTTAAAGATATATCCGTAACTTGCCCAGTGACACTTGCCGACGAAACTGACTTGACGACTTAGATTCTAGTAATGTTTTATGGCTTACGTACAGCTGTGTTTGCAACGAAGCTATTAAACATTCGAAAGATGAACAGGTTCAAAAGACTTATGTGAACACAGGCTTTGCATCAAAACCCTATTTCATGAAACGCTTCTCTCAATTGCACACATGATTAGAATTAGTTGCAATTACGTAATTAGTACGTTACCCTAGTTGCTTCACTACTATATATATACATTTCCCCAAAAATAAAATAACGTGACTTCTACGGAATTCAGCCACCATCAGTCGAGCTCACCTTGTTTTTGTAGCGAGTAGTGAATGCAAGCAAGTTCTGCTAACGAGAACTAACTACCGTAACTATGGTGTCGGTGCGGTGACATTACTTCCCCTGAGAATACAGTCACAATAGTCTCTGATCTCTGTAAGACTGTTGTAAGGCTTTTAGAATACTAATTGCTCGCAAATTGTCCTATCCTCGAATGCTTAATGCAAGCCTTGTCGTCGCATTCAAGGTGATTACATTGAAGGTAATTCATTTGCTTTTTTTCTATGTAAAGTGATTAGAAACTATTATATAAATTACAGAGCGTGGTCCGCATTTGCTTTATCTNAATTGCTCGCAAATTGCCCTATCCTCGAATGCTTAATGCAAGCCTTGTCGTCGCATTCAAGGTGATTACATTGAAGGTAATTCATTTGCTTTTTTTCTATGTAAAGTGATTAGAAACTATTATATAAATTACAGAGCGTGGTCCGCACTTGCTTTATCTACTACAGAATCCGATGAACTAAAAACAAAGTTTATACAATGTCGCCTTCTCATCGCAGTTTGCATCCGATGAACGGATCACTGATATGCCGGAAATCTGAGTGAAACTACTTGTCATTAGATTGACAACAGCGAGTAGAGAGAAAATTGTAAACATACTGTACAGTACTTACTGTAGTGAGATACTGAATTGAAAGGACACATTTTCTAATGTAAAATTTGAAACGCATCGATCTATGTACGTATTTTAGAGGAGGCGTAAATGAATTGAAAGCTGTACTATTGTCCACGTTTTAATTTACATTACAGGTCATAGTAAGTACAATACTTGGTGCACGTAGAAGAAAGCCTGCGGACAAATAACCCACCCTCGTAGCTCACATGCTATGCTTATCGCAAGGTGGCTCGTGCAGGCTCGATGGAATATTTGGTACGTTCATGTAACTGACCTGTGTAGAGCTTGAAACGAAACTAGGCATTGTTTTGATGACAACAACCTTAAATATTATGTTGATAGTATTCTTGATAATATGAGCTCACCTCATGATCAATGTACTGTATCGGATGACGATGTCGTCAAGCATTAAAACTGCTCAAAAATAATGAAGCCACAAGCGCGCGCAATAATGGAGCATACAAATATTGCTCTCCGAAACTACTAACACTGCTTACTGCCTTTCTCGCCGGTTGCTTAATTAACTACAGACTTCATCCCAGAGAAACTTATGCAAGTCATAATATCGCCAGCTGTGAAAAAATAGAGCAGAGTGCTTGGCTAAGAGCAATTATCGCCCCATAGCTCTAGCTACGTTACTTTCAAAATTAGTAGAACAGGTACTTGAGAGACGGATGTTTATGTATAGGTACACTACAGATAACCAGTTTGGTTTAATGCTCAACACGGTATGGAAATGGCTGTTTTTTTTTTTTGCATTAAAACAAGTTATGAATTATATCACTGAGAATGGCTCTCTAAAATATCTGGGTTTTCTAGATGCTTGGGCAGAATTTGGTAGAGTGGTTTCGCTAATGATGTTACTTTGCGAGAATCCTAGTAATAGGTTGGAGGTTTCAGAATCCATTCAGCATGATTTGAATGGCTTCAACGGCGTACCTACAACGGGCCTCTTTGAAAGAGACCTTAATGATCGCTTGCGAAACAACGGTCAAAAACTCAAGCATAGAGCTCGAAGAACAACCTTGAGTCTGCAGTTCTTTCCCTATTTCATAGTCAGCATTTAGAATAGACTCCCTTCCGACGTTGCTGGTGCAGAGTCGGTAACTCGTTTAAAAATCGTCTTGACATACATTCTGAGAGATGTCCTCTACACCTAAGAACTCCTTTTCCACGAGTCGCAAACACTTAACGGCCAAAGCTTCCCAGGCCATCTTAAGCCGACTTCTTCTCACTTCCGCTCCATCTATATTATCAACAGAAAGAGTGTAAATATGAAAATATACAACCTAAAATAAAAATTTCCTTTTATTTCTACCGAGGGGAGCATATATATTATCAGGGAGGAGTCTAAGAAGCTAATGAACAGGGCTGCGTGGAGGAGCCGGATGTCAGCTCCTGTACAGTCGGTATATGGGTGGTTAATCAAGGGTTGTGTCAAGCGGTACAGCTGAGATCATGATGTTGAGACTAGGTCTTGTTCTATGGATATAGAGCAACTGTAATGTTGTGAGTTATATTGGGTTAGAAATGTTAATGATTGAGAAGTCATTCTTGCTGATGTGATGGTTGTATTGCTCAGCATGTAGACGGGGGGGGGCTGAATGTGAAGATTTGCAAGGGGTAAACTAGTTCGGCTGGATACGCATAGATGTTGGTCAATGCGGTCTTTGAAATGTTGTCCAGTGCAACCGAGGTACGAGGCATTGCATTCTCTGCATTAGATATCATTTGTAACGAAAATTTTGACGATACAAACATATTCCACAACATGGACAATCCTATTTTTGGAACTTTCCTTAGCCTCGCCGTTAAAGATTCCTTCTTCATGTTTAACAATAGACTGTACAAACAAATAGATGGGGTCTCCATGGGTAGCCCGCTTAGTCCGTCGCTAGCAAATATCTTCCTATGCCATCACGAAACACTTTGGCTCAATTAACGACTGCCCAAATGACTTCAAACCGATCCACTACAGTCGCTACGTAGATGATACCTTCCTAGTATTTAAGAACCAAACAGAGTCCGACTTATTTCTGCAATATTTAAATATTAAAACATCCAAACATCAAGCTCACCGCCGAAAACCAGTCAGATACTTTTTTTTAGCTTTCTTAGATGTTTTAGGAACCAATCACGACTCGACGCTTGTCACTGGAGTTTATAGAAAGCCCACGTTCTCGGGCCTTGGGACAAGCTTTTTCAGTCACTGCAACGATCAATTTAAGATCAACGCTATAAAAACTCTAGTATTTCGATCATACCATTTGTCCTCCTCCTACCTTACCTTCTCAAACGAAGTTGACTTTCTCCGAACTTTCTTCAATACTAACGGTTATCCGCACCATCTTCTGGACGACTACTGCAAATTGTTCCTAGACAAACTGTTTGATCCCGGCATTAGCAAACCCTCTGTCCCTAAATTGGACTTCTTTCATTTGCTTCCGTACAACAACAAAGCTTCTGTTAGTGCAGGAAACACATTGAAAACGTTCCTCTCCGAAGCCTACCCATACATAAACTTCAAGTTCTCGTACAAAAACACGTTTAGTAAGGGTCCTACTTTAAATTTAAAGACAAACCTCCCACACAACTGCTGTCAGGTGTTATTTACCGTTTCAAATGCAGAAAATGCAATGCCTCGTACATCGGTAGCACTGGACAACATTTCAAAGCCCGCATTGACCAACATCTAGGCGTATCCAGCCGAACCGGTTTAACCCTTGCAAATCTACATACTGAGCAATACAACCATCACATCAGCAAGAATGACTTCTCAATCATTAACATTTCTAACCCAATATAACTCACAACATTACAGTTGCTCTATATCCATAGAACAAGACCTAGTCTCAACATCATGATCTCAGCTGTACCGCTTGACACAACCCTTGATTAACCACCCATATACCGACTGTACAGGAGCTGACATCCGGCTCCTCCACGCAGCCTGTTCATTAGCTTCTTAGACTCCTCCCTGATAATATATATGCTCCCCTCGGTAGAAATGAAAGGAAATTTAATTTTAGGTTGTATATTTTCATATTTACACTCTTTCTGATGATGGGGTTTTTACATATCCCGAAATGCTATATTATAAAGCTCCGCATATCGGCGGCTATCGATCATGCTTGCGTGAATTCATGGTCATCTCTTTGGCTGAGATTCTTCCCCTTCTTTTTTCGTTCTTTTTTTTTTCTTTCGTCTTCCATTTTTTTCTGTCGTTGCTCCAGTCCTCTACATCCTACTAACATAATGGCATTAGCTCAAAGAGGGCCGGGGTGTAAGTTCCAGTGCCTCTTTGGGAATGGGCCTCTTGGTTCGTCTGCTGCCGCCTATCATATCTAATCTAATGGTATACGACAAGGAAGCTTAACTCTCTCCTATTCTATATCTTTATTTACTGTATGCACATCAAGGTGAATGCAGCTGAGGCAGGCAGCCATATTAATAATAAAGCTGTAAATGCCCTCAGTTATGCTGACGACATGGTGCTTGCCTCTCTCCATCCTACAGGGTCACGACAGTTGCTAGCAGTTTGCAAGAGCGATGCGAATAAACTCTGTATTGAATATAATACCGTGGAAACAGTATGCATGTACAATAGGACTTGAAGAAGTAGCTCGACCAGTCATGAATATTTTGTTCTCAATGGTATAGAGCTCAAGTATGTAAAAAGCTTCTCTTACCTGGGATATAAAAGTACTCACGATTTTCGTGGTAACCATGGACATAGAGAAAGAAACATTAAAGCTCCAAAGAGTTGGAAGCACGTTAATTCGGTCGTTGTTCTGAAGAGGTCAAAAGCCAGTTGTTCCGGATCTGTTGTTACCCCCTGAACCCTAACTTACTTTGGTGTAACTTCAAATAAAAATGTATCGAGCACTTTCGAGTTGCTTATACAACGACATATTTTACAACTTAATGAATGCGCCCATAGCAACGAGTGTAAGCCTTATACAAAGGTATTTATTTGCTCAAAAGTACACCGACTGTCTCAAAGTCATAACGATGAAATGTGCCCCTGAGCCTCGAAATAAGGAATGAAATGTCCAACAACTCGTTGGTTAAAAATTTCCGTCATTTTCCTGGCTACAAACGATGTAAAATGTATCTGCGTCGGCAGAGTATACCGTTGCTGTGCCGATTACGAAGCTTTAGTTTTTCGTATTAATTTGCGTCCGGTCTTTCTTGACCTAATTCTTGTTCTTCATGCCAGCTCCTTGGGCCGCCTGCAACCCGGCTCTGCTTTCTTGTTCACGTTACCGAAGGTGGTGGCTGTCCGTATGGTCTTTCGATAGTATCACCATATTTTGCTTTCATTTGTTGGAAACTGTCACATAAAGTGAAAAGAATTATATTGAACGCTACGCAGAGTTGCATGAATGAGGAACGAATGTAATTTGTCTGATTTGACGCCCAACCTATGTTATGGGGAGCAGCGTCCCCAAGGGTATCATGTAGGCTACCTTAGCCATTAGCTAGGCCTTCCGGACGTCTGCCATTCATGCCCACTTTGCTTCCTTCCCATCTTTTGCTGCTGCTAATCTTTCTTCCATCTGTTCTTCCTCTTCTCCCCCGGCTTGCTGTTCCCATGCGCGTTGGTCTTGTGTGGAGCACCCTCGTGCATGGGTTCCTCGTGTTTGTAGTCGTAACATGTGTCCCTTCTTTCTTCCTCTGTGATGTCGCTTTTGTTGTGGAAGCGGAGACTTGAACTCCTGAATGTAATAATAACTGCCTGATATGAATTTGAATTCCGTAGTTGAGGCTCTCACTTTGGAACGGCTATTAAGACGTAAGGTCAAGGACCTTATCCTATCTCACCTGTACTTGACATAATTTATTCTCTTTGACTTCCTTTGTGCTACTTGCATTCCGTGATTCTTGCGTGTTGACGATAGCCCATAGAAGGCCGGAGCATTGGTCCCGGCCGCCCTCTTAGAATGGGCCTGTCACATCATCTACTGCCAGCTGTCTGTGTGATCTAATCTAACTCAGTTCTTGGCGTTCTGTTAATAGATCCTTCCCTCATCTCATTTTTCTTTAACTCTGGTTTCAAACTATTAGATTTAAATTCCAACGCACTAATTTTATCATATATTCTTTGGGGCCC
>LQNS02278094.1:15413403-15428256 GCA_001587735.2 Parhyale hawaiensis
TTCTAGAACCATTACTTATTGTACAGAAACTATGCTTAGTGGCCAAGCCTAATTGCCCGAACAATTCGGTAAGTTTTGTAAAGAAATATTGTCAAATCTAGTTCTTTCGTCTCGACTAGGTCTTTTCCCTTCGTGCTTATACATGTGAACTTGTCATTATTTTACTATTCGTTTCAAGGTGCCCATGCCTGATAATTTTTTGCTGCATCACCCTCGTGCCGAGGATATTGTGTCTACTTTATAAAAGTTATTATTATTATAAGGATTGCTAGGAAGCACAAACCAGCTTAGCAGTTAATCGAATTTCGTAATGTGTTATATTATTTTTTTTCTACTCGTTCCTTAATTACTGCGCATATGATTGACTTGAGATGTAATCATTGTACTTTGTTAGGTTGATCTAACCATTTGTGAATAATCAGCACGCTCTAAATTAGTTTTCTTTCATTTTTGTGCAGTCACTAATTACGTGTAATAAAGGCTAACTACTCGGAGAGTACAGTTTTATTAACTGCCGGCACAGTTGCCTATCGGAGGATAAACAGTGGGGCGTAATGAGGTCTAGAATAAGACAACAGCCATATCCCCTTAGTTTATTTGTAACCTAGAAATAAACTACATTCCCTTGTGTAGCACGTAACGTTGCAGTTAGTTTCATGTAATGTTTCAATGAGTACTAAACAAAGAATATCATTGCCACCCCAAGGAGGTTACGATTTTGCCGAGTTTAACTCTTTGTCTGTCTATATTTTTGTCTATCACCAAGATAACTCCAAAGTTAAGGACACATCCATACGAAATTTAGAGGGACTGCTAGGCATGTTGAGATTGACTAATGGTTTACTTTTGGTGATGAAGATCTGTTAACCGTTTGTTTGTCTCTCTGCCTTTTTTTCTCAATGCAATTACTGAAAAAGTGATAGACTGATTTTTTTTTATGAAATTATGGAATTTGCACGAGTTCTTAGGAGAGCTGGGGCTACCGAATGAAATTCGGTATTTCGGTAGTATACCGGCGGTAGATTTATCTACCGAACTAACGAATGCTTACCGAATCATCTACCAATACCGAATGGACCTACCGAATGACTTTCTTCAGTAGATTTCGATTTCTCGCGCCGATAAAAGAATCTTCTTAGCCTCTATGACTCACTGTTCTTCCTGGAAGACAGTAAAAAAATCCCATTGACTTTTGTTCAATTGAGCTTATTTACGCTGTGTTGCATTTCATTGAAGAGCTGAGACATAGCTCTTTGAGAAATGGGCGTAGTGTGTCATAATGTTTCGCTCACTCAACTGTCACGTGCTTCTGAGCTCAGTGGAGCGTGAACTGCTAATTGATGATGTAGTAGTTAAAGGCTTGGAATAGGTGTTCTATGTACTCTAGAATGTATTAAAAGGCTTGTAAAAGTTCTTCTATATACACATATAAGGAGTTTTTTAAATATCTTCCAAACCAAAATACCGAATAAATTGGGAAGATTTTTTGGAAATCTACCGAAATACGCTGATTGGGAGCTTTAGTACCAACGGGTGTATTTACTTTTAGGTACAACGCAGATCCCCCAATTTAAATGATCTCAGACTACCACATAGTGATTATCAAACAAAACAAATTTCCGGTAAAAACAATAGCGCATCGCAATTTAGGCGCGCTGCATTTGCAGGCGCTGCTCTATTTATATTTACCGTTTACGAACGCATTCCCATTTGCTACTCTATTACTACTGTTAAAATTTCATTTACATATAAATTGAACTCTATATTTTAATATGGCCTTCATGTGCTTTTTGTATATTGTAGCTAACTCCAACAGCAACATGGCTACTTAGCCGTAACGTAAAGTTTATTATATGCACATTATTCTATGCACATTATTACTTATAGTCATTTGAGTAGAAATTCGGGTTATAACGAAAACTGGGTTTGAAATCCTTTTAGATAGGAACTGCGTCACAAATCGAGGGATGACTGTACAGGAACGTACCGGGGATCTAATACTCGGATAGTACCTTTGTTTGAGCATCTACCCATCAAGATAATATACATTTTAATGGACAACAGAGCACTCTTGAATCGATACAAACGCTCAGTGGGTCACCGTTCAGTGAGTTTTCCGTTTCAATATCGCAAGTTGAAGAAAAAAGTAACCTGCTAGTACCATGCAGAAATAAGAGCTGCCGTGATGTCTGGGCCTCGGGGTGTTCATAGCCGGGCCTTGCGATGTGCGTAGTATTGTCAGTGTGCGACCTGTGGTCATGTCAGAAAGGCAGAGGCAAGACAGTTGAATAAACCTTGTGCTGCAATAGTGGTGCTACTGTATATAGCTGATAGGTTTTTATTCATAGCTGATAGGTTTTTATAGGTAGCTGATGGGTTTTTATTTATTGCTCTGATGATGGGACGTGTTCCCGAAACGTTAAATATTATTGTTAGTGCACATACATATATTAATTATTTGATAATGGTCTCAGTTCAATTTTTGTATCAAAGAGATTATCAGAATACTTCAATCGTTTTTTTTTTCTAACACGCATAACGATGTCCTGTGATTTGCTAAGTTTTTCCTTTGGGTGTGAAATTTATTCTAAACAATAAAAATCTCACGTTTATCACTTTTTGCTTAATCAGAGTAAACATGCATTATCATGCAATAATGAATAATCTGAAATATTGTGAAAATAACCTATTAATTTGCTCATTTATGGATGAATATGTCATTAATTTTATAAATTAATTATTTTAAGAAAGATATCTTTTGGAATTAACATTTAATAACGAAAATATATGAAAAATAAGTTTGCAGAATCGAGTTGAAACCAGTATAGCAATCGGTACCTAGTTGCGACTCTCTTTGGGTCCACGTCTCGTTTTGTTTCCTATAAGATAGTGTTTTGCCAGCATGGTCCATTATCTTGCTTGTACTTCAATAAGGCGCTAATGCAATAGTGCAGGCCACCCAGCTGTTTTTCTTACACCTTAAGTGACTACGAGAACTGAGCTCGTCAGGAACCTGCCTCAGAAAGCCACCGCGGTGGAACGGCAACCGAGCTCAGGTGCATTCAACTAACACTTCGACAAGGTCTTGGAAAACTATCTTGACAATGATGTGAAAAACAGTGAAAGCTCCGATACAAGCCCTGCGACCACTCACACTGTGCTTTAATAAAATCAGATGTCAGAGTTATACAAAACGGATGTGTGAGTGCTTAAACAAATAATCAAAAACTCCAGACTCATCAACAGCAATGATAGTCTGAAGACATTAATTTACTACTAGAGCACAACCATAAGCAGCCTCGTAATGCGCACGAACCCCAGCGCAACCAAACAGGATCTTGAACAAACTAATGTCGTGTTTAAATGTACATGCTCTAATGGAGACTGCAAGCTGTACAAAAAGTCATGCATCGGCATGACCACAACAACGCTATCAAGGAGATTCAAAATGCATTCGCAATTTGGAGTAATTCGAGCACACACCCAGCAGCAGTATACCACACAAACTTAACCAGAGGAATGCTCGTAATGGGAACGAAAATACTGCATCGGACCCCCGACAACCAGCGCCGACAAATCAGGAGATCTATTCTCATTAGAAGTTTACAATCAACCATCAATGGACAAACAACGGGAATAAATAGGTTACTGAAACAGCACGGAGAACAGCTCAATGCCTGAAACAGCTACAGACCAGCCATTGGACCGGTCGCGCCCCGCGGCACACCGACCAATCAAGAACGAGCTCCAACATGCATTTGCGCTTCAAAAGTTTACAAGTGTAGGTCAATGTACCCTTATCATTTCAGATTTTAATGGCAGCACTCAGCGCACAGTGCGAGATTCACCTTTCTGCCTGACGATGACAGAGAAAATAAATAAAAGTATTATGCGTATCTGCTATGGCATTATTTTTAACCAGTCTTGCATAAAAGAGAGGCTACTCCCAAATCATACATATATATATAAAATGCACTTGGGGCCAACACTTTCATCGTTCAGTCGGTCGTGATGCAACCCACCAGCAGCCCCTACGGGCCGCCGCTGGTCTAAGCTGACGAATCACAACAGACCGGGTCGCACAGGCGTCAAACTCGCCTTGCGCTATGTACGTGCGGGCGGCGTTAAAGTTCGTGTGCTGTGCCTTCGCGCTGTATCGCAGATTGGGTTAAGTTAGGTGAGGTTAGATAAGATTAGGTTAGGTTAGGTAAGGTAAGGTTACTTTAGGTTAGGTAGAGTAAGGTTAGATTAGGTAGGGTAAGGTTACTTAAGGTTAGTTAAGGTAAGATTAGGCTAGGTAAGGTTAGGTAAGGTAGGGTTAGGCTAGGTTAGGTTATGTAGTGCTGCTGGTGGTTGTTGCGCGGCAGGAAAGCTTACTTGAACGCACGCACAGTGATGAATGGCGAGTTTGACGCCAGTGCGACCGGGACCACCGTCAGCTGCCGCGCTCTGAGCTGATATGAAGACCTTCCAAAGCTCCATCAGCCGTTGCCATTTTAACGTCCACTTTGCCAACAATTGAAGGGGCGGGCCTTAACGCCTTCATCAGTAGCACCGCAGTGTCCTGATGGTCGCCACAGCGACGGTGGCAACGTTAAGAAGAACATCGACGAGCTATAGCTCAGTACCAGCAATATAGAAAATGTTAGATATTTTAGAAAACTAAAAAGAATTAATGAATGTAGTATTAACAAAGAGCTTTATGTCGCTCTTACAAAGACTTGCATTAAAGAAAAGCTGCTTCCAAATTACACCATGGTACAATATAACTGTATACTGATCAGAAGCGATAGAAAACGATTTTTTAAGTTTTCATGAGTGTTTTCATCAATAACTGTTTCTGGAGAATATTGGCATAAAGAGTTACAAATTAGGGTACGGTAGAGAACTAAAATAAACTACGCAGGACTAAACCTATAATATACACAAACCTGTTTGCTGCCTTCTCTATCACTGTCTGACAATAGGATAAATGCGTGTCAAGTTCCGCCTCTATTCGAAAATATATAGATACAGTACCGCTGAGATACAAAGTCGCCTTAAAATTTAGGGCAAAAGCAGAACGTTACGCTAGATTATTTATAGTCTCTCGCTGGGACGAAATAGCCCAGTGGTAGTGAAATGGTTAAAGCGCGAAAACCAACGGCGGATGGTACTTTGAGGAATTACTCCTCTCTCCCCACACTTCACTAAGCTAACGAGCAGCATCGGAAGCGTTAACACCTCCATTGAATGCAGAGCGCAAATGATGGTTACTTAACGTTCCGGCCAAAGATGCCTTATTCTTGAGCATAGAGCATAAACTACTGAAAAAAACACGAAACATTTGCAAATGCGTGCGCTTCTCCAAATGCATTTCTAATTGAAAAAGTTACATTTGCATACCAAACAGATTGCATATCAGTTACTGAAAATGCTTTATTGCGTTATTAGCCTTCCAGACATGAAAATTCCCTCTGTGTGATCAATACCAGGTCTGTATCGGACACATCAATGCCAATACGCTAAAGAACGACACATGCAATCTGCATTTTCATGAGGCGGCTGCCATCAACGATGAGCTGTCGAACGTGCGACCTCCAGAATAAGGTTCACGTTCCTGCGTGTCTCTGCTCAATCATAGAGGAAGAGATGGAACATTCCAAGCGACAGCCTCCGTGACATCTTCTACGGGGCTTTCTCCACATATTTTGTGGGAGCACATAACAGGACCGTGACGGTGTAAAAGTGCTGAATCAGGAGTTACAAATTTACCGCCGTCATTTTTGATGGCCAGCTAACTAGTGTTTTGGCATTTTTCAGTCATCGCCTGAACCCATCTGACTGCCTGAAAAAGTTTGTGATGATGGCTCAACTCCTTCTGTCTCCTTTTGGTGGACAGACAAACAAACAGACACACAGCCGTAAACTAAAACAGTATCACACTCATCACTTCCCTCGCGGGTGATAAAAATACCATGAAGCGAAACTTTCTATGTTCTCTAAAGTAACTCACGAAACATCTGAAGGCACTTTGATATCTGGATAGTAGGTATCAATGAATTATTTTATGCTGCGTAACAGTTGGAGAAAACGTCGATGACAGTATTTGAGCTTTGCCTGATGATTCATGTGCCGCCTCTCCGTAGCCTTTTCTGATAACAGGAGGCTGGAAAGTTATGTTGCATAAGCTGTTGAATACACCAAACTTGTGCATTTACGAATGCAAGCTTTAGGTATGAAAACTTATTACATTATTTTGAAATCATATGCCAAATAACTTTTCATGTAAATAGGAAAATGCAAGAATGGATGCTGCATGAGGTCACCGATGCGAAACGAGATTAGTATATTACAGTATGATATTCTGAATATAATCCGAAGTAACGTAGAGTGAATGGTAATCGTACAGTCAATTTTGACTGTACCCTCCCCTGGGAAACCCACACCAAATGGTTTCTGCGGCAGACATAGGCCAACTGGCCCCAGAGGAGTAAATGCAGCTGCAGCGACGACGGGTCGCTAGGAACTATGGCGCCAAAATGTAAGGTTCAACGACCCACCACCACCCTACCCTAAGGAAGGTGCCCCCTCGTTAGCTATGCTTACCAAGCAGATTTACTGTGTTACCGCGTTTTAAAATGGTAGTCTACTGCTAATATATGAATCTAAACCCGACGCCTTAATTTGGGAGAGGCGGGCGATCTCCCCCGCACAAAAATATAAATAAATAATCAAAATAATGCAAATAATAATTTTTTATATTGTCAAATGAATAAAATGAATGAAAAATAAACATCTTAAACGTACTACTTGGGAGTTCTAACAAGGATGCTAAATGAAACACACTATAAGCAATGAAATAATTTATTGCAATCAAGAAAAAAACAGAAATTTGAGCAAGATGAAAAGTCAAACAAATTACGCATCATTGAAGTTTGTAAAACATCCTATGATACTTATACATCTCACATGGCAACAAAAGACGAGAATACAGCGTTAAAAACATTTTTTTTGAGTTTGTTCTCTTAATTTTGAACGAAATCCACCATCGGAAAACTCAAGCCTTTGACAAATTAAATTTTGTTCGTATCGCTTAATATCGTGAGAATAAAAACCGTACCTCGTCCACCTATGATGTGAAACTTAACGTTTCACATCATAGAGGAGTTATAGAGGCTCGGGCGAAAACACAACTCACGTTTTTGTAAGAGAATGATCACAACGCTTGACTTGGCAACAGTGTCAAAGATTCTTTACCGTTCATTTAATAAATGGCAAATATTAATTGATAATTTTTTGACAAAAAGACACCTCTGCATCCATTGAGAGCTGAGGCCCGAACATCTCCCGATACATAAAGAAGGCCATACGTGTTGTTGCATTATAAGCTTATATTTTGAAGTTTAGGATCGAATTTGCACGGTCTACTACAAAACTCCCGTAATTACCTGCGTATATTTTAGTCAATCTCACTTACGTTACTCATCTTCCTGGGGGCTACGCATTCTTTTTCCATTTTTTTTTGCTTAATTTGCACAGTCTAATACAAAATTTTCGCAATTACCTAAGCACATCTTAGTCTACGTCGCACTTATCCTTCTATTTTTTTGAGACATCTCACATTTTTTTCATAGCTTGACCCTTAGGATAGAGTTCACCTACGTTGGCAGATATTCCTTTCTTTCAAATCTTCCTTGAGTACAACAGACCGGCGTACGAAGATCCCCCACACGAGTATTTTACAATTTTCGCTACGAAGATCACGACCAATTTTTGAACGCTGACACGCTGCACAATTTTCTAGGTAGAATTATTACAGACGTCCCGAAGATCACAGCGAAACCCGTAGCATGATTCTTCGGTAGAATTATATGCGGACGTCATGTAGATCACCTCAAAATAGATAATTTCAATTTCACTCAGGATGTAGGAATAGCTCAAGACACAGAGAAGATCATATCACAATGGAGAATTAAATAGTTTCGTTGCTCGCTCCTTGAAGAGTTATTTAAAGTCGCCGCGAGACTCGTGACATGGAAACGATGCCGTTTTACATCATCTCTTAATGGTTTTACTCCACGTTGATGGGAGAATGCTGGACCCAATCTCAGACATGGTCTAAAACTCACTACGTAGAAGGACCCTCGCACCTACATCGAAGAATGCAGCTTGATGCGTTGCAGAAACAGAATCGGATCAATTTCGAAGAGAAGCATCAGCACTGCGTGCTTTTGATGACAAGCACACTGATTGGCAAAAGGTGAAGTCCTGTCTCCACATAGGGGGCTGAAATTACAAGTTTAGCACTCATGGCGTGAGTGATGCAATTAGCACTTGGCGCGGGACGCTAGAAGCCCATGCCCAGAGAGGAGCCAAAACAAGTCCGTTCGCAAAACGAGATAGGGGGGAAACAAACGTGAGTCCCACCGGTACGGGGGAGGGCACAGACGCGTGCCTCCTGAAGGAGAGAAGCACTATCTCACTTCAACGAACTCCTTTCTAAGACTGACTGCTTCTTTTTAAGAAGACCTTAAGTGTGAACCTTCAAGCTTTTCCCCAATGTACATTTTTTTACCGTCCTATCGCTCTACAAAATCTGAACAATGGTGTTTCATACCTCAACTTACACAATACATCCTTCTTACCTAAGGCAACACAGACCCTCTTTCTAAACCGTTGGTTACTCGCTGCCAACATGTGAACAAAGTAAGTCTTTATCTTGTCACGCAGTCACCTGGATAATCTCAACTTCTCAGAAAGTTTCTAAGACAATGAATCGACACATACTACGGCTCTCGCTTAAAAATAAGAGATACCTTAGCAAGTGTTTTCGAAATTCTTCGAGAACTAAAACGTTACTATGGACTGTATATGCGAAATAAATTCTTAACAATGAAAAAAGTGGGTAATTTATCTCTGTTGATTAGCCAGCAATATTAATTAACTGACGAGGCAAATTGTGAAAATATAATTATATATAGGGCATAATATTCAAAACAGCTGATTCAGCTCGCCAAGCGCCCTTGAGAAAGACCTACCGCGCTTGGCATGGGGATCGATCTCGGGACCCTCAGTACTACTGTGCAGCACGTAACGTCAGCCTCTACCGCAAAGGAAGACTAGCTTAAAACAAACTAATACTATTGCCATAAGTAACTCGTAGGCAATACAAGAGAAAGTCAAGTGGATAGAATAAAAGTAATTCCTGCAAAAAGTCACGTTGACGGAGAAGAAGTAATCCGTGCAAAATGAGAAGTCAAGTGTATAGAATGTATGTAGGTTACTGTAACCGGTACAACTTACTCAATATCAATGCACAATTTGTACGCCAGTTCAGCTGCCAGCCTTCTGCATGAATTCTAGTCCACTGCAAGCTTACGATATGCAAGTCACTTTCTTATAGAAGCAATCAGAACGAACGAGGCCGAGGCGATGTTCATCCGAGCTCTAACCTGATTTGCTACGACGGTTCTATATTTTCCAGTAAGGGCTTGTCGGAGCCGCTAAAATGGGGAAACGTAAATGTTGACTCAATTTTTCACTGTCTGCTTCACAATTCTCTTTGAGAAGGATAGGGTTTGATGGCAATGTAATATCAACATCGCATTAGCTCATGTCAAATTAAAAAAAAAATTATATGTGCAAATGGTTGTTAAATACGCTTGCTATAGAAATTTAAAGCGACTGTTGTTTTATTTAATAGTGAAAAATCGCGGAAAAAAACATGACTGAAGTGATTTTCATAGCTGCCGACTTCTGACTAGTATTGAATTTCACAAAGCTTTTTCTTTTGCTCATAGCCCAAGGTGATGTTATTTTCAAGTCATGGAAACATTCACTGACGTTCGTGCAGCTAACGCCTCGTTGCTATAAGCTGTTACCCTCACTAAGTCATTACTATAAGCTGTTACCCTTACTAAGTCATTACTATAAGCTGTTACCCTCACTAAGTCATTACTATAAGTTGGTACTCTAAGCAGTTGCGTGGTGGTGCACCGTCGAAATAAATCATTAGAATAAGGCTATTTTACCTACGCAAGCAGGTTTCTTTCTCTTACCAATATTAACGTTGAAAGAATTCACGGTCTTTCCGTATCCACTTTTTACGACACCCTGGGATGCGACCAACTGAAGACGACGTGCGTATCGCGCTTGGGTGCACAATTTTTACAACACAAGTAACATTGCCCTGCGCTTTTCTTAAGAAACGAAACGCTGCACTGTCTCCTAAACAACCTTTACCAAAGCCTCGTCGTAAAAGCCCTTATCTAAGTGAACGTATTTATAGCGACAGCAGCGGTCTCTTGCGGTGGGGTTGGTAAGCTTGGCTCGCCAAGACGGCTCAGTTTACATGCCTTATCCGAACATTGCTGCGGGGTTCAGGACACTAGAGGGTTTACGTAAGTGTGCAAGTGCTCGGTGGTATTGGATTAAGCTGTGAGGTGCATCCGAGTGGAAGGGTTTCTGAAGAGCAAAAGATTGTGAGAGTGTCGTATTGGTATACTGGAATATAGCACCTGGGCAATGCAAAAGGATACTGAAAATTCTGTGTGGAGGATCATTGTAGATTTTAGCTTACTATTGCATTTGAACACGAAGGAAACTGGACAACATGAGTGGGTGGCAGCGTCTTGGTAGAGTACAAGATTGTAAAAGACTACATTCAATTAAATAGTTGACAATGAGCGGACCATTATATAGTCTATCCTTAGGAAAAGCGGAGACCCAGACTCCAGCCTCGTATTGAATTACTGTACTTATAGAGAATGTTAAGTAGGTTATGAAACCAGATAGTAGAGCTTCTGTTTACCAGAACGCTGCTAAAGTTTTCTCTCTAACTGGAACAGGCAAGGTGATTATGCAACTGGATGATAGAATTCCGTGTAAGTACTACGCCATGCTATAGGGGCACAATTTCTATTGATTTGGTGCAAAAAACTAAGGGAAGCGAAGCCAAACTTACAATTTTCGGCGAAGAAGCCGAATTTTAACAATTTATAACATAGATGGTACTGTAATGTAAGAAAATGAGTACAAAATGGTAAAAAATTAATACGCTATGGTAGAAGGTCCGTAACATGGTATATTGGGAGAGAAACGTCAGTAAACACCAAGGAGCACCAGGGGCATGTTCGATTGAGCTCCAGAATTAAGCCTTCGAAATTTCAGACCGAAGCTTTAACTTTACCACATTGAATCGTGATCCAAGGGTTAAAAGTAACGTGATTACTTCGAGCCTGCTGAAAATTCCAATTTACAGAGAAAAAATGACTTTACGGAAAAGTCTCAATTAAATGCCAATACCTGAAATTCTAGTCTGGCAAAGTCAGCAGGTCATAACCAACGCACCTGTGTGAAGTTTCGAAGAAGTCAAGCCTCCAAGGCTTCATTTTAGCGCCCAGTCGAACATGACGTCAGGCTTGTCTTACAATTGTGTTGGTCACGTGGAAAGATTTCGATTAAGAAGCAAGTCACCTCAATGACAGTAGTCCGCAAGGAAAGTACTGCGCGGATGTTAACGCAGTGAGAGTAGCGCCGAAGCTAAATAACACAGAGATAAGTAGAGCGCGTGTTTAAGAAACAACAATTAAAGTCTTAGTGAAAACAAGCTGGTAGACGCTAGCAGAATGTGTAACGTACAGATGTTAACACAGGAAAAGCAGCGCGTAGTTGATTACGTGACGAAAAGAGGCGGTGAGCAGATGTCGACACAATGAGTATTATTAGCTCGAACATGTCAGCACAATGAATATTAGTTCGTGGATGTCTACAGAATAAAAAGTATAGCTCGCACGTGCCAATATATCAAATATTAACATGTTGATATTAAAAAAAGCACAAAGTAGCATGCAAATGTCAACACAATGAATATTAACTCGAGGGTATCAACAAATCAAAAGGAAGGGCGTGGTCGTCACCACTCTAAAAGATGACGCAGAGATGTCAGTGGTACAAAACGCAGCTTTCGAAGCGCACGCCCATGGATGGGAACCCGACGAGAGCAGTGGGCGGATGTCACAACCGGAACAGTAACGTGGCGGTGCCAGTGCAGCGAAAAGTAACGCCCAGGTCGAAATGAGACGAAACATATGGATCGCTAAGGTTAAAACGATGAAAACAACGTGCGCTTGTTAATATAGGTACCGCAAAATAGTCCTCGAAAATCTCATAACGACACATATCAACTTCTGTTGGACAATGAAAGTATCGAGCTCATGTTAGGCTACCACACTGAAAAAAAAAAAGAATGCTCGAGTATCAACAGAAAAATTAGAAGCTCAATGTCAGCTCTGCTCTACTCAGGTTGTTCTATGTATAGTAACACTTTTGTAATGAAAACATCGATTCGCAAAAAGAAAAAAATATATACATATATAATATATATAGATTTGTACGACTACGTATACACATATGAAAGTAATAAATGTCTCTAGAAAATAGGTTTATCAAGTAAAAAATGTAGTGTTCAACATTCGTGCCCGAAAGTATAATATTCGACGCGAAAAGCCGCTGAAGGCAGTAGAGGCATCTGCACAGTGTCACGAGATTTAGTGCCTTAGAAACAAACGAGTGTGTTCACAATTCGGCTCGCGACTCTATAGCGTAAACAAACTGTAGACTCGGACCAAGACCCAAGTGTAGGAAAGGTGTTGGCTAGTCCTCAAAATGTACAGGATAGATTGTTGAATAGAATTAGTTATAGCTTAGAGCTCAGAGCGAGCATACATTTTCGTGCTCTCTCGCCCTCCCTGCTGGGGGCGAGGCGCCTCTTGCTTCTGCTATTTGGGGTAATTCGCCTATACTTTTCCCCTCTAGCTCAAAAGTCCCAGCGAGCTATAGACACGGTACTTAGAATTTATTCAGTGTCGTGCACGATTTAACAGCAAATGTGTACAATACCAAAACTTGTCTCCTTTTGCTCGTGGAGTGAATTAATCTTAAGTGCCGCTATGTTGCACGGATCTTCATCTGTTGCGTGTATGTGTTGAGCATTGCCGTCCTGATTTTGGGTTCAGTGATTGAATTAACAGCCCGGCAAACATTGTGTTAGAACACACTTACAGATTGTGTAGCTTTCTTCCATTTTGGAAAACTGAGTGCCCCCAAAACATCTAAGTAAAACTAAGATGCATTTTAGAGTGTATGATGTTTCAACACTGCCGCGGTGCTATGGCTCCTGTATATTAACGTCAAATGCCCCAGCTACGTTGTACCGCTGTGAGCAGAGATTGCCGCGCGTGACCAATGAAGGTTCAGAGATGAGCGAAGTTTTTCCCCAGTAGGCAGCGAATATTCGAGCGCAAGATGATAATTGGAAGAGATCAAGAGGAGTTCGCCAGGAGGCTACGGTTCTGCACTTTGGTGTGTATTTTGCAGCGGGTAGGTAGATGGAACACTATTTGTGTCCGGAGATTGTGTGTTTAATAGGAAGAATGGAACACTATTTGTGTCCGGAAGTTGGGTGTTTAACGTGCACCCAGAGAGAATTACAGGTTGCCCCTCCAGTATGCCGCTCTGCTGGTCAATGTTTCCCGCAGTGAACGATAGAATTCACATGTTTACGTGTATTTTATGATCAAGAGAGCTCATTTAGTAGGGTCATAGTCATGACGTGAGAGTGTAATCGGTGATATTAGCCAACCATTATTGGAGCATTATTGCATCGATAGAAGTGGAGTTTTGCAGAAAAACCGACAGAACATGTTTATTTTGCGATGTCTTAGGCTTAGGGATATGTAAATATGTGTACATAATCGAAGCTTTATTATTATTGCGCTTTATGAAAAAACAAAAAATCAGCAACATCCAAAAATGCTCTTAGTGTAAAATTTAGATAATGATGATGAAAATAATTGAACATTACAATACATTCATCACTTGAATTATATGATACGTGCTACTTTATTTCTGCGAGAGTATACATACAGTTTCTATTGAAACATAATTTTGAGCGTCTGGAATTGAAGACGGTGGTCATCGGAATGTCTTAAGAAATGAATGGTTATAACTTGCTTAGTTAGTGTGGTCTATTTCCCGGAGGTCTCGTAAACACAGCATCGATATGATACAATGTTTGTTTACATGCATTGTGTTATATCTTCGCCGTCTGAGAGTACCGTTTTTGCCACCTGCCTCAATATTTCGACTGATTAATTTGTGTTTCTGATGGTACTCAACCTTTCAAATATTTGAGGTCGAAGTTACTCATGGATATATCTCCAGAGTACTTGCGAAGTGTTCAATTATAACCGGTATAAGTGGTGATTTAAATTTCCATCTAAGTGTATCAAAACAGCTTATTTCCCTCTTGCTTTCATGTGGTTTCCTCTTTGTATTAAATTTCCATGCTCTTTTCCAATATATTATGAGATCTTTACGTGTGTTTTACAGATTCAGCTGCCGTATGAGACCCAATCGCTAAGTCTTTTTAGTTAGGTAGGTTGGAGAATAGCTCGCCCCTTGGGGACATGTCAAAATTGTTATATGCATTATTTCTATATTATTTCCATAGTTACAATTCTATCATGCGCTATTTTCCGAGAATGATCAACTGGATCGTTCGTAATTAAACACCATTTACAGCAGGAACTCTCTTTCATACAATCTTGAATTAATCATTCTTTTACAGTAGGAATATTATTCGTTCATTTATTATTATCAATAATTAATTAATTATATCTATCACCACGCTTTATTTACATACCCCGTAGCACTTTTCTTTTCATATTGTGTAACAGAATATTCGTTAGAACCGAATTATTATTATTATTATTATTAAATCACACCAGACTGGCGACGCAGGAACGGAGAAACTCCATGAGGTTAACAAACCCCCACGCAACCAGCCCAGCGGGTGGAGAAAACAAAAGA
>LQNS02278094.1:15457508-15470985 GCA_001587735.2 Parhyale hawaiensis
ATTTTTCAAAAATAACGGCAATCCGCACCACCTCTTAGACCACTACTGTAAATTATTCCTAGATAAACTGTTCGATCCTGGCATTAACATACCCTCGGTCCGTAAATTGAACTTCTTTCACTCTCTGCCGTACTACAACGAAACTCCGTTAGTGCTGTAAACTCTTTGAAAACGTTTCTCTCTGAAGCCTACCGACATATAAACTTAAAAATTTCCTACAAAAACACAATAACCATAGGATCATACTTCAAATTTAAAGACAAACCCCCAACACCACTACTGTCCAGTATTATCTACCGTTACCAATGTCAGGCCTGCAGTGCCTCTTACATCGGTAGCACTGGACAACACTTCAAAGCCCGCATTGACCAACATTTAGGTCTATCCAGTCGAACTGGTCTACCACTCGCAAAATTCTCACATTCAGCTCCCCGCCTACATGCAGAGCAAAACAGCCAACCTAGAAGCAAAAATTACTTCTCCATCATTGACTTTTCTAACCCAGTCGAGCTCACAATATTACAATAACTCCACATCCACAAAATAAGATCTAGCCTCAACAATATGACCTCAGCGGTACAGTTTTACATAATTCACAATTAGCTTCTCATACGTTGACTGTACAGGCACCGGCGACTTAGGCCCTTGCTCCTCTACCCTCCATAATTGAAATGAATGAAAAAGTTACTATGAAAAAGTTACTCCTTTCTTATTCATAGCTGATAGGTTAATTTTAATGTCGCTGATGATGGGAAGTACAGTATTCCCGAAACGTTAGCTTTTATTCATGATGGTCGACTATTTATTACGAATAGTTAGTCTAGGTTTACTATCTATATTCTGTTAATTGTTACACAAATAAAGAACAAATTACACCCTATTCCGACAATAACATTGTGATCATCAACATTCTCCTGCACTGAACCATTGCCCTGTTCTGCTGCCTCTTGGTGTTAACAGAGAGTATCCAATTCTTGTCATACGTAATGAGCCAACGCAAAAAAAAGAAAAATTATTTCATGCAGAAAATAACATAGAGCACAATGTAAAACTCTAGTTTCTTTAGATCCCGTCAAATTGAAGTGGAAAAGGCGTATCCGACTCGTTGACTTTTCTAGTTTATTTCATGCCGAGAACCAGTGTATCTGTATCTGGAAGTTTAGTTTGATTTATCGGACCGTAGTTTTCTGATTTCGTTTAACCACAGCGCTCATTTCATCATAGCTGATGACATTTTGGTTTCTCTCTCAGTTTTTTTCAAGCAGAAAGCTCCAGCCTAGAAAAATTTCGGCGAAGCCTCCCAAAAACACGTCGCGGTAAAGAAAAGCTTTTCAAATAAGACATTCACATTTTAGCATCCACGTAGTCCTTCCATTTTCTAATACGTATAGTACATAAAGTATATTTCTTCGATTAATATTCTACAACTTGTCACCTCCTATTTATAGTTTTGTACTGTCAAAATATTTACTTCGCGCTATGAAATCGCTTACGGCAACAGCGCTGAGGGCTCAGTGAGGCAAAAGCTAAAGATGACGTCATTAAGTTCTTGGGAGGAATGAAGGTACGCTTAGAAGTACAGCATCTACGTGTTTGATTGTCTGACCCTGTACCTCATCGTTGCTAGCTATAGCGAAGTGAATGCGTGGCAGTACTGGGGACGATGAGACTTGTATTTGAACTCTGTGCCCATGGACAGTATCGGTTCGAAGCTGAAGGTAAAGTGTAAGTCAGATCATCTTCTCGTGATGTTGTGTTATGCCGAAGGCCACGAGTTTTCGCGAGGATTATGGTTACTATTAGATATCAATAAGGAATAACTACTGCTAATGTCACCCTTGTGGCCCACTAACTTCTTTCTACCGTTCTCGGATGTTTAGGCTCCAGTCCGAAGGGCAGCATCGTTCACTTTGGTAACGACTGTTCTAGCGAGTACTCGCGTAGGGGTTCAGAGATAACGACAGCCACTCAAGCCCTCAGGCCTTTCAGTACCAAATTGATAGGAGGAAATTCTATCAGCAGCAACGGCACCCTGGAGACTCATCGCAGTGTCTTAATTTCGTTTTTTAATGACCTTACGTTCACCACTGGGAAAAAGAGGGTTTGCCATTAGAAACAAATCGAGATTGTTCTGTAAATAAATTTCTTTTGGAAAAATTGCATACTTTGTGATATTATCATGCATGAACTAGGTTACGGAAAAAGTTTTGACAGTTCTTCCCGGTAAACTATTATGAAACTCGCTCATGGCTTATGTCTTCCATTACACTACAACTGGTTCAGAAAAAACACTTGTCTTTGGTCCTTTGACAGTGAAGCATATTTTCTGCTTTGACTGCAAAAGTAAGCTCACACGGAAAGTGATAGTGAAAAAAAAAATACAGCTGGTTAACTAATTGCTAAAACCTACTAGAGTACCCACACCGTCAAAAAATACAGCAAGGAAATTGCGTTGACACTTCTTCACTGATCATTTTTTGTTACTAACGTACTTATCAAGGATACGCTGCTACGGTGAACTAATATTATCATAGGAAATGAGTGTTCTCTGTTTCAATTCATCTGAGCAGCACATTCCATCCTTCTCTTAGATAAAATACGAAAAATATGGCATTGGCAAGCACTCGATTATCACTGAATTTAAATTCCTGCGGAGTGTCTTTTTATTCAATGAAGCAATTTTAGTACATTGAAATTTTTACGCTCAAGCAAAAACTACTTCATTAGTAGAAGAAAGTAAGTTGAATAATATAATTGTTGCGTCTACTGAACCCAGTAATATTGTATCCCACTGTGCTTCATTGATCATCAGCACAATTAGGTCATCGTCAACTGAAAGCAAATATAGTTTCGATGCCGGCAGAAAGCAATGCAAATCAGAATCCACGAGTCAGCTAAACGAAGCTGTAGACATCGACACTCTCTTTATTTCAGTGCTGTCAGAGCAGGAAGCGCACTGTAGTTTAAGGATTTTTTTTTCGTACTATGACCGTTTTCTGAAACTCTGTCTAACTTTCCTTAGCGGTGTCTATTGATACGCCACAGAATTAATAAATTTTCAATTTGACCTATGTTTTGCCTATTTCGTTGCAGCGTGTCACGAAAGATATAATACTCAGACGTATAAATGTATAATCGTTTAAACACAAGCTGCTCCTCATCATAGGTATGCATTTGCTTTGTATCCTAGAGGAATATTTAATCTGTTAGCACCCCGATGATGACGATGTGATTGGTTAAGCCTCAAAAACAATATAAATAAGTAGAGCAAATTCTAGCCACTTCGGTGAAGGCTGCTGCTCTGGAAAATGGCTGTGCTTCTCACCCCAACACCCCAACTTTGGCAGCTAACCTTGCTGGACCAGCTGACAGCCTTATCAGAATCGGAATGCTCAAAACTATTGGAATACTAAATAAAGACTTTTTCATTAAACAGTTTCAATGGCCTTCTCCTGAGGTTATCTTAAGCCTACCGATTCTCCAGTGCACAAAGCAGTTTCAAAGGTCTTCTTGCATGTAAATGCTCGCACTTATCGTTAGACCGATTTTGACAAGTCACAGCGCCCGTTACAAAAAAAAATAATAAATAAAAAATAGAGCGAGGAATAATATGCTGCGGCATCAGCTGATGTCCTCCGTTATTGCCATGTCTGCTGTACTGTTCAGGACACATTCCACTGTTTTCGACACTGTACAACTCGTTTTGCTTCCAAGAACGATGAGATTATGAAGTAGACATTAATATATGAGCAGAAACAGTTTCTTCACGTCTTAGGAAAGCTCAGGCTGTAAACAGAATGTTAGGCGGCAGACATTTTTCAGAACGGAGCATCGTATATACCTAAGCTGTGTTTACGAAGACGCAGAAAAAATTCTATCGAGTAGAGGAGAATGTTCATTGAATGGATGACTTATATTCCTGAATACTTTCTGTTGCACAAAACGTCTGAAGATTTTGTTTTTCCCTACTGTTCCATGTTGACCAAAAGAGTTGTGTAAATGTTTTACTAAGAAAGGTTCATTACTCGCTATTGTGGAGTTAGCCGTCTCTTCAGAAAGCTGTGCACTTCTATAATATATACAAGCAAGAAATGACTGTTAGGACGGGCCGTACTACTTAGAGAATGAAAGAGTATTTGTATGAAATCAGTTTCATTCGCAGCATAAAGTGTTCGAAAATATCTAGCAAATTTATAAACTTGGGCTTTGGAAGTTCGCATAAAGCTGTCAGTCGTCGATGAAACTTTCAGAGTTCTCGAAACGCCACCGCTATGGAAGTTAAGGAATTCAATACTTTTCTGGATTCTCATTTAAAAATAATACCAGATGTCACGTGCACTGTAGAGAAATTCGCCTCTGGCTCTCTTCTTGGTCGCTAGCTGCGATCCAACTGAAAAAGCCCAGCATTGTGACTAACCTTGGCTAAACTAATGAGAATTTACAAAAAAAAAAAAAAATATTTAGAGAAGTGGAATGTTTGCAAAATAGACCACAGTTGCCCGTGATATACGTTTCTTTATTTTCTCCGCAAAGGAGGTTATATTTTCGCCGAGATTGTCTATTTGTGTGCCTGTCTCTTTGTCTATCTGTCACTAAGATAATTCAAAAAGTTACGAAGGAATCTTTACGAAATTATCAGAGATTCTTAAGCAGGTTAAGAGGAACAGATGATTAACTTTTGATAGAGATCCGTTAACTTTTTATTTGTCTCTCTGCCGCTTTTTCTTTGGAGCAGTAACTCAAAAAATTATGGACGGAATTGTATGAAATTTATATCAGTTGTTAGATATATCACGAAAAATAAAATTATTGACCTAATTTTTGCTACTATCTGTTGGTTCGTTTGTTTGTTAAGCTCTGTTCAGAAAATATTGAATGGACATGTTGAAGTTTACAGGAGTTGTTTGAGGTGATAAAATTCATAAATTATCAAATTTTGGTGATGATTGGATCGTTCGTTTGTGTGTTTGTCTAACTTTTGTCAAAAATGTTTGTCAGGTCACAACTCGGACAGTTACCAACTGATCATCTGGAAAATTACCGAAGTTGTTCTTGCTGTCAAAAACCACAAATGATCAGAGTCTGGTGCTGATAAGAAAGCAATCAGACTTTCAGAACTAATATGAAATTTTCGTTAACGTTGCCTTACCTGGCCAAGGTATGAGCTCTCAGAGTGCTCTAGTTGTACTTTCGGCAGCTGTCTTCTTTAATACAGTTAAGGGTGGCCTAGCATTCTCGAGTTGAGTGCAAAATAAAGAAATTTTTTTTTTGCGACGGGAAAACAGTAAGTGTTGGTGCATGCACCCGGAAATCAGATGGGAATTTTACTTCAGCTACAGGAAAATCTATAAGCGAAATACATGTAGTGAAGTTTCGTGCATCCCGACCCAGGCCTCGAAGGACGTATAGGGGCAGCTACTTAAGCCCTCTTCTGTTGGACAAGAAGCTCGAAGTGGCTTTTCAAAGTCGATTTTTGAGATGGTCGGGACGAGCTCGGCATTCGTGGTCACTGTAGATAAAAGAAGCACAGTTAAATGGCCTACACCAAATCTGAAGTTATTGAAGCACAACTGGTGTGTGTGGAACCTGCTGGCAGATAATTAACATAAATAATGTTGACAACACTGATCAATGAACCCAGACCGGCAATTCTTCAGTATTTTTGCGAGAAAATTAGTGACAACAACGATGACAAAATTAATCGCCTGCTTTGAGTTGCATGATGGTATATCCAAGACACCTGCAGAGCTGTTTAGATACCTCCAGCTGCGCCATGAGACAGTGATGACGTCACAACGATGTGAGGTGCGCTTAGAAGATATGCGTCTGTCTGCAGTTAAGACAGTTAAAAAATACGCGCATGAATTCGATGTCGTCCCCTTCCCCACTCGCTTACGTCACCAGCCATAAAGTACGGAAATTACACTCCAATGTTTGAACGGGCATTAGAGGAGGGCGCGCTCCAGGGTATACATATGTCCTCCGAAGGTTCCACTGTGGCTCCAACAGATTACAAATTTTATGTATGAAGAAACTCATTGGAATTTTTGAAACCCTCTTTCTAGGCTGTAAACTTGATAATGAGGTATTTTCCTGTATACCGATGAGTTCGTTCTGAAACAGATCAAACAGCTTAAGTAGAGATCTGCTTAACGTAGCTGATGGCGTGATCACAGTGTATCTGCCTTGCAATTGCGGTGGAGGGATGAAGATACCACAGCGTCTAGTCAGGCAGGAGTGATACGACTTTGATGCGGAGGCATAATCTAGCCCCAGGTCACTTTAAAGTCAGTATTTCAGACTTTCGTTTTGAATTACATGCCTGCCATGTTTTTCCGTGTGCTGTACGTAGGTATGACTGCAAAGCAACACGGGCGCTGAACAGCTTATGGTTTTGAAGGTATCTGGAAAGAGTACATCTCTTATTTTTCCAAGGGAGGTAAAACAACCCCATCCATATTAAGGAGAAAATAGCGGTGCCGTGTAACAGAAGCTATCGAATGACTTTTGTAATTCCAGTTCGACTTGACTGGAGCTTCAGAGAGAAGAGTTGATGTCGTTACTTTGAATTACGTTGCAGGTGTTACCAGCAGCCCTATAACGCCAGATCAGCCAGGTGCTTTGGCTTCAGTCCGTTGCATTAAATTTAATTGATAGGCAGTAAACTTAAATCAGTTAACCATGCCATTTCCGGAGACTCAATCACGCTCCTTAAAATAGAGCAGTTTCCAACAGTCACCAGCGTATCTGGGTTGACCTCAACAATCGAACGAGCGAAAAGATGACACAGGCAAGGCCCCCTAGACACTCAGGCGAATAGATGACACAGAGAAGGCCCCCTAGACACTCAGGCGAATAGATGACACAGAGAAGGCCCCCTAGACACTCAGGCGAATAGATGACACAGAGAAGGCCCCCTAGACACTCAGGCCCGTCAGCATCATCAAGGCATAAAGGTTTTTTCGTTCATTTGCGACGCCATTCGCCACTCTGTGTGGCTCTAAAACGAGGGATGCAGGATTACGATGAAGTAGAAACTGTACAAAGTGATAATTTCCTGTCGTTTTTTTTGTATTCCTTTACGTGGTACTGTGCACACATGCTGAAAATTCATGTCTCTGTCTCTCCATTCCCTCAACATGTACCATTGCCTCAACTCTCTTTTTTTTCTGCTTTGATACAGAAAGGCTCCATTCTTCCGTTGAACAACAAGCTTAATTGATAAGGTTATTAGTGAAGAAAGTTCAATATCTCTGCCAAATAAAAAATTTGACTGCTTAGGAATGAAGCAAACTCTATTACTCTGCTGTGAACATTGGAACCCCTTTAGAATTCATCAGGGGTTACGTAGTATACCGGGTGTCTCAGAAAAAAGGTAATCCAAGTTTAATAACTTATTGTTTGAATTTTGCTCTACTCATACATATTTAGTAGCCATGGTAATAAAATTTAGAACAAGAGCTTTCAAATGAGACTAGTACACGCCTTTTTACCCTAAACTTGGATTACCTTTTTGTGAGACACCCTATATTTTCTCCAAATTTTTTGGGAGATATTAGAATAGTAATTAGAGCACTCTTAGAGCCCACATCATCGCCAAGCAGGGGAATGTTAACGAAAAATTCAAATTGGTCTTGAACATACAATTTCTTCTTGATCAACTCAAATATTTGGTTATTTGTGCCTGTGGACAGAAATAACAGCTGCTGTAATTTTCTAGGAGATTCGTCAGTGTAACTTTTTAAGTTACTTTCTGACAAGCATTTTGACAAACACTACAAAAACACACAGACGGACAAAGCGATCATCGCTAAAGCTTGGTCACTTGCGTCGTTTAACGTGTTTAACAATTTCAACAAATTTTAATAAGATCCGTTTCCACAACATTTTCAGTTATACTAGTGACAAACAGACATAGAGCTATTTTGCTCTTAGTAATAACCACGACGATTCCTGCAAATTTTATAAAGATTGGTTCATAACAGATCTACCGGCGCCTGACACGGTTAGGAAATTTTTCCCATTGTTGGCGTACTGGGAATATTTCTCCCATGCCCAAGGGCCCAGTGTCGCGCCATGTCGCCAACTATCGACCAATTCAACTGACGCCCATTTTGTAGAAGGTGTTTGAGAAGTTGATGGCTTGTAAGCTTGGTCGTTTTGCTGAGGACAGGGTTGCTGCCTGCTGGTCAGTTTGCGTACAGAACTGGTTTCGGTTCTCTTATCCGTGTCACACCATTGACAGTCTGCGCTGGATTGTAGGTCAGTGGCACGCCTTGTCCAGTTGGACTTTAGCGCAGCGTTTGAAAGGGTAAACCACGGGGGTCTATTATACAAGCTGCAGTCTTTTGATGTAGGTGGCAGGGTTCTGTCAATCATTCGCGATTTTGTTTCTGAGAGAACGCAGAGTGTGTCGGTTGGCAGGGATTTGAGTGGCTCAGTCAGTGGTGTCTGGCGTCTCTCAGGGTAGTGTGCATGGCCCGCTGTTGTTCGTTCTGTATAAGAGTGACATGTTCTCCTCGCTGGAAAATAAAATGATCAACTATGCCGATGATTACACTTTGATAGCAGTGATACCTGCTCATCGCAAGCGTAATGCTGTCGCCCAGTCTCTGAATAGAGATTTATCACGCATCAGTGCATGGTGCTCGGCCTGGAGTATGAAGCTGCATGCTAGTAAGACCAAATCGATGATTATCAGTCTGTCTCGGACACTTGTACTGCAGTATCCCTAGCAGGAGATTGATGACCCTTTACTTCAGGAGTCTAGCTCCGTGGAGATTCTTGGTGTTGCCTTTGATGAGAAGCTTAATTTTGAGCCGTATATTAGGCGACGGTGCTTCCATTAAGATTGGGCTCCTGCGTAAGATGAATTCTGTGTTTGGTGACAGTGAGGTTGTCCGCAGATGTTTTTATGCTTTTTGCGGCCTGTGTTGGAGTATTGCTCACCGGTCTCGGCTTCAGCTGCTGACACTCACTTGCGGCTGTTGGACCGACTTGTTGGTTCAGCAGGCAGGCCGTGTCTGATAATGATCTGGTGAGCCTGTCCCACAGGAGAAGGGTAGCCAAACTCTTTATGATTTATAAGCTGTACAATAATGAGAGGCATTGGTTGTATTTTTCGGTCCCTGCCGTCAAGGTCTTTAGGAGAGAAACACGTGCTGCGGTCGGCGCACACTCTTTCACGTTGGAGGATGTTGGATGTCGAACTAATCAGTTCGGCCAGTGCTTCGTGCTCTGGTCGGTTAAGGTTTGGAATTTATTGCCGGGATCGTATGGCCTGCAGGCGTTTAAGCCAGCTGTTAATGGCTTTTTGCTGGATTTCTTTTAGCAGCGTTTCGGGCTACCCGGTGTTGTACGGTGCTTCATTTAGGTTGTATATATTACCTGTTCGTGGGAGCTCGAGCGTGAAGTTTTAATAATAATAATTACGCTACCGAGTGAGAGAAAAAAAAATACAGAGTGCCAAGCAAGCGGTTGAACGGATCTTTACCAAAAGATAATCATCTGTCCCCCCTAACATACCTAACAATTTCTGTAAAGCTCCTAAAGATCAGTCTATAATTTTTTGAGCAATCTTGGCGACAGACATGCAGACAAAGAGACAGAAAACAAACTGACACGCAGCTAGAAACAGATGAATAGACAACTCGATAAAAATATAACCTCCTTATCGGAGGTAATAAAAACTTGCAATGTTTTTCGGTGTCCACGAACACATGTTTGCAACAGCTTCGGCCTTCCATAGAGCAAGGCGCCTCCAAAATGAAAGTCCTGTCGAACGCACAGAAAACGGGAGGGTGATTGAAGACTAATGTTCAGATCCAGAGGGAGGCTTTGACCATTACCTTACAGCAAACTTTCCTCAAATTGATTGCTTTCCGTCAGAATGAAGAGAACGGCCGTATATAATGGTCAAGGACTGTGGGTTTTGTTCTGAGCGGGTACAGCTTTTTTAACGCAGAGTGTTCGACGTGAGCTGAGCTATTTTTTGACTAGGACGTTTGTGGACTCTCCGAATGAACTGTTTAAAAAGAGCCTGGCGCGATATTTATAGACGGGTACCGTATTTACGAACTCACCATATAGCATTTTTGATCAACGTATTACGAATTTTCAACTAAGATATTTTATGGCCGTAGAATGGGCAGTTTGATGATCGTGCTGCGTTTTTTTCTAGCTTGCGTATTAGCAGGATGCGGAAGAAATTTTTCAGTGATCGTAGTGAAAAATTTTTACTAGCACTAATTAATATATTCACAGAACAGACAATTTTATGAGCTTGGCGCACTTTTTTTTAATGTGATAGGAAATTTTAACTATGATATTTTATGCCCGCAGAATGGGCAGTTTGATGAGTGTGATGCAAGTTTTCTAGCTGGCATATTAGTCCTTAAGCGCACTACTGATTAAAATATTTTGCAGTTCATGATTATTAAAGAACTTACGAGGTAATGTAAAATGAGCTGAGGACCTATTGCCACTACATATAAAACTAATTTAAGTCACAAAACAAAGAACTACAAGGCATGAGAGCGATATAACAAACCTCATTGTGTGCTTGTAGATTTATGTATTTGTTATGTATAAAGTAATTCATATATATTTGCATAGATATTATTTACGTAATTGTCGCTTTCGTGTCATCCTGTATGGCAATAAGAAAGGAGGAGAGATTCATCGCTTGAATTAACAGTCAACAATTTCTTTTAAAGGGCTAATTATATTTTACTCGAATTTTTTTCTAAGGACGCCTTATTAATAAATGGGAGCACGTTCCCGGTTGTGGATGGAGGCGTCAGTGTGCATTCATCCCCATCGTGTTTACCAGCGGGCTACTCTCGTCACTACTCTTAGCAATAAAATGAACGTAACTCTGTCTGACTCAAGCTGTGAACTTTTGCTGCAACAGTTTTTCTTCCTGGCAAATAAATTCCTACTGGAGAAAGAGTCCTTGTATACAACCTGTGTAAGACAAGGTTAAGCCAGAATTAAAGAGAGCTGAAGTAGGCTCAACAGGCAGACGAGAGTCAATATGAAAATAAATACGAGATCTGGGCAAGGCATGTGAAAGGAACATCCTGTTGCTAGCTCTCCCCACCTTCAGCGATTAACTGATGTTATCCGGCAAAAAACTGACCCATTGTTGTAGGCTGTACGGTACCGGCCTCGTGGCCAAGTCAGTTAGTTATTGCAGTGCTGGGCTGTGTCGCAATCACGGCAAAACAGGGCTACCGTAAACTGAAAAAAGGTTACCGCAAACCAAAATGTTTTGAGAATGCCATCTACCGACGAAAGATGCAAGCTAACTGACAGTGAAATTCTGTTTTATTCATAGTTTTGGGAATGAAAGTTTCAATCAACTGATCTGATTTACTTATTCTGGTGTAAGGAGATTATTTGTTGAGGATATGAATGAATTTAGTGCTTCTTTTATTCAAAATTGACGTTTGTTCTCGGTGACCTACATCGCCGTAACCCGTGTCGCAGTCGCCATTTGAGCTATGATTGCGACACGGGTTGCGACTGGCTGGGTCACCGGTGTTACGCGGTGCAGCACCGGTAACCTAAAAGTTGCTAATTGCGACACACCCCTGATGTAATTTGGTTTTCCGGCGGGGCTGCAGGCCCAAGTACCTATACCCATTGTTGTTGCTCCAATTATAAGACATCCTCATTAAGCTAAAGAGGGCTCAGTTGATACTTGAAGTTTTGTGGCCTGGAGACGGTCGAAGGGTTCCTGGCTGTAAAGCTGTCTTCATGGGTAGGGCGGCGAAAAATAGAGACAGTAATTGCCGTCGTTAGAAGACACCCAGCTCTGTGAAATGCTAGGGAGTGACGTATCAAATATGACCGTTAAGAGACCCTAAGGAGCAAAGAGATACTACAACTTAGGCATTGGTTTGTAAAACTGGAAAGAGATACACCTTGAATGAGTTAGGGACGTTTTTGGCTGCTTCAGACTTACTGCATGATCGAATGGGTGCTGAAATGAAGC
The DNA here is from genome assembly GCA_001587735.2 of Parhyale hawaiensis. Classification (NCBI taxonomy): domain Eukaryota; kingdom Metazoa; phylum Arthropoda; class Malacostraca; order Amphipoda; family Hyalidae; genus Parhyale; species Parhyale hawaiensis. Next base: position 15,469,507 of record LQNS02278094.1, read on the forward strand.
CTTCGAGGATGACTTATCAGAAACTTTAGACAGAAGCTTTGGCTTTGCGACTTTGAATCTGTCCAGGTGTTAGGAGTAACCCGATTACGTAGAGTCCGCTGGAAATTCCAACATAAGGAGCATGATTGAGTTGCTGGAGGTTTCCAGGACAATCGATTTCGGGTCAATGCCTGAAACTCATTTTTTTTAACGGGTCGAAGCCAGCGTAGCTACCTGAAATTTGGGGCAAACCAAACCTGGAAGGTTGAACTTTGGTGCCCAATCGCACACGTCCATAGTGGACTAAGGGCGTGTTTAATTGGGCTGCAAAAGTAAGCCTTCGAGGCTTGAGTTGTTCGATACGTCATGCAGGGTCGCTGGCTCCCACACGTTTAATCGAGTTTTAGACATCGACCCTCAATCGGTTATCGTTGAGACTCGTGCTCCAGAAACTCAATCTTACTCCGCAAAATGGAGTTTCGGACAGGCTCGACGTAATGCAACGAGTTTCAAAGTGACAAATCTAATTCACCAGCATTGGACATTACAAGTATTGAAGACATAAATTCGGCTGTTAACCGAACACACCAAAACCGCTGGTATTCTATTTACGTCTGGAGCTCAGACAACGTTGCTGGATACGCAAGTAGTCTACGTTCATCTTGGATGATTGTGATGACAGCCAGTCATGTTCATAACAAATGAATTTTGAAAGCCTTCCGGGTCCTTATCTGTACGTAGAATACGCTGCGTTATTCCTAAAAGTTGCTGGGCAGTTTTTTGAGGCTTTTTCCCTTCAATTAACTCTTTTCATCAAAACTAAATTCCAAGCTTACGCTTACATAATCCGCACTTTTTGAAGTTCACTGAAAAGGTGCAACGACTCAGAAAAAGTCACCATTGAATGTGGCACTCTGGCTGTAGGTCACTGCCCTTATTCGGCAATAATAATATCGCATGCTCTCTTTGAATGCAGAAAATTCCCCACTGAAAACTAAAGACCTCAACCGCACAGATGTTAAATGCAGTGTATCAGCAATTATTATGATTATTAAGATACACTAGACTGACGACGGAAGAACGGAGGAAACTCCATAAGGTTAACAAACCCCCACGCAACCAGCCCAGCATGCGAAAGATCAGAAAAAAGAAAGAAGATGAGAGATCACAGATTAGTTCTGGTTATAGATGGCTTAACGCTGCCAATACTCGCACCAGCAAAGGCAGAGCCATCAATACTATTCCAAACTTCTACATATGATGGAAAAAACGAACGAGAATAGTAATGGTAAAATCGCCTGCTCTCTCAAGTATAGCAAACTTCTGCGTAACAAATGTGTCAACTGAGATGCTAAGAAACAGAAGTGGCAAGAGCTAGTACTCACCATGTAGCGATCCAGTGCAATGGCCACGATGGTGAGGGTGGAGGAGCAGACGGCCACGGCCTGCAAGAAACCGGCAGCTCTGCAAGCCACTTCCCCCAGGGGCCAGTACTGGGTG
>LQNS02278094.1:15497775-15526890 GCA_001587735.2 Parhyale hawaiensis
GGTCCAAAGGGCAGCATCGTTCACTTTGGTAACGACTGTTCTAGCGAGTACTCGCGTAGGGGTTCAGAGATAACGACAGCCACTCAAGCCCTCAGGCCTTTCAGTACCAAATTGATAGGAGGAAATTCTATCAGCAGCAACGGCACCCTCGAGACTCATCGCAGTGTCTTAATTTCGTTTTTTAATGACCTTGCGTTCACCGCTGGGTAAAAGAGGGTTTGCCATTAGCAACAAATAGAGATTGTTCTGTAAATCAATTTCTTTTGGAAAAATTGCATACTTTGTGATATTATCATACATATACTGGGTTAAGGAAAAAGTTGTGACAGTTCTTCCCGGTAAACTATTATGAAAATCGCTCACGACTTATGTCTTCCATTAAACTACAACTAGTTTAGAAAAAACACTGGTCTTTGGTCCTTTGACAGTGAAGCATATATTCTGCTTTGACTGCAAAAGTAAGCTCACGCGGAAAGTGATAGGAAAAAAAATAAAGCTGGTAAGCCAATTTCTAAAACCTACTAGAGTACCCACACCATAAAAAAAAGTGGAGAAGTTGCATTGACACTTCTTCACTGATCATTTCTTTTTACCTACGTACTTATCAAGGATACGCTGCTACGGTGAACTAAAATTATCATAGGCAATGATTGCTCTCTGTTTCAATTCATCTGAGCAGCACATACCATCCTTCTCTTAGATAAAATGCGAAAAATATGATATTGGCAAGCACTCGATTATCTCTGAATTTAAATTCCCGCGGAGTGTATTTTTACTCAATGAAGCAATTTCGATACATTGAAATTTTTACGCTGATGCAAAAACTGCTTCGTTAGAGGAAGAAACTAAGTTGAAAAATATAATTGCTGCATCTACTGAACCCAGTAACATTGTATCCCACTGTGCTTCATTGATCATCTACACAATTTGGACATCGTCAACTGAGAGCAAATATAGTTTCGATGCCGGCAGAAAGTAATGCAAATCAGAACCCACGAGTCAGCTTAAAGAAGCTGTAGATATTGACACTCTCTGGATTTCAGTGTTGTCAGAGCAGGAAGCGCATTGTAGTTTAAGGATATTTTTTTCCTACTATGACCGTTTTCTGAAACTCTGTCTAACTTTCTTTAGCGGTGTCTATTGAGACTCCACAGAATTAATAAATTCTCAATTTGGCCTATGCTTTGCCTATTTTGTTGAAGCGTGTCATGAAAGATATAATACACAGACGTATAAATGTATAATCGTTTAAACTTAAGCTGCTCCTCATTATAGGTATGCATTCGCTTTATATCCTAGAAGAATATTTAATCTATTAGCACCCCGATGATGACGATGTGATTGGTTAAGCCTCAAAAGCAATATAGATAAGTAGAGCAAATTTTAGCCACTTTGGTGAAGGCTGCTGCTCTGGGAAATGGCTGTACTTCTCACCCCAACACCCCAACTTTGGCAGCTAACCTTGCTGGACCAGCTGACAGCCTTATCAGGATCGGAATGCTCAAAACTACTAGAACACTAAATAAAGACTTTTTCATTAAACAGTTTCAATGGCATTTTGCTGAGGTTATCTTAAGTCTAGCGATTCTCCAATGCACAAAGCAGTTTCAAAGGTCTTCTTGCATGTAAATGCTCGCACTCATCGTTAGACCGATATTGACAAGTCACAACGCCCGTTACAAAAAAATAATAAATAAAAAATAGAGCGCGGAATAAAATGCTGCGGCATCAGCTGATATGTCCTCCGTTATTGCCATGTCTGCTGTACTGTTCAGGACATATTCCACTGTTTTCGACACTGTACAACTCGTTTTACTTTCAAGAACGATGAGATTATGAAGTGGACATTAATATATGAATAAAAACAGTTTCTTTACGCATTAGCAAAGCTCAGGCTGCAGACAGAAAGTTAGGCGGCAGACATTTTTCAGAACGGAGCATCGTATATAGCTATTTAAGGTTGTGTTTACGAAGACGCAGAAAACATTCTATCGAGTAGAGGAGAAATTTCATTGAATGGATGGTTTGTATTCCTGAATACTTTCTGTTCCCCATATGTTGCACAAAACGTCTGAAGATTTTGTTTTTCCCTCCTGTTGCATGCCGACCAAAAGAGTTGTGTAAATGTTTACCTAAGTAAGGTACGCTACTCGCTATTATGGAGTTGGGCGTCTCTTGAGAAAGCTGTGCACTTCTATAATATTTACAAGCAAGAAATGACTGTTAGGACGGGCCGTACTACTCAGAGAATGAAAGAGTATTTGTATGAAATCACTTTCATTCGCAGCATAAAGTGTTCGAAAATATCTAGCAAGTTTGGAAACTTGGGCTTTGGAAGTTCGCATAAAGCTGTCAGTCGTCGATGAAACTTTCAGAGTTCTCGAAACGCCACCGCTATGGAATTTAAGGAATTCAATACTTTTCTGGATTCTCATTTAAAAAGAATACCAGATAGACAAGCGGTCACGTGCACTGTAGAGAAATTCGCCTCAGGCTCTCCTCTTGGTCGCTAGCTGCAATCCTACTGAAATAGCCCAGCATTGTGACTAACCTTGGCTAAACTAATGAGAATTTACAAAATAAAAAAAAATATTTAGAGAAGTTGAATGTTTGCAAAATAGACCACAGTTGCCCGTGATATACTTTTCTTTATTTCCTCCGCAAAGGAGGTTATATTTTCGCCGAGATTGTCTATTTGTGTGTCTGTCTCTTTGTCTATCTGAAATTATCAGAGATTCTTAAGCATGTTAAGAGGAACAGATGATTAATTTTTGGTAGATATATCACGAAGAATAAAATTATTGACCTAATTTTTGCTACTACCTGTTGGTTCGTTTGTTTTTAAGCTCTGTTCAGAAAATATTGAATGGACTTGTTGAAGTTTACAGGAGTTGTTTGAGGTGTTAAAATTCATAAATTATCAAATTTTGGTGATGATTGGATCGTTCGTTTGTCTAACTTTTGTCAATAATGTTTGTCAGGTCACAACTCAGACAGTTACCAACTGATCATCTGGAAAATTACCGAAGTTGTTCTTGCTGTCAAAAAGCACAAATGATCAGAGTCTGGTGCTGATAAGAAAGCAATCAGACTTTCAGAACTAATTTGAAATTTTCGTTAACGTTGCTTACCTGGCCAAGGTATGAGCTCTCAGAGTGCTCTAGTTTTACTTTCGGCAGCTGTCTTCTCTAACACATTTAAGGGTGGTCCTAGCATTCTCGAGTTGCGTGCAAGAATGAAAAAATCTTTTGCGACGGGAAAACAGTAAGTGTTTGTGCATACGCCCGAAAATCATACGTGAATTTTACTTCAGCTACAGGAAAATCAATAAGCGAAACACATGTAGTGAAGTTTCGTGCATTCCGACCCAGGCCTCGCAGGACGTATAGGGGCGGCTACATAAGCCCTCGGCTGTTGGACAAGAAGCTCGAAGTGGCTTTTTAAAGTCGACTTTTGAGATGGTCGGGACGAGCTCGGCATTCGTGGTCACTGTAGATAAAAGAAGCACAGTTTAATGGCCTACACCAAATCTGAAGTTTTTGAAGCACAACTGGTGTGTGTGGAACCTGCTGGCAGAAAGTTAATATAAATAATGTTGACAACACTGATCAATGAACCCAGACCCGCATTTCTTCAGTATTTTTGAGAGAAAATTAGTGACAACAACGATGACAAAATTAATCGCCTGCTTTGAGTTGCATGATGGTATATCCAAGACACCTGCAGAGCAGTTTATATACCTCCAGCTGCGCCATGAGACAGTGATGACGTCACAACGATGTGAGGTGCGCTTAGAAGATGTGTATCTGTCTGCAGTTAAGACAGTTGAAAAATACGCGCATGAATTCGATGTCGTCCCGTTCCCCACTCGCTGACGTCACCAGCCATAAAGTACGGAAATTACACTCCCATGTTTGAATGGGCATTAGAGGAGGGCGCGCTCCACTGCTCCAGGGTATACCTATGTCCTCCGAAGGTTCCACTGTGGCTCCAACAGAGTGCAAATTTGATGTATGAAGAAACTCATTGGAATTTTTGAAACCCTCTTGCGAGGCTCTAAAGTTGATAATGAGGTAGTATCCTGTATACCGATGAGTTCGTTCTAAAACAGATCAAACAGCTTAAGTAGAGATCTGCTTAACGTTGTTGATGGCGTGATCACAGTGTATCTGCCTTGCAATTGCGGTGGAGGGATGAAGTTACCAAAGCGTCTAGTCAGGCAGGAGTGATATGACTTTGATGCGGAGGCATAATCCAGCCCCAGGTCACTTTAAAGTCAGTATTTCACGCTTTCGTTTTGAATTACATACCTGCTATGTTTTTCCGTGTGCTGTACGTAGGTTTGACAGCAATGGAGCACGGGTGCTGAACATTTTATAGTTTTGAGGGTATCTGGAAAATGTACATCTGCTATTTTTCCAAGGGAGGTAAAATAACTTCATCCATATCAAGGAGAAAATAGCGGTGTCGTATGACAGTAGCTATCCATTGACTTTCCTAATTCCAGTTATACTTGACTAGAGCTTCAGAGAGCAGCGTTGATTTCGTTAGTTTGAGTTACGTTGCGTGTGGTACCAGCATCCCTACTACGCCAGGTCTTGCAGCCAGCCAGGTGCTTTGGCTTCAGCCCGTTGCAATTAAGTTCAGTGATAGGCATTAAACTTGAATCAGTTAACCATGCCATGGCCAAAGACTCAATCACGCTCCTTAATATAGAGCAGTTTCCAAGATTTTCCAGCGTATCTGGGTTGCTCTCAACAATCGCACGAGTGAATAAATGACTCAGGCAAGGCCCCTATGTAGACACTCATGCAGGCCCCTCAGCATCAGTCAGGCACAGGGTTTTCTGGTTCATTTGCGGCGCCATTCGCCTCTCTGTGTGGCTGTAAGGTTAGGGAAACTGGATTATGATGAAGTAGAAAACTGTACAAAGTGGTAAAGTGGTGATTTCATGTCGTTTTGAATTGCTTAATGTGGTACCGTATATACATGCTGAAAATTCATGTCTCTTTCTCTCCATTCACTCAACAGGTACTAATTGCCTCAACTCTCTTATTTTTCTGCTTTGATACTGAAAGGCTCCATACTTCCGTTAACAACAAAATTAATACGGAAAGGTTATTAGTAAAGAAACTTCAATTTCTCTGTCGAATAAAAAATTTGACTATGCTTAGGTATGAAGCAAACTCTATTACTCTGCTGTGAACATTGAAACCCCTTTATAATTCATGAAAGGTTGCGTACTATATTTTTTCCAATTTTGGGGGGAGACATTACAATAGTAATTAGAGCACTCGTAGGGCGCATACCTCCGCCAAGCAGGGGAATGTTGCAGAAAAATTCGAATGACTCCTGAACCTACGATCTCTTCTTTATGATCACTAGTGTTTGGTTATATGTGCCTCTAGACAGAAATAACAGCTGCTGTAATTTTCTACGAGATTCGCATTTTGACAAACATTAGACAAACATACAGACGGACAAAGCGATCATTGCTAAAACTTGGTCACTTGCGTCGTTTAACATATTTAACAATTTCAATTAGATCCGTTTCCACAACCTTTTCAGTTATGCTAGTGATAATCAAACATAGAGACAAACAAACCAACGGACGAACAGATCTATACGAAGTCTAGTCATTTTACTGCTAGTAATAACTACAACGATTCCTGCAAATTTCATAATGATTGGTTGATAACTTTTTGAGTTACGCTGCCGAGAGAGAGAAAAAAAATAATATGACAGACTGCGAAACAAACAAACGGTTGAACGGATCTTTAGCAAAAGTTAGTAATCTGTTCCCCCTAACATACATACCTAACAATCCCTGTAAAGTTTCCAAAGATCAGTCAATAATTTTTTGAGCTATCTTAGTGACAGACATGCAGATAAAGAGACAGACAGACAGACAGATAGACAGACAAACTGACACACAGCTAGAAGCAGATGAATAGATAAACTCGATAAAAACTTAACCTCCTTGGGGGAGGTAATAAAAAACTCGCAATATTTTGCAGTGTCCACGAACACATGTTTGCTACAGCATCGGCCTCCCGTAGAGGAAGGCGCCTCCAAAATGAAAGTCCTGTCGAACGCACAGAAAACGGGAGGGTGATTGAAGACTAATGTTCCGATCCAGAGGGTGGCTTTGACCATTACCTTACAGCAAACTTTCCTCAAATTGATTGCTTTCTGTCAGAATGAAGAGAACGGCCGTATATAATGGTCAAGGACTGTGGGTTTTGTTCTGAGCGGGTACAGCTTTTTTAACGCAGAGTCTTCGACGCGAGCTGAGCGATTTTTTGCCTAGGACGTTTGTAGACTCCGAATGAACTTTTTAAAAAGCGCCTGGCGCGATATTTTCAGATGGGATTTTTTTTCGAACTCACCAAATAGCATTTTTGATAAACGTATTGGGAATTTTAAACTAAGATATTTTATGGCCGTAGAGTGGGCACTTTGATGAGCGTGCTGCGGTTTTTTTCTAGCTTGCGTATTTGCAGAATGCGGAATGAATTTTTAAGTTATCGTGGTGAAAAATTTCTTACCAGCACAAATTAATATATTCACAGAACAGACAAGTTTATGAGTTTGGTGCACTTCTTTTTAACGTGATAGAAAATTTTAACTATGGTATTTTATGCTCGCAGAATGGGCAGTTTGATGAGTGTGATGCAGGTTTTCTAGCAGGCCTATTAGCCCTTAATAGAACTACGGATGATAATATTTTGCAGTGCATGATAATTTAAGAACCATACGAGGTAATGTAAGATGCGCTGAGGACATATTGCCAGCACATATAAAACTCAATTAAGTCACAAAACAAAGAGCTACCAAGCATGAAAGTGATATAATAAACCTTATTGTGTGCTTGTAGATTTATCTATTTGTTATGTATAAAGTTATTCATATATGTTTACATAGAAATTATTTACGTAATTGTCGCTTTCGTGTCTTTCTATATGGCAATAAAACAGGAGGAGAGATTCATCGCTTGAATTAACAGTCAACAATTTCTTTCAGAGGGCAAATTATATTGTACTCTAATTTTTTTCTAAGGACGCCCCATTAATAAATGGGAGCACGTTCCCGGTAGTGAATGGAGGCTCAGTGTACATTCATCCCCATCGTTTTTAACAGCAGGCTACTTGGTCACTACTCTTAGCAATAAAATGAACTTAACTCTGTCTGATTCAAGCTGTGAAATTTTGCTGCAACAGTTTTTCTTCCTGGCAAATAAATTCCTACTGGAGAAAGAGTCCTTGTATACAACCTGTGTAAGACAGGATTAAACGACAGTTAAAGACAGTTCAAGTAGGCCACACTGGCAGACGAGAGTAAATATGAAAATAAATACGAGATCTGGGCAAGGCATGTGAAAGGAACATCCTGTTGCTAGGCTCTCCTTGTCTACAGCGATTTACTGAAGCTCTACGGCAATAGACTGACCTATTGTTCTAAGCTGTACGGTACCGGCCTTGTGGCCAAGTTAGTTATTACAGTACTGGAGTGTCTCGCAATCACGCCAAAACCAGGCTACTATAGCCGGAAAAAAGGTTACCGTAAACCAAAAAAGTCGTTTTGAGAATGCAATCTACCGACGAACGGTGTAAGCTCACTGACAGTGAAATTCTGTTTTTATTCATAATTTTGTGAATGAAAGTTTCGATCAATTGATCTGATTTACTTATTCTGATGTAAGGAGCTTATTTGTTGAGGATTTGAAGGAATCTAGTGCTTCTTTTATTCAAAATCAATGTTTGTGCTAGGCGACCTGCATCACTAGAGCCTGGATTTCTAGCATTTATTCTATTATTGCTATAACGAATGCAAAAAAAAATTGCATTTATTGCAAAATAGCATTTTGCTATAAGCGCTATTTTGCCTGAAAAACCAAGTCATTATTGTATAAATGACCATAAAATCAACCCTACGTACTAACTCTGTTGCAATAATATTTGAAAATTTAAATATATAATTTGTTTTGCTTTGACCAAATAATTAACATACCAAAGTATGCCGTTCTTCAACCTTTATTTGAATTTGACCTGAAAACAAACGTAGCAAACTAGTCCCTTTGGTGAAATTTAGCATAAAACTGAAGAATGCGTATGCTCTTCCTTGAAATTATAGGTAACAAAGGAAATAAAATAAAAAAAAATGTCGGTTATGCAGAACCTTGATCTCCATATATTTTGCAATAATAGATTATGGTCAGTTAATATTTGAAGTTTTGAGGCCTGGAGACGGTCGAAGGGTTCTTGGCTGTAAAGCTTTCTTCATGGGTAGGGCGGCAAAACATAGACAGGAATTGCCGTCGTTAGACGTTACCCAGCTCTGAGAAATGCTAAGGAGTGACGAATCAGTTATGACCGTTAAGAGACCCCAAGGAGCAAAGAGATACTACAACTTTCGTATTTGTTTGCAAAACTGTAAAGAGATACACCTTCAATGAGTTAGGGACATTTTTGGCTGCTTCAGACTTACTGCACGTTAGAATGGGTGCCGAAATGAAGCCTTCGAGGTTGACTTTCCGAATCTTGAGACACAAGCTTTGGCTTTGCGACCTTGAATCTGTCCAGGTGTTAGGAGTAACCCGAATACGTTGAGCCGGCTGATAATTCCATCTTCAGGAGCATGACTGAGTTCTGGAAGTTTCCAGGACAATCGATTTAGGGTCAATGCCTGAAACTCATTTTTTTTTCAACGGGTCGAAGCTAGCGTACCTACCTGAAATTTGGGGCAAACCAAGCCTCGAAAGCTTAACGTTGGTGCCCAATCGAACACGTCCATAGTGGTCAAAGGGCGTGCTTAATAATTGGGCTGCAAAAGTAAGCCTACGAGGTTTGAGTTGTTCGATACCTTATGCAGGGTCGCTGGCTCCCACACGTTGAAATGAGTTTTAGACATCGACCCTCAATCGGTTGTTGTTGAGACTCGTGCTCCAGAAACTCAATTTTACTCCGCAAAATGGAGTTTCGGGCAGGCTCGACGTTACCGGGTTGCTTCTAACACATGCAACAATGCAACGAGTTTCAAAGTGACAAATCGATTGCATCCGCATTGGGCAAGTCAAGCATCGAAGGCTTAAATTCGGCAGTTAATCGAACATACCGAAACCGCTGGCATTCTATTTACGTCTGGAGCTCAGACAACATTGCTGGATACTCAAGTAGTCTACGTTCATCTTGGATGATTGTGATGACAGCCAGTCATGTTCATAACGAATGAATTTTGAAAGCCTTCCGGGTCCTCATCTGTATTTAGAATACGTTGCGTTGTTCCTAAAAGTTGGTGGGCAGTTTTTTGAGGCTTTTTCCCTTGAATTAACTCTTTCCATCAAAACTAAATTCCAAGCTTACGTTTACATAATCCGCGCTTTTGAAGTTCACTGAAAAGGTGCAACGACTCAGAAAAAGTCACCATTGAATGTGGCACTCTGGCTGTAGGTCACTGCCCTTATTCGGCCATAATAATATCGCATGCTCTCTTTGAATGCAGAAAATTCCCCACTCAAAAATAAAGACCTCAACCGCACAGATGTTAGATGCAGTGTATCAGCAATTATTATGATTATTAAGATACACTAGACTGGCGACGGAAGAACGGAGGAAACTCCATAAGGTTAAACCCCCACGCAACCAGCCCAGCATGCGAAAGATCAGCAAAAAAGAAAAAAGATGAGAGATCACAGATTAGCTTTGGTTATAGATTGCTTAACGCTGCCAATACTCGCACCAGCAAAGACAGGGCCATCAATACTATTCCAAACTTCTACATATGGTGGAAAGAAACGAACGAGAATAGTAATGGTAAAATCGCCTGCTCTCTCAAGTATAGCAAACTTCTGCGTAACAGATGTGTCAACTGAGATGCTAAGAAACAGAAGTGGGAAGAGCTAGTACTCACCATGTAGCGATCCAGTGCAATGGCCACGATGGTGAGGGTGGAGGAGCAGACGGCCACGGCCTGCAAGAAACCGGCAGCTCTGCAAGCCACTTCCCCCAGGGGCCAGTACTGGGTGACCACTTCCAGCAGCGTGAGTGGCATGGTGAGTACGCACAGTAGTACGTCAGACACAGCTAAATTAAACAAGAGCATGTTGCGTGCCGTTCTCAGACTAGCGTTCCTGATTACGGCCGCCACCACCAGGCAGTTGCCCACTCCACCAACGATCATGAGGACGGCATAGGCGGTCAAGAGGCCAATCAAGCAAGCCTCTGATACCTTAAGGTTTGTGGTGTATCGGTCGACTATTGTAAGGTCAAGTCCGTGAGTTAAGTTGGCGAATTGCTCCAAGTACAGAGAGCTCGTGTTGCTGTCGGACCGCAGCATTTGGAGGTAATGCAGCGCTTTGGTGAGTCGGTCATCGGAGCCCGACGCTGAGGAGCCGAAAGTGGCTGGCGGCGAAAATTCGGAAGAGCCGCGGGAAGGAGATGAAGTGTCGGGGAGAGAGTCATTGCTGAGTCCAGCTATTTCAAGGTCACCCGTAGTGTTCGAAGGGTCATTGAAAAACACACTTGCTCTGTTCACTACGAAAAGCATTTTGATCTGGAAAATAAAATTTACGCGTCTTCATTATGTAGTACTCTAAAACCACACCCTGAAATTAACATGCTGCAACACAGAACCAGTGCAATGTGTGGCGTGTTTTAGTGCAGATGAGTAGCCCATTTGAATATTTATAAGCCAGCGTATCATCATACCATTTAGTTACAGTTATGCACCAATTCAGTGCCTCTGCTTGAGATAGTATGAATTCAATAAAAAAATTTCCAAATCACTGTAGTGGTGATCAAATGAAATACCTAGTTTGCGTTATCGACGTCATTATAGTTCACACTATATTACTCAACACAGAAATACGTCTACTGAAATAGTTGTAGCATTCATGTACTTGTCATCAAATGTTATAAGTTTCGAAACTTTATCTAGCGCTGCTAATGCAGTTAATGCCTTGTGGTAGTCTCAAATTTTCCTGTGAACATTTGGTGGATAGAATTGGTAAAATATGCTTCGGACTTTTAGAAATCCTAAGGCAACAGGCAGCTAGGCAAAAATGGAATTTAGTCATGTCTAAGATCCAGCTAGGGAGCAGGGTATGAGAACACTAACGGGTAAACCGAAGAAGAATTAGCAGAACTGGAGGAGCGGGGGTGGAGGTGAGCGAGCAGCGGCTGTGACGTCATTGGTGGCGAGCGACGCATCCACGCTGAGCTGCAAAAATCTTGCATGTCCTCCATTGTTTACCGAAAGTAATGAATAGGCATTCTCAAGCATTATTTTACCCACCTTATGCAGAGCGGCGCGTGTCAAGCGCCTAACTTTGATCGTGGCTAATTATTCCCAAATGACTTAAGAATCATGTGCCAACGTCTAAATTATTGTTCCCTACGTCAAACGCCCTTTTCTTTCGATACTTTCGATACTTAGTTGAAATAAGTAATGAATAGTGCAACTCACCAACAGAGCTCCTTGAGTAAAACAAAAAAATATGCACATCGTAATGCTGAAATTACATTTCATACAGCTTACATAGCAGAAAAAAATTATACGCTAACAATTCAAGTCATAAAAGTTAAATTCATAAGCCAACGCTATCTAAAATATTGTTGAAACAGAGGCACGGTAATTTGGTCTTCTATAGAGACACTGGAGAGGCCACTAGCGAAGACCCAGACTTTTGCTTTAGAATTCAGTAGATAAAAGGAAAGGAAACTACCATATTTGGTGTCCATTATGTCATCCTATAGAGTCTAGAGGTGCTTACTGGGATTATAATCAAAACAGACGGTATTGCGTACAGAAGTCTCCAAACAAAGCTCAACTATGGCATAAAAATTGGCACTACGGGCTGAACATGAACTGTTACTTCCACGCTGCTGACACCGCGGTAAAAGTTTTAAACCTGCTTTCGCCCTTTTATTATCTTTAACACCCTCTGTGCCGCTCAACAGATGATTTTTCTCTTATCGAATGATTTAGCTCGGGACAGATAAGCTAACCAACCAGACAAAAAAAAAATGATAAAGGTACGCAGAGTGTGATATTCAAAGAAGATGACGTTGACAGGCGCAATGATTTTTTATCAGTAATATTAGTACCACTGACAAGAACAACGGAAGCCATCAGTACCAATTCTGTCCTTCAGTTTTGGACGGCATGGGTTACTGGTCTCACGGTGTAGATTCATGAGTAAAAATATATTTATCATTGCAATTGTCACCGACTTTTTGCTAAAAAAAATAAAATTCGAGCTATTACAAAGAAGTAGTCACCTCTTCTTGTAAACTTACAGCGTGCAGCATAGCACAGTGTCAGACGATAACATTGACACATACACAAACACACTGCCCAATCAGCTTCAGCTAACATGCCAGGGACGTGGAGAGGTGACACTCTCCGCACTGTCGCCTAGATAGCTTCTATTTCGCTCCTCTACAGCGGCTAAAAGAAACTTACAGTCAACCTCCCCGAGCTATAAAAAGTTATGGGTGGATCTTCATGAAGTTTACAGGAGTTGTTAATAATGTTAAAAGACATAAATGATTAAATTTTGAGGATGACCGGGTGATCTGTTTGTGTGTTTGACTTATACTTAACATAATATTTGTTAGCAGCATAACTCAAAAAGTTGTGAAGGGATCGTCATGACAATTACAGGCATTGTTAATACTATCAAAAGGCACCGATGATTAGATTTTGGTGTTGATACTAAGAAAATTATAGCTTCAAAACCAATTTGAATTTTTCGTTTCAGTTATATTGCTTGGTGGAGGTATGCACTCTCAGTGCACTCTCTAGTTTTGTATGTTTTCAAAAGGAACGAAGGATTGCGCCGCTCTGCTGCTCAGAAGCCGAGAGCATTATCTCTTCCCATTGTTTGAGTTGGCAGTTACGAGTTACGTTGCCTACCACAAAAATATTGGCAATCAAAGTATCATAAAATGAAAAAGTGTCATCACAAATTCATTGTCGTCATTTTTTAAGTCACGAGCAGTTTAGTAAGGTGTAACCCTAACAGAAAGCAATCGTGCAGCAGTGAAAAATGAGCACACTATTCTTATAAAAGTCACCTTAACAATTATTTGGAGTAACAGTAATGGGCTTAACCAGCTTTTAGAAAACCTATTAACCTACCAAATTACTTTTGCTCGGACCCTAAATTTTAATCAAGTAAAGATAGCATTAAAATAAACTGCATATGACTAGATACCAAATAGACTGGTGGAAAACTATTTTTTTACGTTCATTGTGACTCTCATACCTTCTCGACAATATTGTTCTGAAATTACAGCGTAAGCGTAAAGCTACTGTTCACAAGCACACCGCAACAAGAACTGCTATTTTAATATTCCTTTAGTACAGTGAAATCATGATTTCCTTTTCTCCCCTGAAAGTTACTGAACTGTTCAGGAATGGCAATGCTAGCTTTCTATCATTAAATGAGAAACGAATATTCCGGGCTCAACCAAGAAAGATGCTGCATCTCACTGCAGTAGAAAATGTCTTTTCCCACTGAATAGCTTCTGTTCGTACATCGAACAACAAAGTTAATTAGCTTTCATTAAATGAGAACCAAGCTTTTCCGTCCAACTCGCTCTGAGGAACGGCACGGAGCACATGCAGCAACCCACCACATCCAAGCCCAGCACAGCAGCAACTGACCGTACTGACGGTAACTGAGTAAACTGACCCCGACCCTTGGAGGAACCTATACGTCTCGAGGTGATCCCAAGCGAAGTAGTCATGTTGTCTTTTAACTCTTGTTCATTTGCCCAACAATTTCGTTGGTAAGAAAAGTTCTTTAGCGTCGGGGAGTTGCTGGAGGTACGGGACTACAGCTATTGGTACTTCGAACTTCAATAATGAAATTAGAAAGTTAAACAGCAAAAGTTAATGGGGTAACTTCGGCATCCTGACAGAAACTTGCAGTTGCGTTATGGTTTAAAGCACATATATCTGAAAAGAAAGGGGATAGGGAAACTCATAATATGGCATGGAAATATGAATGTTATGTATTTATTTGGGCTGTAATTAATATTAAGATAAGAAGAGCTTTGGTCCCGGCCTTGTAAAATGGCTGTGGAAGAATTGCGGCAGCAACACCTCAGCCGTTTGATGGCCGAAAGTTGTAACCCACGACCTACGCCTCACATCGCTTAAAAATCCTTAGAATTACAGTTTATACCCACAACAGCAGCATGCCATGCGTGTATGACTTCGGTGCTAGAGGTGCCAGGATAGAGCCAACAGGGCGATCTTTGCAGCATCCGGCGTGCTGAGTCGGCAATTGCTTGGGATGCGGAGCTATGGGGACACGTTCCTGACCAGGAATGGGATGTTGGGGGTGGGGGTGTCGTTCAACCTCCCCTTTCGGCGCCATAGTTATTAGGGACCCGTGGTCGGCTGCAGTTGTACTTACTCCTCTGGGGCCAGTTGGCCTATATCTGTAGCGCAAACCAGTGCATGTGGGTTTCCCAGTGGAGGGTACAGTCTGAGTTGACTTTACCTTTATCTGTGATTCGACCTTGCTGCCCGTCGGCCCAGCTGCAAGAAATAAATTTATCATTACTGCAAAAACTTAAGAGGCAACAGGACAGTTATCATTGTAGCTTACAATACTTGAATCAGGACTAGCGGCCGTCGAGCCTTTAAAGTAGGATTATAGGACGCAAGAGCTAATAATAATTCAGAAGGCTGCGAAAAGTGGAGTCCAGCCCTGGAAATGATCACAAACTATATTATAATTTATAGGCCTCTTGGATACAACAATGGCTCACCAATAGACATTTTCGGGAAAAAAAATACTGGTGTATCAGTTGCGTATATTTCTAATTCTTGTCCTATAATAGCTGAACTTAAAAACCTGTAGCACAAAGAGGGTATCAGAATAAATTCCGGGTTTTGATTGCACAACAGATAAGCTAGGAATTACTTAAATTCTATACGACAGTGACCGTGTCGATATTATTCATTACTCTAATATCCTACGTTAACATAGAAGATCCTTAGATCTGTGATCATAGACCGTACGGTATAGTAACAGTGACCGGCTATCCAGCCACTTACGGCCTTGTTTCGATCTCAGCAGTTGGGTGAGTGCCCCATAACGCCTCTCAACTCTTGAGTGATAACACTTGTGATTTTTGACGGTCATTCTCACGGAGGGGGCAAACGCCAGGTTTTGGTCCTATATATGAGCCAACTAACACGTGGCATGCCCTGGTCCTATCGAAATATGGAAGGTTGAAGAATAGCTAGTTAACGTACGTAAATGTGTGGCAAACATAGAATAACACTACCGGATGAAGCAAATATTCAGTGTTCCCTCGATACTGCAGTGTTCAGTCATACCGGATACACAACTTCGTCAATTCATTGTATAAATGGAAAAGAAATCGCGGCGCGGATTTTCAGGAAACTCAAGAAACATCGCGATCCGAGCAGCAAATTCATACCCATCATCATTCAAGTTTTATTTGAACTTCTTTCTTGGTCAGTACAGTAACAATCTTTATTATTAGTATTTAAATTTCAAGTGTTACTGCACTACATGACTTGTGATAGCTCACCTATATATTTCATATTGCTCAACAGTTATCCTTGTTATTAATAGAAAAAGGGTAGGTTTTCAACAGTACAGGGAGAATTAAAAAAGTCGACATACACGTTAAATGATTTACTAAATATGGTGTCCCCAACGGATATTCAATTATTGTGGCCGGTCTTGGAACCTATCACGATAAACGAGGGACCGCTGTTTACTTCTACTGATAATTTTATTACGATTGGAGGTAGTTATTAGCATAGAAAGAAACTCCTTTTCTCATAGGATGAAGCAAGTTATGAATTGATTTACAAGCTTTAGCGGTGGATGTGGAGGGTACAAAAGCTTTGTTGCTTTGAACTGGAATCTGTCCATTTTCATCATGCTTCTTCTCTGATGCAGAGCCAGAATTTGCACCCGTGTGAGA
Organism: Parhyale hawaiensis; assembly: GCA_001587735.2. Lineage (NCBI taxonomy): Eukaryota > Metazoa > Arthropoda > Malacostraca > Amphipoda > Hyalidae > Parhyale > Parhyale hawaiensis. The sequence goes on from LQNS02278094.1 coordinate 15,513,753, forward strand.
ACGAACTAGCACTATTTTATTAGTGATGAATTTCATCTTTAGATCTAAGGCCTTCGGATTTATTGGCAATGAATTAGCTATATGATCATATTCTCAGTGGTTTTTGATTCTCATATCTACTTATTCACTTGCTTCCTGTGTTTTACATCACAAGACATAGTTGCGTTAACGTCACAAATATAGCTGGGAGATATAGTAACGACATCGTTATTCAACGATCATGCCACTGGCTGATAGTTTCCTACTCAATGGTGGCCATTGTCAGCCGGGCGTTGAAGTTAATGAATCTGTTTTTCATGACCAAAAAGGTATTTACCGACTGTGTACTCATTAGTCACTTTGCAGTCCTCTCCGTGAACCAGTGCAGTCTTCCTAAGGATCTACTCCGGCCTTGTCTTACGTTGAAGCTTTTAACGATTTTTTACCATAGCTGCTGAATTATCGCTGTCCTGGAAAGTCATGGTAATGACTTCTCTTCTAGAGAACAGAGCGCATTAGCATTGAAGTAGGTCAACCATGCGTGCAGAGAGGCAAATGTGCAACTTTTCTACTTATTTGAATTTTCAACGGCATCGAGTTCCAAAAATGTATCGTCCACTTTTTATCTCTCTGAAGATGGAAATTGACGTTCGTAACTGGTAACTATATATCACCTTTACACGGTTCACTTTTGCTGCAGCAGCACCATATTTTCCGCGGTAAAATTGGGCTACGGGTTTTAGTGAGGCAGCAGCGCTACCGTTCACGGTTGGATTATATCAGCGATTGCTGGGATGTTTAAAAATAGACGGCAGGATTTCCCGTTGTTATGTCGGGACTTTTCAATTTGCTGAATCTGAACGAGGCAATCTCCTGCATGACGCGCTGACTGATTTTAAAAGTCGTTTCGTTCTGTAAATGATTTCGTCATGGCTTCAATTGGTATTTTTATCTGCATCACTGCAGAAATATTGTGGTATTTAACCTACTGGTATTCAATGCAGTGACAAACGCATGCACTTTGCATCAATGTATATTTTCGACCTTATCAAGGCGGTTGTTTTGATATATTGGCCAAAAAAGGATGCAATAATTCAAATAGCATTATATATTTCAATCGAATGCCGTGAATTAGATCACTTAATAAAAAATTTTTGACAGATATAAAAAATGATATGTATAATATCTGATAAAACCTATGTATGCGCGATCTGTATCAGAGAACCTTTATATGCTCACATACACTTGAGTGAAAAAGGGTGCCGGTAAGTTTACTAGAGTGCAGAAAAAGTTTCGTAAATTTAACGAATGCTCTATAATTTCTTAATGGAAATAGTTCAAGATGTACGAAGATACTTTACGAGAAAAATTTGTAAATTCCCACGTCGAAAGATGATGGCAAAGAAATATAATAATTACCTAGTGAAGTTTGGTGTTTCAGAGGTTCACGTCAATAACGGTTACGGTGAGTAAATTTTCTGGCCTTACGAGGTTTGCAGAACATCATTCTGAACGCACACAGTCTAAAAACTGTAGTAGTAGTAGCAATAGTATTCTCCTCGCTTAAGCCTTCCTACCCACAGAGTACTTCTAAAAACTGTCTGCTTTATAGTCTTACCACTGTACTTTACAACCTACTGCAAAGAAATGCTACGATATATCTGTAAGTGTATTTAAAAGTTGCATTCCTAAAATCAAAGGTTCTAATGGCACTTTTTAACGTCCTTTACTAGCGAACATTTGGAACCCTTAAATACTCTTTATTTAAATAATGTTATATAGTAAAAAGCAAAGAAAAGTAAAGTCGCCTTGCCCATGAACCCTAACTAGCAACTAGGAAACTAACATGCATTGGTTCGTGCTGTTGATAGATACAGTCTACGGCCCCAGATGAGTATACAGCTGCAGTCGACAACAGATAGCCTGAGCGATGGCGTCATTATCGGAAGGCCCATATGGTAACTGCCCCCCCTCCCGACCGTTGAATCAGTATCCCAAGTACGGGATGAATGACAGAACTGGAAACGTTGCATTACCGAGCACCAAAATTTTCCTCTTGGCTAGGAATAGAACGTCTGGCATCGTGACAGCGAGCAAAACAACGTCCCTTACCACTGAGCCACTTGGGGGATGTAGTGAAATAGAGGGAATTATAATGGCAAGTACAGAGAGGCAGATAGGCAGATATACAAAATAAGCAAGGAAATATCAAGCAAATACACAACTCATAAAATAATGAGCGATTGTGTGGGTCTGCAGTATGTCGTAGCAATGCAGTAAAGGGATCAAAACGCAAATATTTACTTTTGCTCATCACAACTCTCACATTTCAAATTTCTCCTTGAAATTGCATATCTGAATGTAATACATTCTTATATTTGCAACTAAAAACATGTAAGGGTTTCACAGCTAAGTCGATTTTGAGCCTTTGGTTTAATCCTCAAAACACAGAACGGCTTGCAATCAATGTTTCTGCTCGAGCGGTAAAAAAAACTCTTACACTGGGCCTGTATGACGCCTGTTGTTTTTTCCGTAGAAAAACACTGGGAATTTCATAGTCAAATAATGGCAGTTGCTCATAGAGTGCCGGAGCGTATCATACGGGTCGGTGTTTCTTTGAGAATGGGCCTGTTGGTTCGTGTACTGCCGCCTTCTAATCTAAATAATCTAGTTATATGTATATACTGCGTGTTTCGTTAGAAATTTGATCCTGTTTATTATTTCTATTTATTTGTTGAGTTTTTCGAATTTCTTTACATTAACCTTACATTCATGGTCAAGAAAGAAAGAAAGTTTGACTACAATTGAACTCAACATCGGTTGATAGGTTTCGGCAATGTTTGCCATGTTCAGGACTAAATAAAATCAAGACAGTCTAGAGCGTAAGACAAATGTACGACTCTTACTGTGGGATGCGAGGAATAAGGTATGGGGTCTATTTATACATGCAAACGCCAGCTGAGCTCGAGAGTACACTAGGGGTGAAAAGTTGAGTATGCATTGTACAGAATAAAGAGCTGGAGGATGCGGCTTGAATCTGTTGCTTGCGAAATTATAAAAGGTGTGCGCTGTTGCATGAAGAGAACTTCAATGATTTTCAGGCGGTTGTGATCAATTTCTTTGTCGAAGATATTGGCGTGCTGTAGGGTATATTGTGCGTTATGAACATTAGTAGTATGGGTATTTGTTAAACCCGAAGCCAAGTGCATGGTTAAGCGACGTGAAAGGGTTGCTGTGAGTTCTATGTATGAGCAGTTGTGACGGAGCTGGCATTCTCCGGAAGTGCACTTATTCTCATAATGTAAGATTGGTTTGCTTGAGTGGAGGTGTTTGAGGGCCTTGATTATTGCGGATGGTTAGGTTGCTGACTTAGTTGGTGATTAAGTTATGCTTGTAACGTTCGTCGAGGCAGTAGGTGTTCTTTTTACTACAGCTTTTAATGGCACGTTCGTCTGTCTGGTAATTATGGGAGAACTGATTACGGGAGTAAAATTTGTGAATTTTGTTTTATTCGGCCTGCTCTGTTTTGCTATGAGAATTTAGGTACTTGAGAGAGAATGTCATCGAAAACATTGTTAAGGTATTCATTATCAACTAAGGATTATTTCAATTTGTGCACGCTGTTGTTAAAAGTTTCCCAATTGGAGGAGATTTTGAAGGGACGATGAATTATTGCTTCGACTGAGCTTGTTTTTTTTATCTTTCGGGGCATTCGCTGTCATAAAACAGACAACATCATGCGTTGGCAAGCCAAGCTTTTTGTAGACTGAAATTAAAACTGGTGGGTTGAAGTCTATGCGAATGTCAAGGAAGTTAATTTTACTGCAAACGCCTATTTCATGCATTTAATTTAGAGCAAAATTATTTTGTAATGTCTACTTGAACCGGTGACAACGAAAAAGTTGTCGATATAGCGACAGCGGATGTAGGGCTTGAGGTCCGGGTTATTTTCGAAGAGAATTTTCACTGGGTGTCATGTAGAAGTTAGCGGAGGCTACATCTAAGGGTTAGCCCATGCTAACGCCATCGGTTTGGAGGCACCGTTTACCGTCGATATGTGCGAATGGGTTTTGCGTTATGCATACTATGAGGAGTTTACGTAGGAGTTCCTAATTAAATGGAGGCGGAGGAAGTATGGAGTGGCTGTACGCACAGTTGCTAATAATATCTATTGTCTCAATTACAGGGATGTTGGTAAACAACGACTCTTCGTGGAAAAATTCGTCGGTTGAGTTTATTTGATATATATGTAACTAGCAAGTATAGCGTGATAATGGTGTTTAGCTGTCTGGTATGTTGCTGTGGTAACCTAAGAGATTATCGGTGGTAGGCGGTTGCCAGTTTCGTGGATTTTTACGTTGCCGTAGATGCAACCGAGGCTGAATTTACCTAGTACGGCACTAGTTGTGAGAGTGGTTACGGTAGAGCTTTAATAACGGATGCGGTACGTTTGTTTACGTTAACATTACAGGTGATGCTTTTGAGTTGCTGGTGTCATATAATATTATGCAAGTTTCGTCGAAAGAAAGATGACATTGCGTTGTAATTCGTTGTGTTTTCAACCTTTCCAAGTGTCGGACGCTACATTTTATTTCTTCAGAGTAAGTTCGCAAAGTAGTAAAAGACAGCCACTTAGCTAAAGTGGTTTCTAAAATTTTACACACAATTTTTAATGTAAGCTGTAATATAATAATCCAAGAACACCTCCCGCCTGTGGAGAAATACATGTTCAACTGGCTCTGGCGGCCTGGCCTAGCAGCGCACACAGTTATAATTTATACCTGTTGGTTGAGTTGCCAAGTAGTAATTTTCGGTATTTATTCTCGTAGTTAAAACTATTCTAAAGTTTTACATTTTTAGTAACTTTGGTAAGTTAAATGAGTATTTTAGACGAAAACTGACATGGGAATTAATAATTTCTCTAATATAATGTACAATCAGTCTAAAGGTTCATATACTTAAGGGAAATAAAGATGGTAGCAGTGTACGTTGTTGGAACTGACCTAAAGTACACGCTGTTGAATGTAACTAATAAACTGTAGGGTACATGATTGATTGGTAAAAATTGACATAAAAATTACCTGTATGCTGCTCGTTGCTCTAAAACATGACTTAATTGCTACTTTGTACTTTGCACGATGAATTAAAATCTAAATTGACTTGACTGATATTGTACATGCAATTCAAAATAATTGCAGAACTCTGTCCCGGCCTTCCTCTTCGTTGTTGAGGCTCGGTCTCAGCTCCTTGATGAAAAGAGCTTCCAAAATAAGGAGATCTTGCTTGGTGGCGGCCCTCTTGAGTACGGTGTTGTTCGCTGCATATTGTGGACACTTTTTAGGTGTTATAGAACGGATTTGTGCTGCCGGAATCTGTCTTGAAGGGCCTGTTCGGTGTATCCAATGTACGTTACTGAAGAGTTACTCTCTCCCTCTTTACAGGTAAATTAGTACACACAGTTATATTCGTGTAGATGGCGGTGGACGTTGTTGCATATGAAGAGGTTCCAAAGCTTGAAGTTTCTTTAGTACTGTATATGATGAGTTTCAGTTTATTCTCGGCGCTGGTCGATGTGATGTGGTTATTATGTGTCGTAGCTGCTTCTAATCCAGTTTTTAATTTGAGGTCTTTTCAAACTGGAAATAGAAGTTAATATAATGCTGGTCGGCATTTTCTCTGGTGCTAGGTGCAGACTGCGTTGTATCCAGATATGCCTGTATTTCTTGGTAAATGATGCTCATAGGAAAATTGATGTTAGTTATATAACAGCTGTTGGATGCGTTGTACTTCATCGTGAAATGCGGACCAATCGCTGGAAATTCTGTTGGCTCTGTTGATGAGTGTTTTAACCACAGCGTTCTTGTAGCGCTGAAGACAAAAACGCTGTTTGTTGGTTTGATATCAACTGATGTGTGAAGTGACAGCCCTTGTTTCTTGACTAGTACATCTAGGAAAGCTAGTAAATTTGAGTAGGCAGTGGGCTTCGAAAAAGATGACGGAGCTGCTGAAGATCATAGTTAGCTTGTAGCAGTAGGAATATATCGTCAGCGTATTGGGGCTATATTATTGGAGAGCCTTTGGGGGCATTGAGAGAGTATTTTGCTTTCTAGATCACACATGTAAAAATTTTTGCGAATGTTGATCTCAAGCTGCTGCCCATCATCACCCCATCCGTCTGTACAAAGAGACGCCCATCAAAACTGTAGAACGGAGTCTTCGTCGTACAGAGCTTCAGCAGTTCTTTAATGGACTTCTCCGGAATCTTAGGTGGGGCCTAAATGCGTGGTGGTAGTCGTTTCTGAGTATTACTTCGATCGTTGTTTCCAGTAGCACATTGGTGAATAAACTTTCGACATCCAGGCTAGCTAATTTGTACTGCTCCGGAAAGTTAAGATGCTCGATGAGTTCTAGGAATTCGAAGGTTGAGCCGATCATCTATTTCTTCGGCATGTATTTTACAATGATGCTGTTGAGTTTCTTAGCTATTATTGCAGTAGGAGTTCCAATTTGAGATGCTATGGGGCGCATTGGTGGGTCGATGACGCCAATGTAAATTTTTGGGTTTGCGTAGATGTACTCTTGTTCATAGTGGCCGACTAACTTCGGGAGTTCAGCGCTATCTTTCATTGCATTGCATTCGGTGACGTGCTTGTTTATGCTTCGTTTCAGTTCTTCTGTTGGATTGTTTTCGACGAAACCTGCCACAGTTACTTCGTTATTGATAACACAAAAACTGAAACACTAGAAGTTCAGCTGAATTTAAAATCCGAGTTGAAGAACAAACCCTTGATAAGAATTTCCAGAGTCGATAAGCAAAATGTAGTAAGTAATAAAATCGAACGAAGCAAATACATCAGAAACCTTTGCATACAAAATAATGTATCACCAACATTTCAATACAATGTAAGCATTATACCAGCTTTTGTAAGTTCTGTACTATCAGCACAGTGCATTTTACAATGCTTAACAATGTTTGGCCGTTTCAGATGCATCTTACAGGTTTTAAAAAGCGAAGATGTTTCCTTTAAGGAAAGTAAGCCAAATGGATTCTAGAAATTTACAGCGGAAGCTTCTCGTTGAAATGGAATCTTCAATGGGCAGTGCAGCGTGTCTGTAAACAGCTATGCACAAAAGTCAAAGAACAAAGATTAACTTGGGAAATATCTATGAGTCGTTGAATTAAGCTTGCTGGGGAACGAATTAATAAGACTTCAGGTCCTGGTTACTGGTCGCCTGGATTTTTGGAGTTTTTACAGTCCGCATGATACTCGAAAGAATGTATAGTTTTCACCATGTCTGGGTGTACCCGTCGAGACTTGCTGGTGTTAAATAGAGTTTTTAGCAAAGCTCTGTTTCTTTTAGTTCGGTGCACAGACAGCTGTTACATTCTTGCGCAGTCCGGGCTGGCAGGTCCCAAAGCGTTTACAATGTCGATGCTGGTTTTAATTCGAATCACAATTTTATTTTAATTCCAAGTATCCGATTTATGCACTCCTGATCCATAAGTACATATGTCTGTCACCTAGAACTATGCACAAGTAAATCTCTAGTCGTCCGATATTAATTTGTTGATACCTTTAATTCGGTCGAAATTTTGGTATCGTAGCTCCAAATGTAAAATCTGATCCGTCAATTTTTTCACATCCAAGTTTATTATTTCGTACATACATATAATCTAAAGTCTTTACTTCATCCTTCTTACATATCAACATTATTATATTTGGACCTGAATATTAGATACGTGAAGCTTAAGACTTAAAATCCCAAAATATTATGATGATTGGGTTCAATATGTAGCGGCTAAAATATTTCATTCAGTACGTTTGTTCTAATTCTGTGAACTTGAGAGAGAAATTTTGCTAACAATCGGTGATGCGCTTAATTTTAATATGCCTAATTTGTTCTTATCACATAATTAGCTCTTTTTTCTCTAAACGTATTCCGAACCAATTAACGAATTTACCTTTATTTTGAAATTGAATGAAAAATGCATAAAATGAGATGACTTATGACGAAGACTACCAGTGCATAATATCGCTAGTTAATGATTTGGTTGCTCGTAGAATAGGACTAACGTTGGTTGAAATCTTGAAACGCTCTCTCTGAGCGACGATGACCGTTTTATATATACTGTATAAACGTTTGGCTATGATAAGACTGTGAAGATTCATGATATACGTAATGCATGACGTCACATAGTCGAACGAGACAGCTGAACAGCCTATGAGTGTTTCGATGAATATTCCCTTAAAAGTCGTCATTTGCGAGCTTCAAACCCGTAAGCACATAAATAATAGAAGAGAACACATACTAATAATTGAACAATAAATATAAATATGAATAGAAAATTGCAGGTAGCTGATGGAGGCTCCCTGATTGATTTAACTTCTTCGCAGCACTAAAGCTTTATTACTAGAGCCCGAATTTCTAGTCCTAAAAAAGTGGTCAAAATAGCGCTAAAAAGCTAGTCAAAATAGCACTTAAAAAAATCGGTATTGCAGTTATCATAGCAAAATAGTGTTTATTTATAGCAAAATAGTTCTTATTAGTAGCAAAATAGCACGTAAAACTTTTTCTGTTTTTTGGTCAAAATTCAGCCGTTTTCTTTCATTTGTAGCGATAAAAAAACTGAGATGAAGTTATTATTTTAATCGGAAACCATTTTTCTTCGCTCCACCTATGCACATATTGCATGGATAGGAACTTATATAGCTGTGAGCTTTCTTTATAGCGCTCAGTTTTGTGGTGTACTGTCTGTAAGAATGAAATAAAAGAAACTTATTTACTTTTAACAACTAACGTAACCTAACCCAGGTTACCGAACGACAGCTTCAGGTCAGGGTTACGTCAGGTGATTCACTAAAAGAACTCTCCTACCCCTGCATAAGCTCGGAGGAGCTCATATCTTAAATACCACTCAAATAAAAATTATGACCAAACTGAAGGCTTGAATCCTATAATAGACTCCAGTAATGTATAATGCTTTATTATAATAGGAACCTAACTTAATGCTCGGTTCCTACAGATAACTCTAGCGCCGGACTGTTCTAGGAGCTTACCTACCAAATAATTTAGCGGCCCAAGCAAGGATCAGAGCGTATATGTATCTGTCGAGAAACAATACGAGGAGAATACCTTAGAGTGGTGGTCGTGTAAAGTTCAAGCTTACACCTAACCTCCGCAGATGACACTTTACGTCGTTTATAGTCCAATTTGCTTACGTTTAAAGCCCCATCTAGCTATATATAAATATATATATATATATTACCGCTCGATGTCAGTTTATCAACGTCTAAAAAATGCGTCCGTACCTCTTCTGTAACTCCGTACATTGTACAACCGCGTGCGGGCAAGTTAGGTGCAGCATATTAGGGTACATAATTTGTAGAGAAGCAGCGGTTTTCTTCATTTGTGCTGCAGCGTCTGTCACCAGCAACAATATGCCCTGTTATACTTAATGGATTCTATCCAATGAAGCGATAAAGATGATGCAACGAACAGCGCTTCTGTTGTACTATTAGTGTATTCTGTTTGAGTGAAGTTTAACTGAAATACATATGTCAGATTCTCTGTTAAATTCAAGTGGGCCTATTATTGCTGTCATAAACTGCTCTCCCGTCGTATCAGTACACTCGTCCACTGCCAGCACTTGCGTAACGATTAATGTCGTTACCAGAATGTCAGTGACTAGCACAATTTCTCACCTTTTCTTTCCTAGGAAATTTAAATAAAGTTGAAACATGGCAAGCCTAATTTTATATTAATTACATATTCAGCGTTTCCTATTAATTAAATAATTTTATGTTTAATGGTACAAATACGTACTACGTTATGTTTTCATCGTGTTTATCTTTTATTCTATATGTTTGTTACCAAGATAACTCAACTAACTAGGAACGGATTTTTACGAAATTCACAGAGAATGTTTGGCAACATAGAGGTAACGGATGATTAACTTTTGGTGAAGATCCATTCAACCGTTTGCTTGTTTGTCGGCTTCTTTTTCCTATACAACAAGAAAAAATTATACACCGATTTTTATGAAATTTACGTGAGTTGTTGGGTATATCACGAAGAGTAAAATACTCACAATCTGAGTTGATCTGCTGGTTCACGTGTTTGTTTGCGTCTGTGTTTGATTATACGTTTGTTAGCAAAATAACCCAAAAAGTTATGTCACCTAGAAATACTATAAATGTCCTTAACAAGCTTTATCAATTAATATTCTGTATTACTGTTTTAAACCACTACTGGCCAGTCTCCATTGGTGTTTTTGACTAATATGTTTGTCAGAACGTTGTAAATAACATAGTTCGAAAAGTCATTGATGTATCTACAAGAAAATCACAGAAGCTCTTATTATTGACAGAGGTACCAAATTAATTATTAGATTTTGGTGATGGCTGATGATACAAAAGGAAATCATAGTTTCAGAGCCTATTAATATTTTTCGGTTCCGTTGCTTTGCTTAGCGGAGGTATGCAGTCTCAGAATGCTGTAGTTTACACTTTACATTCAGCTCACACTGCTCTTCACCAAACATTTTTTAACATACCACACAAGGTAAAATTTTTATATTCAAGTTTATTTCATGGTTTCACTTTCGATAAGAACATAACATTACTTATATTATTGCTTAGAACTAAGAGCCCGACCAACGAAGGCCTGAGGTCCTAACCTTCAATACTTCGGCTCGTCGATGCGACGTCCTTCGCCAACTTGTGTTCACGGCTACCCTAACAAAACTGAACACTGAGGGAAGCTGCACCTCCGTGTTGGAGCTAAGCAGTCAAGTTTAGAGCCTCCGTGTTGGAGCTAAGCAGTCAAGTTTAGAGCCTCCGTATTGAAGCTAAGCAGTCAAATTTAGAGCCTCCGTGTTGGAGCTAAACAGTCAAGTTTAGAGCCTCCGTGTTAGAGCTAAACAGTCAAGTTTAGAGCCTCCGTGTTGGAGCTGAACAGTCAAATTTAGAGCCTCCGTATTGGAGCTAAGCAGTCAAATTTAGAACCTCCGTGTTGGAGCTAAACAGTCAAGTTTAGAGCCTCCGTGTTAGAGCTAAACAGTCAAGTTTAGAGCCTCCGTGTTAGAGTTAAGCAGTCAAATTTAGAGCCTCCGTGTTGGAGCTAAGCAGTCAAATTTAGAGCCTCCGTGTTGGAGCTAAACAGTCAAGTTTAGAGCCTCCGTGTTGGAGCTAAGCAGTCAAGTTTAGAGCCTCCGTGTTGGAACTAAACAGCCAAGTTTAGAGCCTCCGTGTTGGAGCTAAAAAGCCAAGTTTAGAGCCTCCCTGCTGGAGCTAAACAGTGAAGTTTAGAGCCTCCGTGTTGGAGCTAAGCAGTCAAGTTTAGAGCCTCCGTGTTGGAGCTAATCAGTCAAGTGTAGACCCTCTGTGTTGGAGCTAAGCAGTCAAGTTTAGAGCCTCCGTTTCGGAGTTAAGCAATCAAGTTTAGAGCCTCCGTGTTGGAGCTAAGCAGTCAAGTTTAGAGCCTCCGTGTTGGAGCTAATCAGTCAAGTTTAAAGCCTCCGTGTTGGAGCTAAATAGTCAAGATTAGAGCCTCCGTGTTGGAGCTAAGCAGTCAAGTTTAGAGCCTCCGTGTTGGAGCAAAACAGCAAATTTCGAGTCTCTGTGGAGGTGCGCTAAGACCAGAACATCACACTGCACACGTCAGTGTAGAGGCACTAATTTCATAAGCTCACATGAGCCAAATTCCTAACTGCCCAGAATTTCCGGCCTCTGGCATTGGTTGAAGGTCGCTTCCTGAACTGTTGCTGGCAAAGCTCGCGGTCTGTGAACAATGGCTAATATTCTATCGGGTAATGACATCTCTGTACCGCCATAACACTAACGTATTTCAAATTTAGTGGTGCACTTCTGGAAGTGCGGGGGGCCATTAGCGGCTCAATGCCTTCAGTATTACCAGGCTTGGCTGTAGATACAGTTCCGTGTATGGATAACATATTCAAAGGCATACTGTGAAATTCAGGCCGCTGTATAGCATATATAAATACTGTACTCAAAATATGCGTATGATTTAAAAAAAAAAGAAGTTCAGGTTAGGTAGTAACCATTGTCCAGCTCGTTGAGTTCAATTTATAAAATCGGCTGCCAAAAATTCAAGTCCAATTAAAGACTAGTTAGTACTTAGTACCAGTAACGATTCGATATTTTTAAAAGCGATTTATTATTTTGAAAACACTTTTTATTGTCTCTAAAAGGAAATTACAGTTTTTTTCCAAATAAACCATTCCTAACTAATAGAAAGAGAAGTAAAAACTTTTAAAATAGAAAATAAACATTTTATTTCAATTAAAACTGGAGCACTCCCAGAGCGCAAACCTCCGCAGAGTTGCTAATATTGGTTCTGAAACTCTGATTTCTTTTTTATCAGCGCCAGTTAACTGGTCATTGGTGCCTATTGACAGTGATAACCGCTTCTGTGATTTTTGTGAAGATCCGCTGCTAGCTTTTTGAGTTACTTTCTGATGAACAGTTTGAGAACTATTAGTCAAATACACAAACGAACATCAGCAAATTTTATCATTTACGAAAATTACGGGATGTTATAAATGTCGAGAATATTTTCGTCGAGATCCGTTCAAAAACTTTTTGAGATATCTTGCTAACGAGTATAAAATCAAACTTAGAGGCAAACAAACAGACCAACAAACAAACAAACGAACAAACAGATCGTCACAAAATTTGTTCGTTTACTTTTCGTGATGTATCTAACAACTCGTGCAAAAAGACAAAAAAAAAAAAAAGAAAGGACCAATCTTCACCAAAAGCTAAACATCTGTTCATCCTAACATACCTAACAATCTCTGTGAATTTCGTAGAGATCCGTCCATAACTTCTAGAGTTATCTTGGTGGCAGACAGTCCAACAAACAGACAAACTCGGACTTCGCCTATAATTATATTCAGAAAATGGTATAAACTAATTTGGTTATTATTACTATAATGCATATACGTAATCTTATATTTCTATAATATTTCCCTATTTGCCTTATTTTATAGATAGATTTTTTTATAACTGTAATTTTGTGACTTTGTGTCTTGTGTCTGACCACTTGACGGAAGCGGGATGGGTCCCAAAAAGGCTTGTGACGGGTGCACGGAGGTCAGGAAATCCCTGGAAAGTCTACAGGAAGAAATCACAAAACT
>LQNS02278094.1:15537320-15555759 GCA_001587735.2 Parhyale hawaiensis
TATATACAATGAACAACAAAGGGCCCAGAACACTACCCTGTGGGACACCAGAAACCAAATCTAAAAACTCACTCCTCTTCCCATCAACAACTACACACTGACGTCTGTCAGATAAAAATTGACTAATATAGTATAGTATAGTATAGTAGAGAATGACCATACAAATGATAATGAAGTGATAGAATTACCAGTGTAGCAACTAGTGGCAACTAAATAAATGTTGAATTGCAATAATGTTGACGTCGAGCTTCACAAAAAAGTAGTTTAGATGCCACCTCGAGTAGAAATGTGGTATAGCAGCAGCTTGTGATAATTTGTTGCAACAGTACAAGAGGTTCAATCTATTTATGCTATGCATGGACTGCAATAAAACCCTAGAGACAAAATAATTAGACGTACATCAATAATAAATCTCCCACCGCCAGTAATGGCCAGTACCGATGAGAAGTGAAACTCTCCAGGAGTGGCATTTCGCCAACAATGCTTTACACGACTCGAGGAAAAAGTTACCTGAAGAGCGTATTTCAACTGGTCTGAGCTCGGCCAAGTTATTTCGTTGCGTTCCTGGTAATTCTGAGCAACTTTTTGACTAGTTTTTTCTTGTTATTTATTCACTACTAGGGTATGTAACGCAGCCGTTTTTCTCAACACTAAGCTTTCAATGGTGGCGATTGCGACTGCACTAGCAAATGTATAACATGAATTTGTTTCCATCTTATTACGATGGTAGCCAGCATGAAACGTACATGTCAAAGTTTCGTTTATGACCTACAAGATCGTACAAAACATTCAGTCGCTGTGCACTACGTATATGGATTAAAAAGAAACTGGAGTGCAAACAATCATAAAATTTGTAAAATTATGTTTCTATGTAACTTCTAATAATTTTACCCGATACTATTTGACTGCAAGTTCTATTCGCCCATGCGAGTGCATCAACATGTCACAGCAAGCTTGGTGTTCAAGTAGTTTTATCCCTTCGAAATCAGGGAAATCGTCTGCGCACGCCTCAAAGGGTCTCTAGATATTTAACTACTTTCATTTACAAAACAATAAAATTCGATATAGATTCGCTTTATGAAAGACTAAACTCAGTGGTTTTGCCAAAAGTTTTCGATGGAAAACAATGGAAACTTGCATATTTAAGCATATATTTCGTGTCGTAAAAAATGGAGTTTGGCGAAACTGTCTTAATATTAAAATATTTTTTAAAACTGCATCAAGTAACAGGTTTATCTTTGCGCACTATTGTAAAATATTGAACCAAGCGCAATGGTGTGATGTGATACAAGTTTTATTGTGAAATTATAAAACATTCAGAGCAATTTTCACTGATATTTCCTTATTCTAGACAAATGAACTAATATTAAATACAAATTATACAGCATGCCCAAATTTATACTTCAAGAGCAGTTAATTCGAGCGTGGCATAATACGAATCTCACCAGAAGTTCCCTTCCATTACGTCAAAACTACAACATGCTGCAATCTGTTGTCGCACCCTTTATGAAAGTACCTTGCAACCATCAGAGTAGTGGCGTCGATTCGGGGCTTACGGGCTCTGACGGCAGAGAAAGTTGCTAGTGTGACTCCGGCTTAGGTCTATAGTGACCCACGCCGTCAATACATGACGGCAGAAAATAATACTTCAAGAAAGCCTTGTTGCCCTTGTCTTCCTTCCCGGTTCTATATTTCAGTATTGCTCAATTTTTTTTTTTTCGTTGAGTTAGGGCTCATTCGATTGCAGATTAAAGTCAATCTAAGCTAATTTCACTCATCGGAAACAATAGACTAGAGCATTGTTTTAGCCACTCTGAATCGTGTTGCAGTCGGTAGAGGCAACTCTGGTACTCTTGAGACAGCTAGGAAAACTCCATTTTACCGAGCATAATAAGTTTCCGGCAGTCCCAATGGTAATTAGCCTTGTAATTTAAGGTTAACGCTTAAGTTTCGATTCAACGAGGCGGAGGAGAGGCAGGAGCCTCAGGTTTCGGACGGGTGGCATTGGCTCATGTAGACTGTGACGAGCCAAAAGAGCCCCTACTAAATTTGGCACTTTGAACCCAGACCAAGGAGGATTAAAAGAAAGGAAGGAGCCAGGAGCCTCGTCCGTGAAACTCAAGTTTCCGGTGTGGCTGCTGATAGTCGCCGTATGCACCAATCGCACATTAATACTTCACTTTGTTTGTTTCTCCCGCATCACTTCCAACAATGAGATTAATGTGTGTTCGTTAGTTACAGTCGCCGGGTGCCAGAGGTATACACTTTCATGAACGCGTCACAGCCACACCGGAATGGCTGGAACGCTGGCTGGGCAAGACCAACGAGCTCAAGTAGAGGAGGAGGGAACACTGTGGCTCATTCACAGATTCGCCAGTGAATCAACCAGATCTTCAATGGCTGTGGAAGTAATGGGGGACCAGTGAGTTTTACGCTGGAGCAGCAGACAAACCGAGTTACTGATATGCAATTGGTGCATATGCGACTGGCTGCAGCCATAAGAGACTCTTTACTGATATGTGATTGGTGCATACGACAATTGGCTGACAGCCATAAGAGACTCTTGGCTTCACGGGCGAGGCTCCTGGCTCCCTCTTCTCTAAAGACGCTCCTTGACCAAGACAAACGGTATTTGCAGTAGAAGAACAATCTAGTTTCTATGTTACCATCTAGGCCTATGCGTCATAGCACTTAAGAGAAAGACGTCAAGTAGTTACAACACCTTTTTTGAGAGGGGTGAGCTTTGCAAAATGCATTGTTCCTTAAGGAACTTCTTTACTGCTAATATAAGGCTAGAATTTACTCCTAACTCATCCCTTTTGCACCTAACTTTTATCTTGTTAATTCTTTGAAATCGTGACGGAAACACGGATTAACCAAGCAAGCAAGGTACCAACCAGCAGATTGTTTACTATGATATAGTGGGACGAAATTCCAGCCTCAACACTAAATAAGTTCCTCACCTGAAGACGCTGCATTTTCTGCAGCCCCCCACTCAAAAAATAGCTATTCTCCTTTACCTCTTTTCTTGAACTTGGGAGATCGCAGGTTTCTCTTCTACAAATCATTGGTTGCTCCCAATGCTTCCTCACATGTAGGACACATTATCAGCAGCACCAAACGCATCACTTTATTTCGCTTCTATTTGCATTTTTTATCTATTCCTGGCTTTCTCTCTCCTATAATGAAACGTTTCACTAGAGATAACGCAACCCGCACAATCGCTTAAATTGAAATTCTACTTATTGGATATACGTACGACTCCCATCCCCCCACCACAATGGCACTGAAGCTGCGTTGGTGCTCAGCTGGAGTGGCTAGATTACCTTTTCCATGTGGTTGGCTTGCAGAGTTCCGAAATGACAGTGCAAGGGAAGACTGGTGA
Source organism: Parhyale hawaiensis (assembly GCA_001587735.2). Taxonomy (NCBI): domain Eukaryota; kingdom Metazoa; phylum Arthropoda; class Malacostraca; order Amphipoda; family Hyalidae; genus Parhyale; species Parhyale hawaiensis. The sequence continues at coordinate 15,540,706 of LQNS02278094.1, forward strand.
GATAAGGAAACGGAGTTGGAGCTAAGTGGAGCGTATTCGGGCGAGGCGGAGAGTACAGTTGCCCTCCCAGGACTGTAGGGGAGGCATTCCAGAAAAGGTGCTGAAGAGTCAATGGTACAGCTACGGTTGCAAGTGATAGCTAGCTTTATTATCACCCGTGAGGGATGCGAGAGCGGTGATACTATTTTCCATTTACGGCTCGGTATTATGCCTGTTTGTTTGTCTATTTGTTTGTCTGTCCACGCAAAAAGAAGCCGAAGGAGTTGAACCATCAGTACAATAATGTTTTTTATAGGCAGTCAGGTGGGTTGACTGAGACGTGAAAAATGCCAAATATCTAGAATTAGCTGGCCATCAAAAACGACAGCGTTGAATTTGCAACTCCTAAAAAGAAGAGGTAGAACGAGTAGAGCCATCATTAAAGTCTCTTTCAGGCAATCAGGTGGGTTGACATAGATGTTAAATATACAAATACTTATGCATTAAGTTCGCCATCAAAAATGATGGCGTTGAATGCCCAACTCTGGACTCATCATTTTTCGTGGGTGATGGTCTTACGCCTCGAGGCATTTTAATTTACACAATAATGATCGTGAGAAACAAATACTGATGCTTGTCTCTGGTGAAATTATCAGTAGCGACAGGGTCAATTCCACAGTTATACTTGAACTTGAGTGACTAGGGAAACCTTACCTTTCCAAATCCAATCAATTTTTACAAATATATATATAAAACATATCATTACGTAACTTTCGTAAGCCTAATAAAACCCAATTGTTTAATATTTGACACCACAAAAAGTCGCCACATGGGCTGATACGAACATGTGACATTTTTACGATATTGTTCGCTTAACAAAAATACCCTCATGTACAGAAACACACCGGCTACGCTTTGGTAAAACTTTGCGGAGCTATATAGGCAAGAGGAAGCCCGTGTTGCCCATAATCAAAAGATGTCATCACGCAGAGAACACACAGATGACGCCATCATACGCTGCGTGAATATTTTTGTTAAAGTTTTAGCAACGCAATGTTTATTCACAGTCTGTGCAGTATAGCCTTAAGATATATAATATATTTAAATACATAACATCATAGCGGTGTTCATTACAAGTGCTTGAAAAATGGAGCCACAAACTTTTGCAACACCTTCTTCGCTACTCCTTCATTCAGTTGCTGCTTCAGAACAACCACTAAAAAATTAATGTGCTTTGAGAGCATTTGAGAGCACATACCTCTGCCGTAAAAAGCAATGCTAAAAAAAATCGAATTGATCCTGAAACCAGGATTTTCTTTTTATCATAAATAAAATTTAGTCATTTGTGCCTATTGGCATTACCGATAATAATAGTTTGTATAATTTTTTAAGAAACCTCTTTAACTTTCAGAGTAACGTTCTGATGAACACCAAGACAACTAGAACGCCTCGAGGCGTATGACCATCACCCGCAGTAGGGGCAAATGCAACGCAGTCATTTTTACAATTCAATTTAAAAATTCTTTCCACCTTCCTAAAACTTGTAAGACAGTCACATGTCAACTTCCTTAGCACAATGCGTTTGAAAATTTTTCCAGTGGGCGTCTGCAGGAATAGCACTGATGAAGTACAATAAACAGGACGTGATTGATGGAAAATTGGACGTGATGGACAAAAAAAAAACGGTTTTCAGATTTTGAATCACAAGTTGGAACTGTTAAAAATACAGCTCAAAGAATTTCGAAAACAAATTGCTTATTCTTCTGTGTTAGCTTAAAGAACTTAGATACTGTTTCCCAATCTGATCAGGTATTAGCAAGATGCACACCCGCCATATTCTCCTTTTTTGAATTGTACCAAAGTAAAAACTAAGCTCAGTGACTGTTTTTGTTATAAAAAACACAAACAGTTCTTCGTCTCCATCTACAAAACGATGGATAGTCAGTAATTGCAATTTTTTCGATATCGTGGCGACATTAATTCTTCAATGAAAAGAAAACAAAAAAAAAAAAAAATAGCGTTCCTAAGGCCAGCTATTGTTTTAGAGGTTTTGTAATAGCTGTACCTGAAATACGAGGCGATCGTAATTACACAAATCATCCAACTCCAATTTTAAGGCATTGCATACATAGATACTGGAATACATGTACCTCTGATGTTTCAAGCTAGAAGAGAGCTCCCTTTAACACGACTACAGTTCCTGGAAAAAAATGTTTAAATTAGTGCTCAGCTATTTTATTCTTAGAGTGACAATGTACGCTGTCAACTATAGAAACGCGCTGTCTCAAGCGCTGTAGAGCATATCACCGCTACCGAGGTATAATTCTCTTAAAGACCTTTATATATTCTTCTGTCTGCTAATTGACTTGGTTCTCTGTATCTGTCCATTTATGTCACACTTGAGGGGATTACATAGCCCAGGAATGTAATCGTCTTACAACTATCTGTGATGCCTACGCCTGAGAACAAGGTTGTGTCGACGGAAGTGTGTCGCTAATTTACAGCATCGGCAGTAATTCGTTTTCTTGATTTCTGAAGCATAAAAAAGAGAGTAAAAAGGCTTTTATGAAATAGAGTTAGAAGCTCTATGTTCTTTTATTAAACCATTCAAAATAGGTTAGAGCCCACTGTTGCAAAAACCTGTACGATGGATTTGTGAATTCAAGCTCACTGTTTGTTAATTTTTATCTGCTCAGACAAAGGATTTCTCAATTGAATGAACTTCCACTGGCACACATTCTCATAAATAGAACTAAAAATAATGAGATCTGTTCTATCGAAAATGCTTTCTGCCAACGTTTAAGATAACCTTTCAAAATTTAGCATTTGTCTTATCTTATTTTTAACAGGGTATATGTATAAGTTAAAAAGTATCAAGTAGGCGGGTTGGTAAAGTGGGTTTTGCAGAGCAGTATTACCACCACCACTAACAGAAACAATGAGGAGTCAAAACAAATTTTTTGACTTCGTGTTTTTAAAATACGCCATTTTAAAAACAATTCGATCTTTGCCCGTACTCTTCGTTGACAGCAAAAGGAACTCTGCCTAGAAATGCTTTGCTATGATGTGTAGTTGCACTGCTTCTCTGCTTTCTTCGTCAACAACCCCACTTACTGATCGAGTGACTGCTTCCGTTTGCATGCTTTTAAGCGCAGTGCTCTTGTTCGCATTCACTTAGGGCGCAGCCATCGACTGGGCGGCGAAATGGCGACTTCGATGCCTTGACATGTCCGGAACTTCAGGCAGGTGCGCTGGCTTTGAGCCGTTGAAACGAATTGCAAGCGCTGACCTTGAACCGGTTAACCTTGAGATTTCCACAAACTTAACCTTGCTCTGTAAACAAGAGTTTTCCGCAGACTCAGCAAAAAAGGGTCGCTTCTACCCTTGAAGTACTAAGAAAAATGGCAAAACCAACGCTCCTGATTGAAATTTCAGACAAGTCAAGTTCAAAATTTCGAAATCGATGGCCAGTCGAATTCATCCGTAAACTAGTAAATTGAGGCACAATTGCCAACAAGGTTCAACCATATTATCTGCAAAACAAAGAAGTGGTTAATGAAACAATCTGTCTCTGTTTGCAATGTCCCTTTAAGCCCAGTGCCCACGTAACTACTTTTGTTGCTGCTAGTAGCCTAGAGGCAACTCAACTAATCTGTTTACATAGTCGCAGCACAGCTTCAATTTTCGAAATTTATAACTGCATAAGAAATTGTCCAAAACCTCAGTCGCTATTGCAATTTCTACACCATAGCAAGTTGCAATGGCGTACTTTCAACTATCGCTCTTAGTTATTAGCAGTTCAAGTACACAAAGATTTATATTTTAAGAAGTGGTGCCCGATATTCATGGACTTCATGCTGAAATCACGGCTACCTTACGCAGTCAGACTAGTTGAGTTGACTCTAGGCTGCTAGGGGCAAAGATAGCTGTTACGTGGGCACCGGGCTTTAAACTCACATTACAATACCGACATTTCCAATATACTGCTAATTTGTTTACGCTGCCAATATTCTTACCTTCACCAGTGAGGTTGAGTTTTTGTCAGAGTATGTCGGTCTCTTTGTTATTCTGCTATTGTGTCTCTTTATGTGTCATCAAGATAACTGCGAAAGGTATGGAAAGAGAATGTTAGGAAGAACTGATAATTAACTTTTGGTGAAGATCTTTCCAACCGTTTCTTTGTCCGATGATTTTTTCTTGTTACCAAACTCAAAAAGTTACTAAATGAATTCCAAGAAATTTTCAGGAATTGTTAAGAATGGAACGACAAGCAGCTGACCGAATTGTTGTGATGATCTGTCAGCCGTTTGTCGCTACGTTAGTTTTTATGTTTGTCAGAACACAACTGAAAAGTTACAGACGGACTCTCATCAAATTTGCAGGAAATTATTGTAAGAATTAGCATATATAACCAAATTTTTATGGTAATATGTTTGTTNATCAGCATTTATTTTGCAATTCAATTTAAAAATTCTTTCCACCTTCCTAAAACTTGTAAGACAGTCACATGTCAACTTCCTTAGCACAATGCGGGAATAAAACTTTGTAACCGCATATAAAACACTGTATTAAAATTCATCACAACGTTTCGACCAGGACACGTTGGTCATCATCAGGTTCTCGAATTTAAAAGTTTGAAATTTGTCAGCTGCAAAAAGAAATAAATGAAAAGTAATTATACATACGTGTCAAAATGAATAAACTGAATATCTTTCCTATTTAAAATGCATATAAAAGACATATTCAATCCTAATATTGCACAGAATGAACAGGTACAGAGAGACAAATTTGTACTTGTCTAACTACTATATTGACCACCGCACCAGGTTCTACAGTACATGTGCACACAACGAAAGCAAGAAACAGAATGACACCTGCCCGCCACTGCGAGCCCCCTTTTCACATTGCCCCTTCGAGAATGTTCTCGTTCAGTACAGTTTCAATACATTGTAACCTTAATCATACTTAACGTTAATATATGGATTTTCTTGCTTTATAATGATAGCTTCGGCAATTTTCAAGTCTATGATGTTGTGGCTGCTGAAAACTATTGGAAAATTGTTAATTAAGGTCTCTGTTGGGGGAACATTCATATGGTGATCATAAGAGTAATGGGATTTAATATTGCTCGGGCTATACCTATGCTGTTTGCAACGCTTTGACAGGGCATTCGTCGTGTAACCTATATAAAGCGCATTACAGCGCTCCTCAGTACATTCGAAGCGGTACACGACTCTTGCCCTGTCTGCGGTCGGTTTGGCTGGTCTAGTTGAAAAACAAGAACTTAGTTTGAATGGTTTGTAATACGGCACTATTTTGACAGATGAATTATCATTCGTGGGTTTCACGTGGCGATGAATGATATTTTTCAGAGTTTTACGGTCAGTTTCGAAAGTAGAAGTATTGTCTAGCTGCACATAGAATGGAATAGAATTTTCATCTGTTCTGTTATTATTGGCGGTGAAACTCTGATCTAATATTCTGGAGATTATATTCTCGATCATCGCCTGTGGATAACCGGAATTAGCAAAGAGCTGCTTAAGTCTAAGGATCTCAGTATGGAATTCCGGCCAGGAGCTTGACAATTTTACCGCACGGCGTACCAGAGTCTTTACAACGGATTTCTTATAGCTTAGAAGTGTATGCGAGTCAAAGTTTGCATAATTGCCATTATTGGTAGGTTTAACATAAACAGAAGTTTGAATGCGACCATTTTGAATTGTTAACTGGACATCTAAAAAATTAAAGCTATTGTTCTGCATCAATTCCTGGTGCAAATGCTATTCCTATGGGAATTTTAAGTACGAATATCTATAAACAAAACAAAACCTGAGGTGCTAACGAAATTCTAGTAACAGATCTAAAATTAGCGTCAGATATTGAGGCAACAAGAAAAGAATTTTTTTTTGCACAGTCTAATCATTCGAGTTTGTCACCGTGTTGCTCAAGCTACAAAATAGAACACAGCTCTCTGACTTGACCGTGAGCATTTCCGTTAGTCCTCTGGTAATTACGCATTTGTTTTTCCGAAGAGACAAAACATTCGATCGGACTGTTAGCCGAGAGAACGCTTTCAAAAGACTGTCACGTGAACAGACCCTAGCTTCAGTGTATACCATTGAATCGTGAAAATGAGCGTTCGGTAATCATTTATTGAGAACTTAGCACAGGCAAGAGCATCACTTTGTATCTATGTCCAACGCCGACGTTTTCTTTGTATTTTTCCTCTTGCAGAATTTCACATACAATCAAAACTTATTTTTCGCTGGTATTTGTGTGTCAATGATCATTATTTTTAATTGTATAATTAATACCAAAGTGTTCAACATGTTGTGTGATGAGATACTTTTCGAATCCAAATGCGTATATGCCTCTCTAGAGAAATGTTTTACAAGTTTTCAAATTTCATTTTTTAATGGAGTAATACAATACTTGTTCACGCTATTTTGAATAGTACAGTATATAATAAAAATCTGCCTATATAAAATGTTTGACACAACACCTGCGCATACTACTTTTCTAATGTGACACTTTGTAGTGATTGTACTGCAGTGGTAGGCCGTTGATAATTTCCCATTTTTATTGTCGAAATCTTTACTGGCGCTAACGTTTTTTTTCCTTCAGAGTTTCTGTTATCGATTTCGTCAGAAGTCCTTCATGGTTTCGATCAGCTAATACCGGTAACTTACTAACAAACGATTATCCCTTCTAAACATGATCGACTTTTAATTAAGAAACTACTGGGTGCCCACAACGGCTTCCCGCAAATATCGTTATGAAGAATCTAATGAACACTACACACGTATAATATACAGCAATGTGTATGTTGACAATAAGCTTGCTAAAACCTATCAAACTACGAGCGCGCGTCTCTGACCAGCGTATTGTGAAGAAAAGCAGTTCTGCTTGTGACAGAAGTGTCATTGCAAGCAGCCAAAATATTATGCACTCAATAGTATACTAACATCTCCAATCTATTTTATTATTGTTGGTAGAATCGTCTCAATAAACAGTAAACCAAGACAGCCAAAGCCGAGCAAGTTCCTTAAGGTTTACTAAGCGGCATTTCAAAGAAATGGGACACGACAAGAAAACAAAATCGCATCATCGCGGCTGAGTCCGGTGATGGCCTGGGAGACAAAAATCCGATCGGCACCCGAGCTCTGCAGTCCTGCTCCCGAAAGAATCTCACCGATTTCCTTTCACAGAAGATGGACAGTTGGAAAGATAAAGAGCACTGCCCCTCGATGTTCTACGGGGAAAGTTTCGAGAAAAGCTCAGCATATAAACTCAACAAATTCGTTGTTTATTGTTTCCCAGCCCTTTTGTGCTCTTTATACCTCTGTATAGCTGCGATGTTATGGGTCAACATGAAGTATAGGCTTGCAGTTTGAGAGATTTTAATTTTGATACTTGGTGGACTTGCATGATAATTGATCAAGCGCGTGTTATTTTGGTGCATCACGACGAGTGATAGATAATATCCCATCTTGCTTTTTATTACTTCGTGAATTATATTGCATAACTAAGTTTCTGTCTGTTTGAATGTTATGGCGAGTTTACTAGTCATTCATAATTATCAACGCGTTCACTCATCCACTCGTGTGAATGTTTTGTAGCGTAGTTGTTTGTAAAACTTTGTGTACGCAAAGAAATGTTAGTAAAATGTTAACCTTCAAATCATTCTCCTCTGCAAGTGTCACTAAACGAGTTATGGATGTCTTTTCAGCTTCGAAGTGAAATAAAACTCAGAAGACAGGGCACTTATTATTATTATTATTATTATTAAAACTTCACGCTTGAGCTCTCATGGACAGGTAATACAACCCAAATGAAGCATCTTGCAACACCGGGAAGCCCAAAACGCTGCTATTTCTAAGGCACACGAACACATTCGGAAGAGCGAATGAGCGAATACACGATGATATCAATGACGTGTGAACTCGCCCTAAGATAGATGTGCACCAAACTGCATCCCATGGCATTCCAAGAAGGCTATGACAAATTTGATCTGGCGCATACAAGCAGGCGTAAAATGTTTATAGCGCTTATTGCTGCTTGTTCACGTGGTTGTGAATAATATTTTCAATGCTGCTGCCAGGAAAATTTTGTCACTGGTTCCTTTACTGCCACGCTCGATTAGCAAAACCACCCCTGAAGAATTTATTTGGAAAGTAATTTATTCCACAATTGGCATAGCTGTGAACTAGTGTCAGTTTTGCATTTTAATTAAAATTGAAAGGAACTATAGCTGCTGGACTTGTTTACAGAAACTCAATCCTGTCTTAGACGTTCTGCTGTTCCGGTTTGTTGAGAGTTTGCTAAAAAAATAATTCTGCTCCCGTGCGCTGCAGAGAACGCGTTATTTTTTTTACTTGGAAATGTTTAATTGTGTGGACGTTTAACTTACTGGTCTGTTACAGCCCTACTTCTCGGGCCATGGGTGGTGGACTTTTGATGATCTGTTCAGCATGTGGTCCCCGAAATAGATACTCCCTCCAATGGATTGGAGGGAGTAAAAGAGTAAAAGAATGTAAAAAGAATACGAAAATGTCGTTATTTAGCGTCCGCACTAGAAGTCAGGTTTTTATCGAGTTTGTCTGTTAGGAATTACTAGAAATGTCAAAAGACAAAAATGGACACATTTTGGTGATGACTGGTTCGTTCATTCTTATGTCTGACTATTTATTTCTTTTCGTGTTTGTCAGGATATAGCTAACTCAAATGTTACGGACGGATCGTCAAGAAAATTATATACACTGTTATTTACAAGAGGCACAAATGACCAAATTTGGGAGACAATGAAATAAATGAACTGGTGGTTCGTGACCTACACTATAATTTTTCATTAATGAAATTTGCAGGAGTTGTTAGAAACAGTAAAAAACATAAATGACAAAATTTTGGTAATGATGGGTTTGTTCGTTTGTGTGCTTGATTAATGTTTATCAAAATTTTTTCAGGTATATAGGTAACTCAAAATGTTTTCAATGGATCTTCATGACATTTGTAAGAATGTAAGAATAGTTGTTGAAATGCACAAATTATCAAATTTTGATGATGGTCAGTTTTTCCGCTTGTTCACTGATGTTTACCAGAACTTAAGTCATGCATGAACTTAAGGACTGATTATCAAAAAATTATAGAACTTTTTATTACTGACATAAGACACAAAGACCAGATTTTGGTGCTGATAAAGAAGAAATTATCCTTTTAGAACCCATATCGAGCTTACGTTAACGATGCTTTGCTTAGGGGCGGTATGCACTCTCAGAGTGCTCTAGTTTAGCCAGTTACCTGTGTCTGTGCGGGAACAAGTACACGGTCGCTAGACTTTGGTCACTTTTTGAGGTATGAACAGGAAATAAATAAAGAGCACAGAAATGGATGAAAGTCAATAGTTCCGAGTCTTTGTTGGTGTTCAAGCTTGATGGGAGTAGTCGTTGTCTCAATGACTACCATGTAAAAATTCCCAATTACGCTGCCACGTCTCGCTTAATGAAAAAACAGGTTTTCCTGAATTTGACGCTTTTCAGCACTTCCCTTTATCTTTTTCATTCGTTTATGTTCCTGTACAATGGCGCTCAACAGTGCATGCAATCGTACACTAAAAGTTGAAGGTAACCAATTTTTTTCAAACCAGTATTTTTTTATTATGTTCTGTTTACCTCTCAAGATTCTACAGGCAAAGTCTATGACCCCTTATACTATAGGTAGCGGAGCACAGCACCTGTGATCTGCACTGTAGTTATACAATTTACAAAGAACCCATGTAGCTAATAGCAACATATGGAAAGGATTTTAAGCAAAAAACTGTAACATTGTTATCAAAACGTCTTTCTCGGGACACCACTGACAAGTAGTGCCTCCACCAAACTCCCATGGCCCTGCCACTCACAGACCGGCATTAGCAAAAAAAGAAAAAATAGGAAAGAAAGAATGAAAAATCTAGCGTGTCCTTCGAGAGGTAGGGAGAGGAACTGACAGTGGAACGCCGGGCACACCGCTATCCCAGCGGCTAAAATTGTTATGTTAATAATATGTAGAATAAAAAATGCTATGATGTAACATTTGGTAATATTATCCTTGCAATGCTGAAATAATATAATTTTTGCACTATTATTTGAATCTTAAGAGAACATTGTTCGGAAATATTAAAATAATATTGTTGCATATTGTTAGATGAACTATGTAATAAACAAATATTGAAACGTTTCTAATATTGTTTTAATATTAATAGAACATTATCTTCTCATAACTGTCAAATTTTGGTTATTCTGAAATATTGTTCCATTACATTTATATATATTATTTTATTGTTATGATGTCCATGTTATTTTACTGTTATTTACCAATATCAAAATATTACCCGCCAGACCCTGGAAAGACCGAGGGTGCAGCCGGCGCCGTGTGGTTCCGCTAAGGCTTCAGTGGAGGGATCCTGGGACGAGTTACCCACTCAGGCGTAACATGTCCTTCGAGAAAAACGGGGCAGGAGAGGCTTAGGCATAAACAAAGTTATTTGCCAGTTTTATCTAGTACCTTAATTGCAAAAGCAGATTCGACTCCGCCATAGACGCCAAACAACGGATGATCAGATTCTAGATATGTACTCTGTTCTATACATTACAGTAAGTTTGCACATATACAGATGTAAACTTCATGTGATACTAGTTAAAATTACACATTCGAACATTTATCTCTCGTATACAGTGGGCAAAATTTGAAAATAAGTAAGTGTGAAATAAGAATTCAAACGGTGACTCAACCAAGTCACAGGCGTGCGCGGTATATTTTGTGAGTCTAAAACATTATTTTAATATTATGTTTATTATTTTTTTAATATTGAAGAAGTATATTGTACTTATTAGTCTAAAACATCAGTTTAATATTTGGAAGAAAGTTGAATCGAGATTTTGTTGAACATTAAATCAATGTTAGGATAAAATATGGATGAGTAACAATATTACATATTATTATGGTATAAGATATAAACACAACAAAGAAATATTACGTTGTAATCTCAAAATAACATGATAATAACATACCAGAAATAATATGTAACATGAAAAAACATTGCAACTTTATAATAATATTAAGTGCATTGAGGTGCATTGCCTCACTTGAGGGTCCCCACATCCAGACCTCATCCTGGCTCATACGCCGCCCTAGCGGCAGCCGCGGGTAGGCTACGCCGATGAGAAGGGATACGCGCTGAGTCGCTTGAAATCGACCTTGCTTTGGTCGCCTCTTAATTACGTCACGTATAAGACGGGTGTGAAATTCTTACGCCCCCACTCTAGGGCGTATTTCTCATGCAGACTTTGAGCCCAAGAGATTCAAACTGTCTTCCAATGGGTAACAACCCCACTCTGGCTAGGAAGTGGAAGTCTAAATAAATGTAGAATTTTTAGCTTTGTATCAGTCTGTATACTCTGAATTATTGTGTAGATATTGGTGTGAAAATGAGTAGGGGCATGAGCCATCTTCAAGATTGAAAAGAGGAATTCAGTGGCTCATAATATTCTTCCTCGCTTGCCCCTCCTTCAAACTATGAGCCAAATTTACAGCTCCTTCCACAGGGTATTGAAAATATGCCTATGCCAAAGTACAACCAACACTGCGACTAACATAAATCTAACACAATGGTTCAGCATTGCGGAATCTTAATCAACCAGTATCGTAAGTCTATCGCTTTGTCCATCATTGCTTACTAAGACCTTTGTGTAAACGGAGTAAAAGATAGTGATGTTTATTGGTATGTTATTTTTTTACTCTCTTGCAATACGTGCTTCTTACGATTAGCGACAACCTTTTGTCATTGGGCTCAGCCTTCGCAACCGCAGGGGCTCCATTTCATTCTTGTTTGTTCCTGGCCCTGCGTAGACTTGTAAGTGTCCACTGTGTATAACTGTGTAACTACTTAAAGCCATGGAAATACAGTTTCCGTTTATGGGTGTTTGATACAAAGCGATAATACTGCGTTAAAAATTAGTCTTATTTCTGTAGGTGCGCGTATGCGAAAACGTACTTGGTAGAATTGTCTTTTCTTCCTGCAGTGTCATAGAACACAGGCGCCACCTCTGTGGTCAAGGGGATAAAACTTTGTGCCTAATTTAAATTACCAGTGAGGTATTGTGTATGGGCTGTAACCATATTTTTACATAGCTGACAGTAGGTTTTACGACTAAAAGGATCCGTCTGTTGTTGAATCATCCTTTTATTGTGTATTGTGCACTGCGACTCAAATTAAAATGCTCTTTTATACCAAGTAGATTTTCAATATCAGTACTTAATTTAGCGGTTTTATGACACTCATGCGTACGAAGTACTAAGCTAAGAAGTGTACAACAAATTCAACGTCAGAAAGCGAGTCTTTCACTTATAACCTGCATGTAGAAGCAGCTTCATGTATGGAAGCTTTATTCCTTCTCTTCCCTGCTGAGATAATATCCAAGATATCCAAAGCTTCTACTGTCTAATGCAAAAAGCGTAACGGTCGTACTAACGCGCGAACTAAAGAAAGAACGTAAGGAGGAACAGTGAATTATAATATGACAAGAAATCCAAAAAAATGTGAAGCGTAAATGAACTTGCGGATCTATGGCTTTCGCCATTGCAACACAAAACTAGAGCTAATGTCCGATAGTGCGATTTTTCGCTTCGAAGCCAATGCTAAAGGACAGAATGATCGACGGACATGGAGACAAAATTAGGCTGGCGAATTATCACGAGATTTTAATCTTTTTTTCATCGTAACATTCCTAATAGTTTCTGTAAAAATTTCATAGAAATCCGTACATGACTTTTTGAGTCACACTGATAAGAGAAAACCAACGCAAAAACAATAACTCATATATGGGAGGAGGTAACTACCATTATTCCTGTGAACCTTGAAACAATAACCATTACATTTCTCTGTTCATATCTGACTAGCAGTAATCTAATACACAATTCAGGTGCATCCTGTGACTAATTAAACTCAGAGTTCAATGAACAGCTATTCTGCATTGAGATGCAAATCGTAAACAACTGCCGTGTATTAATTATGAGCAAAACATAAGCAATTGCTGTGTATTAATTATGCCCCCTGATCCGCCGGTAAGCTAGGGCAACGTTACCGTTACATAATTGCTTTTCTATTAAATTTTGTTGAAGTTTTTGTCTCGAGTAACGATTCGTTGAAGCAAATTACTCGAGTGATGTGGTCAGCATTTAGTTCCAGCGCAGTTTTGGCCCTCTTTGGTAGGCCATGTTACGTTTTCAGACTTCTGCATGAGACTTATGCGCCACCATGTGACAACTTGTATTGACAAGAGGTGGGCACTAAGAGACACCTGCGGCCACTTGCGACCTGGTTACAATAGTAAAAAAAAAGGCCGGAGATATGCAGTCTCTCTACATATTGTCACTCCTGTGCCCATGTCGCGAGTGCCCTCCTCCTGCTCGTACTTTTCCCTATATCCAAATATTTAATTTTTTGTACCTGTTTCAGAAGCAGAGTATAACTAGAACACTTTCGAATATTCCAGTGTTGTTGCTAAGCGACAGCTGTAAAAAGTAACATTGACTCCATTACTTTTTTTCGCAATGCAATTTGAGTAAGGCCACCTAACTGTGGTGAAGTGCATCGATTAAAATTTAGTGTTCAACCTTGTAATAAATAGAACACCAATATGAAATATAAGTACTTCCGGCTGATGTCCTCGAATGAAATATCGAATACAGTTTATGAGACTGCTGGGATAGAGAGCTCGTTGTAGAATGAGCATCAAAACGTCTTTTTTTTTTTTACTAATAACCGACACAATACACGAGAAGCTGTCCCTTTTGAGCGCAACTGCAGGTTCAGTTGAGCACTGTTGCCTGCCTTGCTATAGTTGGGGCCGGGCGAGAAGTAGAGGAATGTTGTAGATAGGTTGTCAGAATTGCAGGTCTTTCCGAGTGAACTTTAACATCAAAAGAAGGAAAAATATTGCGGGCAATTAATTACTGAGGCACGCTTAAAGGTGAACACTGATAAGAACTACGCCGAGAAGATTGTGGCGCTGGCGTTGATTTAATGTGTGTTATGAGACTTGAGTACAGGGATGGCTTCGTTAAACTCGGCACCCAAGAAAAAGTAAAGTAAAAGTAAACCCATTTAATTCTCTCCGAAAGGAGGTTTTCATAATACGATGCTGCTACTTCTGATTAGCTTAACACTATTACATGTCATAACATCGCATAGGTATGGCGGTGCCAGGAAGCTAAGAGCGAAACTACCGTAACAGTTAGCTACTGCTCGAACTTTCTGTACTTGACAACATTTTACGATATTATGCAGCTCAAGTGGCTGGCCAGTCATGAGCGGGAGATGGAATGAAATAAATCGAAAAAATACGGTGATATGTTCAAGAAAACAACATACGAAGGCCTGAGGTCCCACACTCAAATACTTCGACTCGTCAATGTGATGTAAATTTGCTACGTGCGATCACAGCTAAGTTTTATTTTAGTACTATTGAGTCCTCTCATTGCATTCTTTGCTTCCTGCGCGGTACCATACAGCACGATCAACAACACACTCGTTTGAATCAACGTTAAAATAAGAAACGTTCCAAACGACACATCGCATGATTGTATTTAATTTCACACCAAGTTCAGACAGAATTCCCAAATTAAAATTGACACTTCTACTGCTGTGGCGGCTGAAATTTTAAATATTACTTTTGGACAATACAGTAATGAACATTTCTTGAACCACAGACTCCCCACGAAGCAGTAGCGCAGAAGTCACAGCAAACAAAAAGGCCTCCAAGTCCTGTACCTTGACGAGTTTGCCTTTCAACAAGTTGTGTCAATCTTCATTACTGCTGATGGACAGAGCGCGAGGTCGGCCTACATTTCTCATCAGAAAAATCGTCTAAATTAAAGGTACTGTTCGAGACTGGAGGACCAATGTAATTGACGATGGAAAAGAGACTAACCCTGCGCGTTTTTTGCACATGCCATGTGCGTCGATAAATTGCACTGTACGTCTCAAAACAATCACGTATGAACGAATTTTTTTCTGACTAGTGACGTACTCGACGT
>LQNS02278094.1:15556790-15575610 GCA_001587735.2 Parhyale hawaiensis
GTTCAATATAAATTGACATCACATCGACGAGTCGCAGTGTTTAGGGGTGGGACCTCAGGCCTTCGTATATTGTTTTCTTGAACATATCATCGTATATTTTTATTTATTTCATTCAGTCTCCCCCTCAAGACTGACCAGCTACTTGAGCAGCAAAATACCGAAAAATGTTGTCGCCAAGTACAGAAATTTCGAGAAATAGGCTAACTGTTACTGTGGTTTCTCTCGCGTACAGAATTGGCTATAATGGTGCTTATATTTGTTGGAAAGGAATATACATATTCTGTGAAGAGCACTGTGAACTGAATATGAAGTGTAAATAAGGCTTCAATCAAGAAAAAGAAGTTAAATCAGGTCGCTGGAAAGGAATAAATTCGGCGCTAGTGCTGCGAAAGTTTCCACCAAGATGCACTTCAATTTTTTATAGATAATTGCTAAATTAGTGTATATTATCTTCATTTATTTATACGCTAGAGAGGATTTTCTCAATTTAAGACGATTTTTCTGGTTATATTAGGTAAAATATTGCTAGGCTCCTCAATCATAGATTCGTCGATGATGACGTCACTTTTTGGTGCTCATTTTTCGTGAGTCCTTCCGTTACGCTGTTTGCTTCCTGGTTACAATATTTCAAGCGCTTCCACGATATAAGAAATCTGGCTACATGTCCAGTCCAAGTAAATGCTTCAAGTGTGATAGCAAAGGAAAGAAACGATGTATACGGTATGATCAATACCAGTACGAGTTCAAATACTCATATATATTACTAATCCGGATCGCTGAAATGTGACGGTTAGCTATCGTTCTCAGTGTATTTAACGTAGCAACTATTATGGTTTGAAGAGCACCAATACGCCGAGTATACCTCACCCAAACAAATGGCTCCGGCAGAAACTCAGATAGTGGATGACTAGGGCAATTATATAATTAATACAGAAAGCAGACCCCACCAACTCTGCTATGATGAGCCAGATCACAAAGCACAACACCATTCAGCATTAACGCACATCGACGAACCACGTTCTCAAGCAAACACAGATGACAATCGGCAGTAGAACCCCAGACTACAGAGCAGTGCTCCAGAAGAGGGAGGACATAGCAATTAATGCAGCGATGTGTCAACTCTACCGTGCCAAGCACCCTCCAAGCACGCCTCATATGACCAATTTTCTGCGATGCACGTGAGGCAACCGAACGAATGTGGGGCTCATCCATCAATTTTGGATCAAAATGCCGCGTGCTGACGAGCGACATCTCCGCTAAAGTTGTGAGTAGATCCAGTTAGCCGCGACATGTTAATTACCATGAAGGTATAAAAAACAGGAGGGACCATTAGCTATGTTTCCTGTAACCGAACGGACTGTGTCCAGCATCCTATGTGGCTGTGTTGAAGCTTGCTGCCGAGTGCCGACCTTGAACTGCAGCAACTGCTGTCCAGTGAGCAGTGCTAGTTTGACTGTCGTAATGTGTGTGTTGCTACAGTCAAGATGGTAAACTCATGCTACGCTTTCGGGTGCAACGCGCGGAGCGACAAAAATAGCGACATCTCATTTTACAAGTACGTAGTGAATCTAGGTAAAATCCACACTTTTGGACCAAGCTTATAACTAACTTATGTTCTTAACAAATTTTTTAATAAGTTGATGTCTATACGCTGATATCGAAATCATGGAAATTTAATGTGGTTTCTTTATCTTAGCATGTGTGCCTGCACTTTTAGCCTATACTGGTTTGTTTTAGGTTGTGATTTACTTTCCAAAATTGACAACTTACCTTTAGTTTCAGTACTCGGCCAAGGAGGTTACCTATGTTTTCATCGTGTTTCTCTATCTAGTTTCTGTCTGTCATCAAGATAACTCAGAAAGTTATGGACGAATGTTGACGAAACTTACATGGATTATTAGGAGGTATGTTAGAAGTAACAGATGATTAACGTTTGGCAATGATCTGTTGATCCGTTAAAATTGTTTGTCTACTTATTTTTTACTAGCACCATAACTTGGAAAGCATTAGACGGATTTTCATCAAATTTATATGAGTTGTTGGGTATATCACAGAGAGTAAATGATAAAATTTTTGTGATGATCTGTGTGTTTGTTTGTCGCTATGGTTCATTTTTTGTTTGTTAGCACAATAACTCAAACAGTTATGGATGGATCTTTATGAAATTTACATACCGTGTTAGTAATACTAAAAGATGAAAAATATTTAATTTTGGTGATGATCAGTTCGTCCGTTTGTGTGTTTGACTTATGTTTGTCATAATATTTGTTAGCAGCATAACTCAAAAAGTTATGAGCGGATAGTAAAAAAAATTACAGAAGCTGTAAATACGGTCAGAAGGCGCAAACGAATATATTTTTATGTTGATACAACGAAAAACGTGGTCGCAGAGTCATCTATTTTGAAGTTTTCGGTACCGCTGCCTCGCTTGGCCGAGTATGCGCTCTCAGAGTGCTCTAGTTTTTCAAGGTTACGGACAGTACTGGATTAATCAAATGTAACAAGCTCTGATGACCTGTAGCAGATTTATTAGATGTAAAGGTAGTGACCTGAAGTTAGTAATATATTATAGATTTGGTTTACATTATCATTATGAAAGCGAAAAAAACTAAATTCTACTGCAATATTTTTATTTGCACAGAATAATGTCATCTTCAGTGGCTTATGGCATGCGTGCTGCAGCATGCATAGCCAACCTCGGCTGCAAGAGCTGTACATGTGTGCGTGAAATGGTTCTACGCGCACATAGTGCCTTCCCGTGTGCGTTGAACACCACTGGCTGAGTGGCTGGCTTTGATGTGAAGCCTCTTCGCTTTTGCGTGAATATTGCTCTATTCCCTCTTCCGTAAATTTGTTCCATATGCAATGCATTGCTGTTTTTTTTTGCGCCTGTCAGGCAGTTTAATGTTTCGGATTGGTGTCATCGCGTTCCTTAACAATTATTCGCTATGGTTGTGTTGTTATAGCCTGAAACGTGTATTTATCCCAATGCAGTACAGTGTTTGGTTGCCCTCCCGAGTGGCTGACTGCTCCTCGCGCCGGCTTCAATCTGCAACGAGGCGCGAGTGTGTAGCGCGGTCTCCTGTCCTTTATAACTTCATGTTAATTACTGCACACGCAGCAGCGACAGGAGCTTACGGTTGCAATGTTTTAGGGAAAAATAATTACCAGTAGCATTCCGCTATATGAATTCTATATACACAGCCCTCAGCGACTTAGTATTGTGTACGATCTTGACGCCTAATCGCTTATAAACAAAATTTGGACAAGTTTACTTTTCTTCTGGCTACTATTTCACCATTTTCACATTACAGATGGAATTGTCACCATTAAAAGCGAACTTTTAAGAACAATGCAAGCCCTACATGCCGCAATAGCGAATAGTTATCACGGAAAGTGGACTGCAAGTTGCTTTCGATGGCCTGAATGCGACGAAAAAAATTGGCCTAGATCAATCCCGCTGAACTCACTCCTCAGGCGACTTTTTCCTCGAGTTTGGTAGAGCATTTGTAGGCGAAATGCACTCACGGTAATTTTTGCTGCTCCTCTGCATTAAGCTTAAGGTGTGCAGTAGATAACATTTATTTTGACAACTCTTGTAGTGAGGCAAAAACGAGGTTCTATACGCCACAATGTTGTGTGCGTCTCCTCCCCGGGAGGGAGGAGCTTAATGCCTGATCAGGGGCGGGCCCTCAGAGCCTCAAAGAGTGTTGGCGCCTGAAATTAAACTCTCCGGTGGGTTGTGAGCTTCAGCGAGGATTCTGGTTCATAAATGCATCAAACACTTCGGTATTTCAATTGAACAAATGTTGTTACGGTTCTGCTGCGTTATATTTTTTTTCGCACTGCAGCGTGTTTGCCCCTAGAGACAGACAGAGGGTGAGTGACATGCAATGTATGTTCGGAGGGAGGGAGCGGTGTATCAGTACTCAGCTTCAGCTTTGGACTGTGGGCTTTCAGTACGCACTTTTCGTACGTGCTTAATGCGAAAGCTCTTGTAAGCGAAATTTCGGTTTTCAGCGTAAAGAGTAAAGTTTTAAAGAGATAAAAACTGGTTTTTCGTTGTAAAATTAGCAGGTAAGCGGCCCCAAGTGAGATGTCTCCAGCTCTTTGATGAAAAATAATGCCAGGGTTAATCAATTAATGGAGGAGCTAAACGCACGCTAACTGAACGAGCGCTACCGGATTAGTGAATAAGCCCAGGTACTAGAAATAGGGCGGCTGGTGGAATAACCGCGAACTGGAGTAAGCGCTGAGTCAGAACAAGCAGCAACTGGAATAGAGCTACTTGTATAGCACTACATATAAGCTATGAGAAGATTTGATGGGCCAGTTTGAAGAACGCTCAGCTAGGTTAGAATTGGCTAGATTAAGTCCCTCAAATTGGGTTAGATTCCAGTTAGGAACAATTCCAGTTTGTACTTACTTTCAATCACGCTTGTTCCTATCAGCACCTATTCCTGTTCTCGGCTATCCTATTGGCGCTTCTTCCAATGGCGTCTGTTCAGTTAGCGTGCGTTCAGGCGTCTCTAATAAGCAGTATTCATTCCGTCACTCATACTATATAATAATGATCTTCGGATAAGGAGCAAATGTCTTCGAATATACGTTACCTGAATTGTGTAGAGGTCTGTTACCAGCATATTTTAGCTATTTAAGTGTTCTCTCGAGTGATACAAAACATAATAACCAACAGCTACAACCTTTGTGATGTTAAACAACAGCACTGGAAGTAGTGACTGCCGCATCAGTGTAAATATATAGACAAATTGTAAAGCATCGAACGCAAAGCAAGAAAATTGATACCTCGGCTGCGAAACTTAACACAGGAGCGGCTTCAACGAAGTGCCTACCGCAGTATTTTTTTTGGCAAAGACCTTGATGATTCTCTCGGATACGACGGCTAAAAACTCAATATGAAGATCGAAGAATTACTTTCAGCAAGCAGTTTTTCCCTTACGTCATAGTGAACGTTTGGAATAGACTCCCTTAGAAGTTGTCGGTACACAGAGAGCCAAAGCGTTTAAAAGCAGTCTTGCTAATTACTGGGAGCAACACTCTCCACAGCGACAAACTTCACCCCCAGGAGTCATAAACTGGCGAAGGCCAAAGCTTCAGAGGCCACAAAACGCCATTACCTTTCATACATAATCTAAACGATTACCTCCGAGTCTCCGATAGTCTGCTGCAATTAATCGTGTTTGCATGATCTCCTCCTAGGCTTGGCTGACTTATTTTTCTTATTTTCCTCTTTCTCTTCAGTTTGAGATGTCTACATTATTTGACATAATGACAACAGCTCATAGGGAGCTAAAGCGTTAGTCCCGGCTGCTCTCTGGGAATGCGCCAGCGGTCCGTCTACTGCCAGCTATTTAATCTAGATAATTTAGCATAAGTTACTTCGCACCTCAGCATAATGTTGCGTGCGTTGTACCGAGGCTGCGTATGCATTCGCACGAGCAACTAGGGGCGAGGATAAACAACTTACTAGTCGTCTGGAAATATATTTAAACTCGGCAGCATAGATATAGTAGCATGAACGGCAAGTGAGCTGCACATTCTCACATCACGTTGTTTAGTGTGGTCCCGGCATTAGGTGTTCGAATTTGTCAAAAGCAACAGTTCATTGATTACAATTTTGTCTAATTGCTTTGGCGCTCTTAAATATGATCGTTGTAAACACTTGCGGCAAGCTTTGCAAACTAAATTAAGTGAATGCAAACAAGAGCAACAATGGATTTGAGTGCGGAGCAAACTAAACAGCTCGCAGTTAATTGGACCGGCAGTGAAGAGCACCTGGTCTTAAGTGCAGAGTGAAATTAAAGAGCTCACAGTAAGTTACGGTGCTGATGAAGAAAGTCGTGAACAGTGGAACAATCAAGCAAAATACTTCGAGGGGCGTTCTTTAGAGTGGTCAATGGCGACTTTGGACTAACGCTGAGCATTTTTTCCAAGAACGGCTTACTATATTTATTTGCGATATGTTTTGCACAGTACACTCTTATATGAAAGTGAATAAAGTCTATCAGAAACAACTGCAATTAAATTAAGCATTAGGTGAAATTTAACTAAAGCCATCTCGGGGTTAACTATATGGTTAACTATATAGAAAATCTGTATTTTATTTAGAAGAAGAAGTAACTAGTTAACTGAACATGAACATTAATTGAAATTTCGTTTAAGTAAAGAGAGCTGATCAGTGAAATTGAATGTATTTAATTAAAAAAGAAAAAGAATCTCAAGGTTTCAGTCATTGGTGTGAATCTAAAATTTTCGAAAAGAATATCATCTGTGATAGTTTTAGGAAAGTGCGAGTTAAGGTCAATGTTGTTTAGCAGCAAGCAACTTACGATTATTTAATGGAGAATTGGCATAAGCCGTTTGCTATGTTGTTTTTCGAGATCGCCCTAGTATGTCTGAGCCTCGCTGCTCGTGGACCGGGAGCTGCAGCTGACATAGGTGAGTGTGACGTCATCAACCCTGCTCCCGTAGTTGCAAAATGCTAGAGTGTTGCTCTCGGACGCTGAAAGCGTAAATTGGAGTCTATTTGAAAGGCAAGCGGGTTCTTGTGGCGCCTGGTTTCAATGTCAGCATTTAGTGTACGGACGCTATTACGGGCCCTGGCCAGAAATGAAGGAGGTCGTGACAAGAAGCCCAGGTTCCCACATAAAAGCCTTCTGTCTGTGGCAGGAAACAGAGAGCGTATCGGTAGGACTCACGAAAAACTAGCATTGAAAAGAGATGTCATCAATGACGTCACAGCGACGAATACTACAGTTGAGCAGCCTATGGGCATTTTACTTAAGTTCCCGATAAAAATCGTCGTCTATGGCAAATTTCATCTCTTAGGTAAATGAATAAATACCTAAAGAAAACATGCATTTATTTAACAATAAATAATTATCAACAGAAATAGCAGTGGAGGCTGGTGGAAACTTTCACAGCACCAGAGGCATGATCCGGGCAGGTATAGCTTGCTTATTATTTTAACTTGTTCTTTGAAGTGAAGCCTTCTTTACACTTCATATTCAGTTCCCAGGGATCTTTACAAAACCTATCTAAACATAGCAACGTATTTTTTCGACTTATTCAATAACCTGGTTCTGACCGGCCAGCTACTTGAGCTGCACCCATACATAAAACACGGAGAAATGGTTGTCGTCAAGTACAGAAAGTCCGAGAAATAACTGTTCCTATAGCTTCTCTCACGTCCAATATGTAACACTACATGTATTTTTGGTGAGGAATAAGAGCCCAACCTACAAAGGCCTGAGGTCTGACCCTCGGATACTTTGACTCGTTGCTGTGACGTCATTCGGTTACAAACGATGCGGGCTACGTTTTTTTAACCACGTTGAGTCCTCCCGTTACACTTTCTGCCTCCTGCTCTGTGTCGAAATAGCTCCTGAATGCGACTGAACAGAACTCTGGGACCAGTTGCTGTACATCAGCAGCACGGAATAGTGCGTGTGGGTTTCCCAGATGGGGTATGCGGTCAAGGTATCCTTACCTTTAGTGGTGCACCAGCTGCGATTAATTTGTATCGGCGTCAGCTTACTGTCCAAATTTCAGGTGGTTCCTGTATTCCGAATATGTTGCTGCTGCCTGATTGACCGCTGCGTTACATTACAGGAAAAACTTAGAGCTGCCGATTCAAATCGGCCGATGCTTACTCTTACTTTTTCCGTGTTTTCAAAGACGAAAATATGATTAAACTTGAGTCTTTCGCTTTGGCTTGCACTGCACAGCCGTTAGCTACGATGGAAGGTTAGATTGGCGTACAGTTAGATATCAAAGGAGCTTTCAAAGGTTAAAAAGTATCTCCCATGTATCATAAATTTTGTATAAGACCAAAAGCGGGACATCGCATCTCATGACAGTTTACATCAATTCCACATGCGACAAACGAAGGTTTTTTTTTTCGCTTAACATGAAAAAAATACCAGTGATATGGAAAACCAAAGTGAATAAAATAGATACGAGTGGACGCATTGTCAGAAATGGTGAGCATGGTACTGGGACAAGCAAATTTCGTCGACCCACAAATGAGTATTTATTCAAAATAAGACCATATCTATCAGTGTTGACTTATGGTGCGTAAGTTGGGCCAACTTGGTTTAGCGAGTCACCTGGGCGCGGCAAAGGAGTGGGCAGCATATCCAGGTGCCGTGGGAAGCCAGCACCCCTCCGCAGTCCACAGTGCCTTCCTTCCCGCACCAAACCGTACAATTCTGGCAAAAAAGTTACTTATTAATAAATTATTAGCTTCACTTTGAGCTGCTTCAGAAAGTTAATTACCTATGCAACTCGATTAGAATGATTTAATAAAGGAATAACCCGAGCTGTGCTATTCGATGAATAACAGAACTACGTCAGCAATGAGAAAATAAAAGAAAATAATTATTTAAGGTGCCGCAATATAAACGTAGCGCAGCGTGACTATATTATTATATTAGAATTGATTGGTGTAATTTAAAGTAGAAATTATACTATGGACCATCAATAGTGTGTCGCTAATGTAGAATGTCCAAACGAATACGGAACTTGGTAAGTTCACAAAACACCGCAAAATTTTTTCAGTAGTTATGGGTACGTAACTTGAGCATCTAATCTATATAACGTGCTGAACTATGGTATTCCTTCGTAACTACTTAGCGTAAGTCAAATGAAATCTCGCGACGTTATGCCAGGGCATCATAGAGGCGATTGAACCTATCTAGAGCTTAAGAGAACTAAGCATATGTAGAACGGTCAATCAAAGCTGTGAGAATGAACCTGAAGATATCACACAAGATATTTTAACCGCAGTATCCTAAAAGAATACAACGTTGCTGTGGAATCACCCATACTTGGGAATCACCATTACTATAGAATCACCGTTAGTTTGGAATCACCGTTACTTTGGAATCACCGTTACTTTGGAATCACCGTTACTTTGGAATCACCGTTACTTTGGAATCACCGTTACTTTGGAATCACCGTTACTTTGGAATCACCGTTACTTTGGAATCACCGTTACTTGAGAATCACCGTTACTCGAGAATCACCGTTACTCAAGAATCACCGTTACTCGAGAATCACCGTTACTTGAGAATCACCGTTATTTAAGAATCACCGTTACATGAGAATCACTGTTACTTGAAAATCACCGTTACTTGAGAATCACAGTTACCTGAGAATCACCGTTACATGAAAATCACCGTTACTTGAAAATCACAGTTACTTGAAAATCACCGTTACTTAAAATCACCGTTACTTAAAATCACCGTTACTCTGGAATCCCCACGTTACTCGAGATTCACCGTTACTCGAGAATCACCGTTACTCGAGAATCACCGTTACTCGAGAATCACCGTTACTTGAGAAACATCGTTACTCAAGAATCACCGTTACTCGAGAATCACCGTTAATTGAGGATCACCGTTAATTATTTGAGAATCACAGTTGATTGGGAATCACGTTACCTGGGAAATACTGTTACTTCGGAATCACCGTTACCTGGGAATCACTGTTACTTGGGAATCACCGTTACTAGGGAATCACCGTTACTTGGGAATCACCGTTACTTGGGAATCACCGTTACTTGGGAATCACCGTCATTTGAGAATCACCATCACTTTAGAATCACCAATACTTTAGAATCATCGTTAATTTAGAATCACCTTTAAATGAGAGTCAGCGAGAATATCAGCTGTCTAGCCGTTAAATATTATATTAAAAGAAAGTGCTAAGGCATGGCTGTCCTAGTAGAAGACGAATATATTTTTACGATATTTTATAGTTTAGGTTTTATTTACTGAATATAAATATCCTATCAGTAACAATAGTTAGATATATTGCTTATGCCTTAAGTGACCGAAATGGACAAATGAATTTAACTGAATTCAAGATTCGTCGGGTACACAAGGTTGGAGGTCGCCACGCATCAGGTTACCTATACGCCTACAAGTAGCTACAACTTACGGAACGATCCCTTGTGTTGTGGGACGACTATAGCTGCGCAGCCCATGGTAGAGTCGGTCGGCTAGACGACCCTAAGCGGCCATCATCTTCACATGCATCAGGTCTAGAAGAATGACCATCCCCAGTTGAACTCGAAAAGAAAACCCCAGTAGCCGAGAGCCTTACGCATTGACGGCTGAGTTTAATGTAGCCGCAAGAAAGCAGGGGATGGGAAGCAGCGCGTCCTCTCGGTCCAAGGACACCACCAGGTAGATGCTGCGCTGCTGAGCTCTAGAACGAGACTACATTTGTGATTAGTCGAAAGGGGGAGGAGTCCGCCCCAGGCGAGGTCCGTCGGGCTTAGAACTTTGATGTAGACTCCAGTTTGAATTGGCAGAAAACCGGACTACGGTTTCCAACGGGTCTGTTCCTGTAGTTCCATATACTAATGGTTCAGCTACAGGCCCGTACTAGTACTCCAATACATGGCGATCTGCTATATTTTCTACTCGCATCACGTGATCATAATTGAGGGCAAGGGTAGAGGGGTGCGCACTACGCAGTCCCTCGCACCCAATCAAGTTGCTTCCTTGCAAGGCCCCCTCAACACCATATATTTCTCATAGGCTTCGTTCCATGAGAGTGTTGACCCCGCTGGTTGAGTTTCACGGACAATGACGTCACCTTTGGTCCTGTTATTGGCTCGTGACATGAGCGCTCATTTTTGTTCTGTTCACGTTGTAGGAAAAACAACTTGTGATAGCAATTATTCGAGTCGCGCAGTTACTTATTCACTTGTTGATCAGTTGTGAAAAATACCGGAAAAAGTTTCCGTAGCACCTTCAATTACGCGTCGAAATTAGGCCCTCAATTCTTGACTTGCCCGAAACTCCAGACACAAGCTTTGGTTTTGCTTCTCTAAATCGCGATAAAAGTGATGGAAGCAACACAATGGTGGTCAACTGGCTCAAAACAACATTTTAAAGAACAACATTGATTTTTATATAGGAATTCTCACGGGCAATAAGTTAAGGGTCATTGCCATTAACTCATTTCACAGGTCAAAGCCCCGGCATATGTCTCAAGTATTGTATAAGTCAAGCGTCGAAGGCTTAATTTTGGGCCCAATTGAAAGTGCCACTGCTCTATGACTACGCGAAGTAACATGGGTAATTTAATTGTACTATTGTAGGGCATGGAACTTCCATCTGCAACTCAATTCCTCAGCACTACTTTCAATGTCTTCCTGCAGTGAACTCGTTTAATACAGTAAGCTGTAAATACCCCCTTCCGTGAATAAATATATGATAGTTATCTCCTATAAGGAGATTATGTTTTTGTCATTTTTAGGTTTATCATGTTTGTTTGTCACCAAGATTACTCAAAAAGGTATTGACGGTTCTTTATAAAATTTACAGGAATTATTAGGCACGGTAGAAGTAACAAATAATTAACTTATAGTGAAGATCCCTGCAACAGTTTGTTTGCTTTTTGTCTGCCTGCCTCTTTTTTTTAGTATCATAACTCAAAAAATAATACGAGAATTTTATGAAACTTGCATGAGCGGCTAAGTACAGTACCTATATCACGATGAGTAAATGACTAAATTTCTATGATGATCTTTCAGTTTGCTTGTTTCTTTGTCTTTCTGTTTGATTTTATGTTTGTTAGCAAAATAACTCAAAAAGTTATGAACAGATATCTATGAAGTCTACAGTAATTGTGAGAAAGACTGAACGGCATAAAAAATAATAATTAATGATCAAATTGAGGTGATGATCGGTCCGTCCGATTGTGAGTTCGACTAATGTTTGTCAAAATATTTGTGTCAGGAACATAACTCGACAAGTTATGAATGAATCTTCAAAAAAATTGCAGAAGCTCTTATTACTGCCAGAACGCACAAATGATCAGCTTTTAATGCTGAGATATCGGAAAACATAGTATGGGTACCAAATTAATTGTTTCATTACCGTAGGCGTGCTTGGCGGAGGTGAGCGTTCTCAGAGACCTCTAGTTACTTATTGATTGCAATCTTTTTACTACTCTGAACGCGCTCTTTAGTGCTATTTCAGGTTGCACATGATCGTACTTATCGTCTTTGCTTCGCAGATAAACCTCATAGAGCATGGGAGGCACAAAATGTGTAAATATATAAATAAACTAGAGCACTCTGAGAGTGCATGCATCCGCCAAGCAAGACAGCGGTAACGAAAAATTCAAATCAGCTCTGAAACCATGATTTTCTTTATATCAACACCAAAATCTAATCACTTGTGCCTTTTAATAATATTAACAGTGTCCGTAATTTTCTTGGAGCTCCGTTCATAACGTTTTGAGTTATGCTGCTAACAAACATATTAACAAACATAAGTCAAACACACAAACGGACCAACCGATCATCACCAAAGCTTAATCAATTATTTCTTTTAACATCACTAATAATTCCTGAAAATGTCGTAAAGATCCATCCATGATTTTTTGAGTTATTGAGCTAACAAACATAAAATCAAACACAGCGACAAACAAACGAACGAACCAACAGATCATCACAAAAATTTGATCATTTACATTCTCTAATAAGCCCAACAACTCATGTAAATTTCATGAAAATCTGTCCCTTACTTTTTAAGTTAGGGCACTAAAAAAATAGGCAGGCAGACAAACAAATGAATTGACAGATTTTACCAAAAGTTAATTATCTGTTCCTCCTAACATCCCTAACAATTCCTGTAAATTTCGTCAAAATCGGTTCATAACATTTTTAGTTATCTTGACGACAGACAGACAGAATAACAGACAGACAGACAAACCCTACAAAAACATAACCTCATTGGCGAAGGTAATAATCATATCAAAACGCTATAATGAAATCCAATGTGACACTATGAAACTGAGGGCGCGTCCGATTGACTCGATCTAAGCCAATCCTACTCGACTTGATTTCTTCGGTACTTTGGCATCGTCGCAATGAAGCACACTGCTGGTATTAGAAGCAACCTGGGAATGTTGAGCCGACTGAAAGCACAATTTTACCCCGAAAAATTGAGTTTTCAGTCGGCTGGTATCACAGGGAGTTAACTAAAGCTATCTGGGAGCGCATACCTCCGCCAAGTAAGGCAACGGTTAAGAAAAATTTAAATTGGTTCTGAAACCATGATTTTCTTTGTATCAACACCAAAATTTAATCATTTATGACCTTCAACAGTGTTAACAGCTTCGGTAATTTTTTCAATGTTTGTTCATCATTTTATGAGTTATGCTGCTAATAACGAATCTGACAAACATTAGTCAAACTCACAAACGGACCAACCTATCATCACCAATATTTAATCTTTTATGTCTTTTAACTTTACTTACAACTAGTATAAATTTCACAAACATCCAAAAACAATTATTTTTTGAGTTATTGCAATGTGCGAACAAGCATAAAATTAAAAACAGCGACAAATTAACTGACGAACAAACAGATCATCACAAAAGTTTGGTCATTTACTCTTCGTGCTATACCTAACAACTTAAGTAAATTTCATATAAATTCAACCATAACTTTTGGAGTTATGGCATTGAGAAAAATGAGGCAGACAAATAAGCAAACGGATGGACAGATCTCCACCAAAAGTTAATCATCTGTTCTTCCGAACATACCTAATAATCACTGTAAGTTTCGTCAAAATTCGTCCATAATACTTTGAGTTACTTGGTGACAGACATACATAGAGACAAACCCGACGAAAACATAACCTCCTTGGCGGAGGTAATTAAGGATCAATGCCTAAAACTTGAATCAACGGGTGGAAGCCAGTGTACCAGTTTGCAGCTTCTTGAAAGTCAAGTCTCTACCTCTTCAGTTTACCATCCTTTAGTCTAAGTAAATCGTCCTCAAACTCGGCTCAGAAAAGCTAAACGTTAGGGGCCGAAACGCACATGTTTCTGTTAGGTTGTATATGATATAGTCACTGTCGCGTATAGTTTTCTACGCCTGAGATAAGGTGGTATCTACTTCACCATTTTTCTTTGAGGAATTTGTACAGTACTTAGTTGTAGCCTAAGAGTAACTTTGCCAAAACGAAGAACGATGAAAAGGCAATGGTGCGTGCCGTAGTCTTTGTTATCATTTTAGACAGGCAGGTCCACTGCATGGTGGCTAAATATGTGCATACTGCTCTTAGTTATAAGGTTTTAGTTCACTTGTGCACTCCACTATGAAAAACTGACAGCAAGTAACGGGTACTGAGTTGAATATTAACGAAGAAAAAGAAAAAAGGTTAGATATCTTTATGAATAGAACCAAGCATATGAATGAAGCATATTCGTCCTTGTTGCGGGGGTGCTGCTATGTAACTGCCTGCGATCAAAAAGTTTTGTCCAACTTACGATCATCCGCCAAAACTAAAGCACTTCACTGCGTTTACTAGTGTGTAGAAAAGCAATATTCTTACACGAAATACTTTAAATAATGTAGTGGCAAAACTTTTGAGGTTAAACTTCCCTCAGGACATTATTTTTTATTTCTGTTACCTCACATTACCCACCAGCAGTATTCCCGGTAGATTAATTAGAGACGTTAATCTTTATGTAAAGCTCCAAGGCCTAAACCATAAGAAGAACACATTGCGTATTGGAGCTACAGTCCTCCCTAAAGCATACAGCCCGCAGCATAGCACAACTTCCAACATCACATTCTAAGAGTCACTGACAAGCACTGAATCCAGAACAGACCATACTCTCCGGGCACGGATACTCGCCGCTGTCTTCCCTATACAACCTCGTTTCCGCCTCAGTATAGCGGCAGGCTATGCAAGTATACAAAGAGAAAACAAGTTCTTCAATAGAAGCATTGTAAAACACAGAAAATTAATTAAAAGTATTCTAAAAATTCTGTAACATAAATTTTTAGGTAGCTGTTCTTGTTGAAACAGCTCCTGATTAAAGAGTCACATTTAAGATAGGTGAAAATTTTTCTCTGATTTTTCGTTAATAAATGAGTCCCTGGAACCACGCGGTAAGAAGTGCCACAGATAACTTTACCTGTCGTTACATTATTACTGCTGTCACTATTAAAATGAACGTGACATTGCCTGACAGCTTAGGAGTTACGCAGCACACAAAATCAGAAGAATGCCATTATTCGTTCCATACATTTCAATGTCGTCGGTCTGAGAATCCGTTGTCTAATGTGCCCAAAAAAGGAGCTTGGTATCGTACCCAAGTTTCTAAAGGCGTCATAATTATAATGATGACTTTCCTCAGGAGTTGCTGCGTTTCTACAGCCAAACGGGATGACAACGAACTCTTCCCTTCGCTTTCTCGGAACCCTGGACACGATGCGGCAGTTTTCCATCTGCCTACGATTTAGGATGTTTCAAGCCCGGACACCGTCCAATCTCGTATCCTACGCTGTTGAAAATTACGACAACGAATTATACCTCGGTAAGTAAGCCGATATGGTTTGTTAAAGTTCCTTAATGATCATATTTAATTCAGGTTACAAAGTACGGCCGAGCGCTCGTCGAGATCTGGTCCCTTCACAGTCATATACTGTACCCTTTGAAGTCACATTATTTTACCTGTATTGACAGTTGCGCTGTGAAGTGAGATCTAACTATTTCCTTTTTGATTATTCGTGTGAGCCACAAAGTTGCGTCATTTTGACACTTTATTGCGATGTCTTATCATTTCTAACGCATACAATACTACCTGACTAGGATGTTTTATTGTAATTTACATGCATGCTGCAGCTTGCACTTGTGTTAGGTTACCGTGCTGCTGATAGCAACTCGCATCTCAAAAAGAATGACTGTCAAAGATAAGTGACTTTTCTTTACTACCACTACAACAATCCTCCGCAACATTAATATGTTGAATCATTCCATGGAATGCCTATTATATTGGTCGATAACTGCAAGCCCAGCTAAAAATACAGTGAAAAGCAAGGCACCATCTCTTCTTTTCACAATATTCAGCTGATGGCGGAAATGTGACGTGATTATACTGTAGTCGCTTCAAGAAATTTTCCTGCTCACGCTAATTGTATCTATGGCATTTGATCACCACGAGCGTGCTGTACAAAAATCCACAGCCTCTCACTGCGGTTTTTGGGAAGGTGATAGTTCTTTTGAAGTTGTAATTCAAAACTAGCGACCTTTCGATCAATGGCAACTGATGTGTTTTTTGCAGACGGTTCTAATTCTGCTGTTTTTGCAAGTGTACAACAATTGAAGGTGGCATGACCATCAATAATTAATAGCTGAAGTGGCATTAGCGGTGAGGTTGAATTACAGTAGTTATAGGTGCGGGCAGGTAGACTCTAATACAGAAGAGCAAGTCGAAGTTCAACCGCGCCAAGTATACCAATGGTGAGTTTCAAATGAGCTTCGCTGCATTTGAGGCTACAACGCCGATGTACAGTCACAGCAACCAGAAGGAATTGTAAAGATAAATTTGTCTTTAGTCTAGGGTAAAAACTGGACCCTTGGAAGTTGAAACAGAGTTTTCTGCATAGTAAGGCAACAGTAACGAGAACTGTGCTAAAAAGCACACAGGCTAACGTCAGCATAACCTATGGTTCTTACAGGTTAGCATTGCCTCCTCTAACTAAAATACGATTGTTAATAGACATATTTAATTATGTAGTAGGTGCTCATAGACAGACCAAGTACAGTGCCAGTTGACGGAAGCGATAAAAGCATTTTTGTTTTTATGTGCAGCCGTCGACACAAAAGAAGGCGTCCTCTCCGTGGACTGCTGTAACAATACAATTTTCTTCGACCCACCTTTCACTGTGCGAATGCTGCAGTGGACTTCGATCTGCGTAGTTATCGACACACAGCAGAGGCAGATATTCGTAGCTGCAGATGGTCGTACCATTCACAACGCCGTGCTGAATTTCACTGACACTAACAAGAGTTTGGAGCTACAGGGAGGAGGCATTCTTATGCTTGGGCAGGAGCAAGATAATTTCGGGGAACTGTTAGATGCGAAACAAAGCTTCATGGGAGAACTAGCGGACTTCTACTGGTTCGAAGAAAAGTTGGACCACTACACGGCGATACAGTGGACCAAAAACTATATTGACGTAAACGCTTCTGCCGTAGTTTCATTTGAGAATTTTGATAGCTTTAAAGCTCAAGAAGTGGAAACATATTATCAAAAAGAGAAGGATGCATTTTTTAAAAACATAAGTCCATTCATGAAACTATATTCTGCTCTTCTTACACAAGTCGAGAGCGACCTACTGTGCAAAGGCAGTGGTGGCAAGTTGCCCAACGTCTATTCTAATGAAGAGAATAATGATCTTTTTTCGTTTATTTCCCAACATCATGAATTCTGTAACGATCTAGCTCAAAATCTGGACATCGTCTGGATGAACAACGTCGTAGATTCGAACGGAACTGTGAGAGATCACAGAGACGGGAGAGAAAGCAATTTCACCCATATTTTACCTCATTCAGGGTTTGGACCTATGAAGGATAGCTGCATTTCATTTTACGGGTGTGAAAAATCGGTGATGCGACACAGACGTTGGGGACAACAGGATTGTAGTCAGGGGAGGCAAACTGCTTGTTACTACGAAAAAGCGCCTGTGCTACGACTCAGAGGACTCTGCCGTGAGTCTAGATTCGACGTCGAATATTTCCTGGAAGAAAAGACCGTTGATCCAAACTTGATTGGTACCTTTAATTCTCGCATGGAAAGAGTACAGTTGAGCAAAATTCACTCACAAGTCATGTTTCGGTTGTACAATTTAGGAGGTTTCCCCGCTGAAGCTTTTCTGAAAGTGACAGCCGCATCTGCGCTTCCACTTGGAAGACACGAATGGATCGTGGTAGCAGATTCTTGTACCCCAGGAAGGACAACTCTCGTACTTACATCATGCGATGAAAACCAATTCACTTGCAGCGATGGGTCTTGCATCGATAGATCGAAAAGGTGCGATTTTGAGAAGCATTGCAGAGACGGTTCCGATGAGAGAACATGTGAAATCTTAAGGTACCCTGAAAACGGCTATTGGCCCGATCTACCCCCACCAAAATTGAGTGGAAAGGACTACCTTGAAGTCGGTGGCAAGATGATCATGCGACGTGTCCGGAGCCTTAGTTTGAACTCGTTCTCTCTGATCTGTGACGTCATCGTGCAACTGATGTGGCACGATTCTTTTACAACATTCAAGAACTTGAAAGCGAATGACGAAGAAAACCTTATCGATACTTCTAGCGATTACTTACCATGGATGCCACATTTTGAAATTCAGGGAGATAATTTTTCAGTGAGCAGACAGGAATCCATCAGCAGCAAGTTTTCGGTCGTGAGGCGAGGAGAGCCCATTGAAGACGACAAAACCCTGCTAGACTGTGGTAAGAAAAATTTACGTTTAATTGTCGTAGAAACTATCCAACACTAAGCGTTACGCAATAGTAACTAGCTACAACAAGGTTTAAAATTGGTAATTTCCGTAAGGAATGTCTATCACCTCTTACGATTTTACAGTGCCTAGACATAAGTACTTGCACAACTCTATTTTTTATGTATTTTTCAAAATTCAAGGTCTTTTAGGATAAGTTTATATAACATATATGTATTGTAGAATATTTAAACAGAACAGCGAAATGTGCACTTATAACAAGAAAATTTAACACAAGTAAAAGTAATGAGGGAAAAAAGTATTTAACCAAAATAAATATGATGCTGAATTTTAGATATTTAATAGTATAAATTGAATAAATTAGTTTGAAAATTTTTATTCTATAACGTACATAAAACGTCTCGAAACAAATGCAATGTAAACAAACCACAGCCGGCGCAATCATTACCTCTCTAGACCTCGTTGAAGTCGCGCACACTCTCACTACAATGCCCAAAGTTAAAGAAATCCCTG
>LQNS02278094.1:15593112-15645117 GCA_001587735.2 Parhyale hawaiensis
AAATTTTTCATCGTATACTCAGCTGCTGTCTAAAAATTTTCAGTCTAATTTGTATATCGCACATATTTTATTAGGCTAAATATCCAAGCTCAAATATATTTTCCACCAATTATCCATCACATAAAATATTCTCTTCCAACGGTATGTTCGCCAATTTTAACGCATCCAATTTAATTACGTCAAATTTTTTTACTAACTAATCATTGACACGTCTAAAATTCTTTCTGCTACTTTCCTTTACGTCGAAATATTTACCGTCTAATAATTTTCCGCACACTTATATTCCTACCATCAGAATATCTTCCACTTTTGTACAGGCAACTTAATTTTTACCCTAAAAATATTGACACAAATCAATCCTGCACAACATTTTTCTCCGCCGAATTATAGAGCACCAAACCTATGTTGCCTCCATTTAAGCGGCCGCTAAAAAATTACACGCAAATCTGTGTAAGCTCAAACCTGTCTAGCGTCCAATTTCTCCTCTAACCCCCACTCTCGTACCCCCCGCGCGACAGCTACGGCGTTGCCGTTCTTAACGCTATCCCGCTAGATACGTTTTCGTTTGTTTTGCACCAATCATACATGCTATTAGGTTTACAGGTCGCAGCACTCAATGGCGGCCACCAGCGTCTCCGAGGGTGACAAACTTGGTCACCAAGGTCTTGGTTACAGGCATAAAGCCATGAATAGCCACACTATGAAATCTGGACCTAGGCTAGCTACAATTGTTTTGTAATTAGTCTAGCCTATCATCTTCAACTAGCACAGTGAAATAGAACTAGTTAGGCCTAAGACAGCTAGGAAAAATTATTGTACCCGTTCACATCAAGAAAACAGGCCTACCTAAATAAAAATCGAACTAATGAATCATTTCCTAAAAAGATTAAGATCACTAAACGCGCATTTCATTCTGTTAGCGCATCAATCCTCAGGATCTCGGAGTAAATTTAGGTAATATTATTAGGTATCCATAAAAAATAACTATATTTACTCCAATGACAGGAAAATCTACCATCAAATGATCAAGTAACATTGATTACCTACTACCTTTCAAGGAGATAGAACATGTTAAACCTCCTTGCTGTCTTGCAGCCTCGTTGAACCCTCACTCGCCTACAGATTGATGAAAATCATCACCAACAGTACGCTATTTCACATGACTCCCAAGTCTCAGAGAGATATAGTAGACACCTTTAATATAAATACAGAATTAGACTAAAGACATGCGGGGTTTAGGGTCAAACCCATACAGACTAAAATTGTAATAAAAGTAGCGGAGACAACATACTCAACATATGGCAACGCTGCTACTGGTCGGCGGGGGTACACCCCTAATTTTTGCTCCTAGATAATTTGAGGATATTTTGGTTAGACGTAAAACAGAATTGCGGAAGAACAAATGTGCGGATTACATATTGGCCAAAAGATTGTTTGGAGCATAAAATATTTGACGATATTCGCGTTGGGCGGTAAATTATGAGATAGTAAACATTTATCGCTAAAATAATTTGACGCAAAAATATTGGCTTATTGAAGATTAGCGATAAGCTGGTTTGGCGAAGCATATTTAGGGGATAATTTAGTTTGAGGGTGAAATTTTGTGCTCAGTAACTTTTGATGAAAAAAGTTTAGGGTATATTTTAGTTGACGGAAGATTTTTCGACAACTAAGAATTTGCTAAGGCAAATTTATTGTCAATATAATTGTTGGTAATTATTTTGGTTGTAGTTTTGTTGGAGACAAAATAATTTGCGGTATTTCAGAGTGGCCGAACTTTTATTTAGCGTGAACACATATGCAACGATATATTTTTTGCAGGAGAATGAAGTGTAGTGAACATTTTATTGTGTTTCTCGGGTGTGACAGCAAATTTTTGTACGCGTAACAGATTTTACCATTAAAAATTGGTGGGTGCTACGGTATGAGGAATAGCAGGCGGCGAGTAGATTTTTTGGCGCTAGACAGTCAACCCGTCAGAACATAGCGATACTTGAAAATCAGAGGTATTTACTGTTCCTGATACTACACCATTACTACATCCAGTTAAGCCTTAAAAAATGAACTAATGTGAGCATTATAGTTTGACCATGTTATGAAGGCGGTTCGGTCGTGGTCACATTCCTCTACAGCGGGGCCAATCCTATGAATATTTCTGAGATTTCTCGATGTGTAGTTTGTGGGCGTGTCTAAGATATGGGCCGAACAAAATCTCAGATATACTCATAGAATTGGCAACGCTATAGAGGAATTTAATCACGACCGAACCGCCTCCATAAAATGGTCAGACTGGAGATGAAATTGCATAGCATGCAACAACCGGCGTAAGCGTCCCGTTCCCAGAAGGAATTGATGCTTAAGCTCGAGTACTCTCCGAGCTTATTACTCAATATTTTATTTAAATATGCTTAGCCTTTAAAAATGTCCACTACCATTGTGTGCCAAGTCATGATATTTGATTTTGACAGCTACTTTGCTTTATCCTCAATGAAGAATTTCTGCGTGACATATCAGCGCTGAGGGTGGCGTACCTTACAAAATTTTGAATACCTTGAGCTTTTACTGATTAAAGAAAGATCATACAGCATGCATGATAGCGGTTTCCTGATCACGGATATGTCGCATGCAAAAGTATGAGAAGCTGCAACGTCTGCGATGTTTTAGGTCACAAATACGTGGCCTTTTCAAAAGGTCGCTCCTCTAGCTTTGGCTGTTAATGTTGAAAAATAATCGTGAATGCTGCGGATTAGTCAGAGCCTGGTACGATAGGCATCGCAGATTATACGATGGAGATGGCGTTAAGACCATCGCCATCGGATAAACTACGATTTTACGATGGAACATCACGAAAGTCCATCAGCGATAGCGATGGTCTGATGGAATTTGTATCAAAGAATCAGGTCATTCCACCGTGACGATCGTTACATTCGGAGCATACTTATTGCGAAACTTCAGCCTATAACCTTAAAAGTTGTATGATTAGCCTGAAATGATTTTTACCATAATAGTACCCGTGTCTAATAATGCTAATGGAACTATCCCTAACTCTCTAAGATTATTGTTGGTTTAGCTATTTACTTTTAAAGTGGCCGTGACGATTGTTACACAAATGCAACCTTGAGCTCGACCTAGTGCTACAAAAGTGTAAAACTCTCTCAAAATGTAAAAAGATATGTAAATACCTTATATGGGAGTTATAGATGAAGGATAAGGCTATCCAAATGTGTATAGGTTTTGTCAGGTGCAATTACCATTTTCCCTCAGAAGCCAAAGAAGCGCCGTGACGATCTTTACAAAAAAAAAAAAAAATCGTGACGATCGTTACACTGTGAATTTCTTACCAAAAATAATATAAATACAGCAATTAAACAAATTTAGCTAGACCTAGGGTCTTATAACGCCTTTGAACGATTAGGTTTTCTATGTGAACATGCAATATATATGACTTACCATGATAATAATTATTTCAACTGACTGTTAAAAATTTTCCAAGTTCAATCGCTATGTAAGATAGTTTTGAAGCATAATGTTTACTTAGTACTATGGAAAACTATTAGTTGAATCTGTGGTATTTTAGAGACTGTATTAAGTTTTTTTAAATTGTTCATATTTGACAGAGCGCTACAGAATTTTTAAAAATATTTTTCTGTTTTCTTTTCAGATTCTTAAAGTAGAGGTCTTCAGCTTTAATTTGGTGTATATAAAAGCTACTTTTGGTGAATTTTCAAATTTTAGCCCCACGTTGGCATCAGCGTAGAATGACCCAATCTAGGATGGCTAGTTTCTGCACCGGCGATGGTGTTTTCAAAAAGCACTGGTCTGATGAAATGGCTGAACATCGCGTTGGAGATGGCATTCGATGGGCATCGTCATCGGTTGTGCATCGAATGCCGATGAACTAATAAAATAAGCTAAAACTACAGAAAAACAGCCTTGCGAGTTTGAAAAATTTGTTGCCAGTAACATTGAAACAAAGAGCGGGTTGCAAAGTTTATTTGGTGAATTTTCCGAAGAGGTCAGTAATGACATTTAGTATTTTTGTTGGCATACTTAAGGAAAATAAGGCATTCTAAGACGTTTTTCGTGAATAACGTTCTCCCCGCAAATGCTTAATTTTCAAGAGATTTGACTTTAAAGTTCCCATTGTTTTTCTGTCACACCCGCCATTACAGCCATGCTCGCATCTACTTTTGTTGATCAACAAAGGCGCTATGATCGTACACGTGTTCGAAGACGTCCTATCAAGTCTGTAACTAATTGTGCAATCACGAGTTAATTGTGAAATCGCGAGCTTATTTTATTGAAATATGAACGTAGAATAACGCATTCTAAGAAGTTTTTCGCTGTAAATTTTCCGAAGTGCACATTAATGACATCCAGTATTTTTTTTTGACATATTTAGGTAAAATAAGGCATTCTAAGACGTTTTTCATTATAACGTTTTCGTCCCAAATGCTTAGTTTTCGATATATTTCACTTTTAAGTTCCTATTGTTCTTTTATGAGAGAACATTCGATCCGCCATTACGGCTGAGGTGATATCGCTGTACGCTGTTTTTTATGTATATTTCTCGTAGACTATTAGCAGAACCAGTCATTGCTTGCCTAACTTAAATGAGTAAGAGCCACGTTGCAGCCGTAAAACTGTAACGAGGCTTTGTTCTAGATGGCGAGACACGGCCGTAATGGCGGATCTCAATAGAAAAACACTGGGAACTTTAAAGTCAAATATCTCGAGAACTAAGCATTTCCAGCGAAAATATAATTCTTGAGAAGTTTTGGAAGCCTTATTTCGCCTAAATATGTCGACAAAAAACTAGCCATTGCGTATGAAGTCACCAATACCGGTAAAATAGTGTTTCTCGCAAGAACCACTGGGCACTATTGCTGAATTAGTTGAAGACTGAAGCGTGTTCCAATAATACAGCAGTCTGCAAGGGCGCGCGCTCCAAAAATAAGTGCTGCGCGGTGAAACAGTCTTATAGACACAGAACTACAAAATTACCGACGAAAACGTTATTCGTAAAAAATGGTCCTATAGATCACCTTATTCTACGAACATATTTCAACAAAATAAGCTGGACATTGCACTATTATTCACAATTGTACAATTAGTTAGAAACCCAATTGGGTGTGTTCCAACAACGAGCACGAGCATCGCGCTTCTGTTTATAAACAAAGGTACAACGCGCTATGGCTGTAATGGAGGATGTAATGGAAACACAATGGAAACTTCTTTAAAGTCCAATATCTCGAAAACTAATCATTTTTTGCAGCGAAAATGGTATTCATGAAAAACGTCTTAGAATGCCATATTATGTCTAAATATATCAACAAAAATACTAAATGATATTACTGACCACTTCGGAAAACTGACCGTTTATTTTAATACATTCCCCAGACCGAACAATGTCAATTATTATTCAGGTTTTGAAAGGTCATTACATTTGGAGCATTAAACTTTGTAAACAGGCTTGAATTAACCCTAATAACCTGGGCCTTATATTTCGCACCTTTTATCAGGTAGGAATAGTATTACTAACGTGAAAATCGCACACAGGCCGACGTTATAAGAGATGCTATTTTTATTCGATGTTAGGGGTATGAGATCTTTGTATTTTTTAAATGTATTGATGCGATGGTTCATCGCCGATTGTGACGCCCTACGATGGCCATCGCCGATGGTTATTTCACCTTAGGCTATTACCGATGAAAATTGGCGATTTTTGGTTCCGATGGCGATGGAGCGTTGGTAGTGCATTCTCCATTGTAAGTGCGATGGCGATGGTCATCGTACAATCGATTTTATCATCGTACCATAACCGGAGATGCCGATCTCTGGGATTAATGATAATCTTACAACAACGGCTACTGTCTCCCATTAATTTTAATGTTACAACAATCGTTATGGTCGTAGAAAACATCTGAATTTTCACAAAAACGTGCAATAATTAAAGAAAGCTCAAGCTAAAAGAACTGAAATATGGACCGAAACGTCTACAGAACATACCTTACAAGCCGTTAGAACATTGGTAACTTTTGAACAGCAAGGTTTCCAGCCTTGGCTATAGTGTGACTTACTAGGTTGGTCATTAGGGTGTGTCTTATTTTTTTTTTAAATTGTGACTGTCTGAAGCCCTACATTTATTCCATTGGCAATAAAACTGTGCCCCTTAAAAGGATTTATACTACCAATTATGTTTAGGGGTGGTCATGGCCATCTGAAAATTTGCCCTCTATACAAAAGTTCTTTGATGGGACGGACGTTTTAACTATTCAAAATGATATACACAAATTGTTTATGCCTTTAACTTAAGCTTTAAAGTGCGCTATCATGAAAAATTTTCAACTTCTTCAGAAGAAACCATAGTATGAAAAAAAACAACAACGGAAATTTCATCAATTCAACAACCATAGTAATTCACAACAGAAAGTGATTAAAATGACAAAAAGACTTTTAGTCGCTAGAGTGGCCATCAGAATAGATTAAAATAGTTTTAATATTTCAATGATCCTTTTTCTATTGGTGAAGTGCAAGTCCGAGTATCTTGATCGTATCTGTCATCAGTAGCACACAGACTCGCGGATTCAGGGGGTACGTTTCAGGGACTTTTCAGAGTTGTCATACTCTTGAGAAGTGAAGCACTCTTTTTTCCCAGAACAGTCGGTGCATAGCCAGAGATGGTATCACCGGGGAGCTTCACACGACATACGAAATTCTCAAAGTCTAAACCACAATTTAATCCGAGCCGGCTTTGGGAACCTCTGATCCTCCTTCAGTACAGTGCTTTCCACTTCACCACTGTAAAAGAGTTCATTGGAACATTACATCTATTTGCAGCAGTGTCATTCCGGCAGAGTACCTCTTTCTTTAGCACCGATATATTCGCAGTAGAGCAGGGAGGGGTTTTACGGTTTCCTGATGTGAAGGAAAAAGAAAGCTTTATAGGAAATGCAACAGCCTTTGTCCAAGAGCCCAAGGGTCAGACCCTAAAGAGTTGACGATCTAGACGGAGCCATTTCCAACCAGTAGTCCGAGCCAAGAGGCACACAACTGTCTTGACCAATACTCTACTCAAGAAACAGCAAAATCTAGGACCATAGCCCGAGGTTGTTGGAAGGCATTCGGGGCTTTCCAGGGTCAGAACTCAAAAGCTAACATCCTTGGGAACAAAATTAATGGACCCATACATAGTTTATGTTCTCCAGCTTTAGATTGGAATAGAGACTTGACAGTCCACGATTAGGGTAAGTATGGGCTGAACCCAAGTTCATACTCGGTTCTCCCTGAAGAAACCACAATTTTTTTTTATTTTGCGTGAGTGAAGCCACCAGGCGATACCACCTCTATATATACTGCTGCCTCTGCGGCCTGGTGCAGCTGCGGCTACCTAAAGAAAGGAAAAGTTAAAAAAAAGAAAAAAAATGTGTACCTTACCTGTAATAAATATGACAACTTTAAAAAGTCCCTTGAAGCGGAGAAGCCCCTGAAAGTGTGGGTATGAGTGCTATTGACAGAAGTACTCTTTCCGCTCCATCACTAGAAAAAGAATTTACTGGAATATTTCAACTATTTTTTGTTATCAGATAGCCGCTCTATCAAAAAATGTTTGTATCGTTACTTTATTCGGTTTCTATGGTGAACTACTTTAGTTGTTGCATTAATAAAATTCCCGTTGTTTTCTTGTTTATTTTCTGTGATATCTGCTGAAAAAGTTGAAAATTGCTTATGATAGTGCACTTTCATATTGAAATTAGGGCCATTAACAATTTCTGTATGTCATTCTTGAAAAATTAATAAGTCTATCCCGTCAGGTGACACGAATATATATATGTATACATGTGTGTAAGTGGGCAGCAAATCGTTACGTAAACATGTTTCGTTCAACGAAACATGTTTATGTATACATGTATATATACATGAATATACACGTAGAGGGCAAATTTTCAGGTAGCCTTGGGTCCACCCCTAGATGTTGTTGGTTATGAGAATCTTTTTACGTGGCACAGCTTAATTACCAGTGATATAAATTTAAAGGTGATACAGTAGAAATAGTTTAAAAATTCTGAAGACACACCCTACTGGTTATGCTACTATTTTCGTAACGATTCTCGAGTTAGTGTACAGTATTTTGTTGTGTGTTGTTTCCCCCCAGCGATCGGTGCCGTGCATCAAGGTGACGGTCCTGCTGAAGAACCGCTCCATATTCTTCGTCACAAATATTTATGTACCTTCTCTGATTCTCCTCATCATCGGATACTTGAGTTTCTTCTTCCCTCTGCATGACTTCAATGATCGCATTATGGTCAGCCTTACTGCCTTGCTGGTCGAAACTACTTTCTTCACACAGGTAATTACCACGAAAACTACAATAAATAATGTTTTTATTTTTCATGTTTATGACAATGATGTGGATTACTCTTGGATGACCACCAACTTTTCGGCTACTGTATGTAGCAGCAAATGTGCATTTTTTTTTTTTTGTTCAGTTGTACAATATGTTTACAGTTATTTAAGTTTAGAAAAACCTTTGCTGTAGCGCTGCCATAGGTTGGGAAATATTGGTGGGCGGGGTGACAAGAACACCAAAGGGTAAGCCAGATAAAAACTAGAACGCCTTGTGGCGTAAGACCATCACTCACAGTAGGGGCAAATTCAACGAAGTCATTGTTGATGAACGAGTTGAAGGCACAGACCCAATCTCTGATCCCCAATCCCTCTTTAATAATAGCATAGGAAAAATATGAAACGCCCCGTGCTGCAGACGATCTGCTGCAGTGGTGGAATTTTTTTTTTTTTGACATGGGTCACATCTAGGTAACCCCACCCTACAAAAAATTATGAAGGTTGCTCAACTCCTTCGACAAACATACATATCTATCTATATTATACTAAAATATGTGAACATTGCTTGTTTATTTACTTGTGTCTTGTTTGACACAGCTTCTTCGCTTTAAGACGGGAAGAAATTCGAGGGCTGGGGACTCGTTCCATGGATTAGCTCTTTAATTCGATTGTATCTGTGACACGCAAGTGGAACCAGCCCTTTTGTTGCAAAAACGGGCACGATAATTTCAAAGTTGCTACGGAAAATACA
Organism: Parhyale hawaiensis; assembly: GCA_001587735.2. NCBI lineage: Eukaryota > Metazoa > Arthropoda > Malacostraca > Amphipoda > Hyalidae > Parhyale > Parhyale hawaiensis. Next base: position 15,602,210 of record LQNS02278094.1, read on the forward strand.
ACTCGATTTGAAAGCTTTTTGAACCTTCCTAAAAATTCCAAGTTTACTACTAGTCAGTTTGTTTGAAGCAACTCGGGAACAAAATTTGGTAATGGCACTAATCACTGAATTAAAACTGTCGACCACGTTTTGGCATAAAACCCTTGCCATCTTCAGGTCTATAATAAAATCTGTGAACATAAGAGAAACAAAAATCTAAATTTCTCAAACTACAAAAATGATCACCTATATAAATATTTTAATTGTATAAAGAAGATACAGATCACGAGAAAATATCATAGTCAAAATGCATAGATATCACAGTCAAGATTTTATGTACCACAGTCAAATGTTGTATAGTAAGTTCCACAGATGTCAACACAGCAACAACCTCGCCCTAGCAGCACTTTGTTCGAAGTGAGGGTTACCTATCTGTGCGCTCTTTATATAAGCAGCACCTTACTAGAAATTTCTACATAAGTATAGTTTTAAAAAGTTGAAACCTTGATCGTACTTCGCATTTATGTAAGGATTATTTAGCTTAAACCCTTTTCACCATTGACTAAAATTGACAGTACCGAAATTTAAAAATGAAAAAAAAAACAGACCTTGCCTCGCCTAACCTACCCGATGTTAAACCCGAATATAGTCCAACTTACCCGAAATTAGCTCGGGTATTCCGACAGTACGGCCTAAAGAGAGCAAAAACGGACAAACCGTCAATTTTAGGCGTGGGTGACATACCTTGATGCTAATTGCTTCAGCTATTTTTAGATCAAGGACATTGTGGTGGCTGAAAATAATTGAGAAACTATTAATTAGAGTATCGGCAGGAGGAGCATTCATCTGATATTCGTATGAATAGTGGGATTTAATGCTACTTGAGCTGTATCGGTGCTGCTTACACCTCAACAGGTTTCACGTGCCGTTTGATGATATTGGTTAGCGTCTTTCGGTCGGCAGTGTAGGAAGAGACATTATCAAATTTTACGTAAAATCTAACGGAACTGTTTTCGTTTATGCTGCTGCTATTATTAGTGAAGTTCTCTTCACTATATTTGCGATTACATTTTCTACGAGTGTTTGTGGGAAGTCACAGTTGGCAAAAACTTGCTTTAATCTGCGAATTTCGGTATCAAACGAAAATGCAACTGGAATACGTAACACATAAATTGCATCTGATTACAGACTGCGTGTTGAATATTCGTTACAGAAGCAAAGAAGTTGTTGATGGTGACGAGCACGGGCAGGAGTGGACGGCCGAACAGCTCGTGGTCTATGACCAGTTGAATAACACCTGTTTTTCCGGATGCAAAGACAATCGTGATGACGACATAACGGGTCACGAGCCGTCTAGTAGTGTACTAAAAGTCTGTGAACCTTGTTTGCTGGTTTATTTGTGTCCCGTTTATTTGCTTGTGTCTTGTTTGACACAACTTCTTCGCTTTTAGACGGGAAGAAATTCGAGAGATGATGGTAATAACAGATACCTAGGCGGCAGTAGACTGACTGTATCTGTGATACGGAATTTAAACTATATCTCACCTGCAAGAACGGGCACCCTGCAAATATATAGTGAGCCGTATTGGCAGCTCCTTGACGGGCAGTACAGTAAAAGACAGCCGAATATCGAGTGGTCTATGCCCAGCTAAATAGCACCTGCTTTAGTGCGTGATGACGACCCAACGTGTCACGGGTCGTCTAATATACACGTGAATCTTCAACGAAAACATTTATCACCTCTCTCACTTCGGTCTCAGGCGATAATAAGCAGAAGTTGCGGACCTGTAGAGGAGAACGCTGTGACGTCATCGATGCGAAGCAACTCTACATAACGTAATTCCAGAATTTCTAGATGGAGTCACTTTGCTTGTAAAGCTAATAGCAATGAACAAATGTTTTACTAGAATGTGCATTGCCTATCATGGCAGATCTATGAAACTGAGACTTATAGAGAAGCAGCAAATAACGCGATTTACCTTTAGGCTATTAATTCCACCATCCTGAGTTGTGCCATTTTTTTTCATGGACGATGTCAAGTACCGCATCAATTTAATCTTGCCTGGATAAACAGTCTATATAAATTTAAGAAGCTCTACACTGACCACGACATAACTTGATTCGGATTCTTGTTTTTCTTTTGAAGTACTCAGAATTATTAGTTACCTGGCTTAAACTTAATTAGGTATTGAAGCATGAAAACCATGTTCTCTCAAGCTTTTTTGAGTATCAGGAGCTAACGGAATAAAGTCATAACGTCTTATTGTCTAATCCTGCAGGAATAGTTGGGGACTCTACTTTTTCCAACTTATCTTGAGCGTCTTCGTCTTGCTTCTCGGCCATGCTCGATACAGTGACAAGTTCTTAATGCTTAGCCATTTATCATAATATCGATAATTTGCCTTTTTCGGTATAAACAAAAACAGGAGTAGAAAAGGTGAAGAATAAACAATGATATCTCAGTTGCTTTCAATATGGTTAAGATATATATACCAGTTTGACTGCGGTAATGTTTTAGACATTAAAGCAGCAACTTTTTTTTTTCTTTGAGCTCTTGCCTACTGGCCATTGTATCCTTAATCTCGTCTGTTACTTTCCTAGAAAATCTTCGGCCGGCCCAGAAGCAGATTCACCGTCAAAATTTTTGGAGAGGCCCAGATTTTTGTTAGGGTTGCAGTACCTTTCTCCTCACATTTTGATTATTAATTATGTAATAGGTAAGCGACTACGCGCCCCAGACTTCCTTCCTAAAAGCCATCGACATTTGGTGCATCGCCTGCATTGTTCTGCTCTTCTGCATCATCGTGGCCGTCACCGTCACCAACGTCTGTGTGGTGAGTACAGAGCTGCTAATGACAGGTCCCTTGAAGAGTACAATCGCTTAACTCTTCACAGGGTAAGTGATCACACATACATATATGTTTAAATTCAATACGAATAGTCTGTAAACACTAGACAGTTGCTGGACGGATATACTTAACTGGTTAATCGACCAGTTATAGTTTCTATCAGTTTTAATACTAAGTGGACTAGATACTGCAGCCTTCACTTTTTCTAACCACACACAGAACTTAGCGGACTAGATACTGCAGCCTTCACTTTTTCAAACCACACACGGAACTTGGCGGACTAGATACTGCAGCCTTTACTTTTTCTAACCACACACGGAACTTAGCGGACTAGATACTGCAGCCTTCACTTTTTCTAACCACACACGGAATTTAGCGGACTAGATACTTGCAGCCTTCACTTTTTCAAACCACACACGGAACTTGGCGGACTGGATACTGCAGCCTTCACTTTTTCTAACCACACACGGAACTTAGCGGACTAGATACTTGCAGCCTTCACTTTTTCAAACCACACACGGAACTTAGCGAACTAGATACTGCAGTCTTCGATAAATGGATGATTAGCTTAGGTATTTCGAATAGGAAGTAAATTTTCTCCTGGGTATGTACTGCAGATTGCTTAGTATTGTACCAAGTTTTATGAATAATATATTGTTGATTTTTGCACTCGCATAAAGTAGTGAATTACAATATAATATTAGTTTGTGTAATTTGCATTGTTCATAAATTTTTTTATGTGTTGTGAGCAATTCGCCATCAAGGTATCAGTATTTGTATCTGAATAGCGATTTTTTTATTTTTGTATCAGGAGCGTTGCTACGAAAGGCAAACAAGAGCTTTCGAAACCGGGCAAGTTCCCGAAGGTTTACTGAGCGGCATTTCAAACAAATGGGACACGAGAAGAAAACAAAACCGCATCGTTGTGGCTGAGTCCAGTGAAGGCCCCGGAGACAATACTCCCATCGGCACCCGAGCTGTGCAGTCCTGCTCCCGAAAGAATCTCACCGATTCCCTCTCGCCGAAGATGGACAGTTTGAAATACAAAGAGCACTGCCCGGCGATGTTCCGCGGTAAAAGTTTCAAGGAAAGTTCAGCATCTAAACTCAACAAGTTCTTTATTTATTTCTTCCCGGCTCTTATTGCTCTCTTTGTGTTCCTGTACATCTACTTTGTGGTTCACCAGCAAGAGTGAAAGTAACAGGAACAGGTCTTCGTTAATGATGGAAGTAGAAAGTTTGCACTTGCTACTTCATGATAGGTGGGTGTCTGTGAAATAACCAGAAAAATATGTCGATTACCTCCATCAAGAAGTTTATGCTTTGTCGTGTCCGTCTGCCTCTTTGTCTGGTTAGTTTGTCTACAAGATAACTCGAAAAGTTATGAACGGATCTTAACGAAATTTACAGAGATTGTAGGCATGTTAACAGCAAGAGATAATTAACTTTTGGTGAATGCTAGATGAAGAATCTTTCAAATCAATGCTTCTCGCAAGTTGCCCCAATATTTTACTGCCGCAATATGGCAACAGTCGGTCATTTCCTTAAGCTTGTGACCCAGCGGATGCGTTCATTTGTTTTGGTGTTGTGCATAAATATACATGTGACAGCTGCGAGCTGTCATACGTGGGCAGCACAGCCGTACCATCCGATTAGGAGCAATAATTTTTCAATAATCGGTAGTACAAATGATGCGCGTGACCTTAGGTTACTAGAGTCCATTTTAATTCACTCGGAAAAATCGGATCTCAACAACAATCAATCGTCAGTCCCCTTGAAATTTCTTAGTTAGGCTAGTGTTACCATTTCTGTTCTTTCCTTATCACATCGCTTAGAAAATTCTTAGTTTGGTGGATATTGCTATGTTTTGTTTTGCTTTTTACGTCTTTTAGAGTGTTATAGTGAATACTTTCCTTCTTAATTTTATTTCAACAATTTTATATACGATTTCTGTATCTATTATATAGCACTGCTGATGGACATATTATATGATCCGAAACATTTGTAATCCAGATAGTAAATATGTGTTTTACATTTAGCCTGGTTCTCCTTTTCATTCTTTCAATATGGCTTCCTTTGGATTTTATCACAACTTTAATGCGGTTTGGCGTGCTAGAAACTAAATTAGCACGAGTGGCTGCATCAATTTTGAGTCATTCGTCAAGAAGTTTGCCTTCTGACTGCTGCTTTGAGTCATATTTATGCATTCTAATTCTTTACCCGAGGTGTGCCCACAGATGCTCGATGAGATGTAAGTGGGCAGACTGAGGGGGCTAATCCACCCACTGAGGGGGCCAATGCTGTCTCTCAAACCAGCCCCTCGAAACTCTTGATGTGTGATATGGAGCATTGTCTTGTCGAAAGTGAACACTTTCAGGCATACTAATAAATATTTGCTCCAATGAGAGGCTGAACACTCAGTTCAACATGCTGGTGTACGTTGCTGAAATCATTCTCACGTGAACAGCATTCCAGTCCCTGACGATGTCATGCTGCCCCAAGCGATGATGCTGCTTCCCCAATTTCACCGTAGGTACAACGCATTTTGGGTGGGTGATGAGCTTCTCCAGCGCTTCGACGCACATAAACAGCACCAGGTGTTCCAAAAATTCGGCAAAAAAAGAAAAAAAAATGATCGTAATGATCGAATAACTAAATCTTCTAGTTCGCAAAAAAAAAAAAAAAAAACTTTGAGAAGTGCCTGCACATTTGACATATGCACAGGAGCTAGTGATACGCTTGCTTTGTATAATGGAGAGTGTCTCAATATGATTGCTCGTAGATGTATCGGTATCACGTTGGCGAGTTTCCAGTCCTGCGGAACTTCTCACGTTCTTCGAGACCGATTAAATATTTCGAGCAGTGACTTCAAAATGACTGGAGCCGTTCCCGTAGTACTACTACTGCTCTGGAAAGTATACTCTACACAAGACCTTTGAGCAGCGTCGCCCCCCAGCCCCATTTCACGCTCCGTCTGCCGATTTACCAGCAATCGAGCAAACGGCTCCCAATGTCACTGCGGCCATCCCGTGCAATCCTCGCATCTCATCCCCTATTGGGGTAAAGGGTGGGGATCTGACGAGAAATGATGACACAATCATCACCAGCACGCTTCTCACGGACTAAGAGGAAATTACTCCAACTCCTGATGAATCAGTGCTGATGGCACGCCTGGGTAGGCCTATTCCATCTCTCATACCATCTATCCTTATACCGATGAACCGCAATATGTCTGAATGCACTGATGTCCTCCAACCTACCACCGCCCGCCAAACCGACAGTGCTTCATCTAATATTGAACGCGTGAGTCCAACAGGCGTTTCCAAGGAAAAAACACAGTCTCTAATACCAGTAGCGAAAACTCATGGTCAAATCCCTAGAATCTCAAGCACACCAACGCATGCAGGGAATCGCAGTACTCGGAAGTCAGGTGTTAGAAACGTTCCTACGAAGATGAAATCTTGTGAGCCTCCGCAAACCAGAATAACAAGAAGTAAGGCTTACTCGGCGGAAAACGACTTGTTGTCCGCCAGATAGCTGCGGACGTGAAACAAGCTGACAACAGAACAGCCAAACCGAAATACAAAACCCTTCCCTTGCTCAACTTAAGACAGGTGCTCTAGCCGCTTCTAACAATACTTGTGCCGATCTTACACCCCAATCTTTTCCCAGCAATCGAACACTTCAAACGTACCCCTGACTCGGAGAATCAATCCCAACACTAGCGTCAAATTCCTATTTGGCAACATTCAGGGCATAAGAAACTAGATGAATGGACTGCAAGCTATAGCAGTCACTCTTGCATATGATGTTATTGCACTCAATGAAACATGGATCAATCTTTCAAACAAGAATCTGGAAGCAGAAGTTGCATTGATAGGCTACAAGCTGTCAACATAGACCGACCCATAGAACATGCCAGAGGAGGGGGTTCAATCATATGTATCAAGGAACACCTTAATCCCACCTGTAAAAGCTTTTATAGCAATTAAAGAATGCGAATTTATCACTACTCATGCTCGTTTCGGCAATCGACAGTCATTAAATATTATACTCACCTACCGGAGCCCTCGCAGTGCCGCCGAAAATGATGCAGCACTTTACAACAGGATCGAAAATGTGCTGAATGCTACGAAGAAAACAATTCTAAGGGGAGACTTCAACCTCTCCCAAATTGATTGGAATAACTTGCGCAGCCAAGCCCCAGGCAGTAAACTGCTCGAGCTTCTCAGCCACCACCACCTGACCCAGCACGTTAATGAACCTACGAGATAGGGTAATACATATTCTAGATCTGGTATTCTCCACTACTGATTGTGAAATTGTTGACCTGGCTATCCTAGACCGGCTTGGAGACCACAACATGATTGAATTTACGCTTAAAACTGGCAGTGAATTCACCACTAATACTAGTGGCTCAAGCTGCCAGACTATCGACGAAAATTTTCAGGGAATGTTAACTGAAATAGAAACTAGTGACTTCGAAACCCGTATGAGAGACGTCAGGGTTGAACAATGCTCGACTATTTTGAAGATGAGCATCCTGATAGCAACTGAACGATACATTCCAAATAAATCAGTTCGTATCAGTAATGATCCCCTCTGGATGAATCGGACAGTCAAATGCTGCATTGCAAGCGACAAGTGCGGTAGAAAGTTTGGAAGCGTAATCCAACTGAGGTGAACAGTTCCAGTCACATAAGGGCATGTCGGGATGTAAGGAAAATAGTCAGGACCACAAAAGAGAAAAAGAATTTCTGTAGCTGCTATGGGAAAATACAACCCAAAGGCATTCTATAAATACGTGAATGAAAGAAGACTCATAAAAGAAACCACCCTCCTGCGGATCCATATCTTCCCAGTCAGTGAGAGGTGGTACGAGCACGAACCTGCGCCCGTGGTTGTAAGCGAAGCCGTGCAGATCTACTGGGACAAGAGGATGGAAACTGACCGAGTACTGCGCGCCAACCGACCGGACATCGTCGTCAAAGACAAACAGGAGAATTCGGCAAATCTGATCGACGTCTCAAACCCCTTCGACTCCAGAATCGTGGACAAGGAAGTGGAGAAGAAAGAAAAGTACCGTGACCTTGCCATCGAACTCCAGAGATTGTGGCAGATGAAGGTCGACGTCGTTCCAGTGGTCATCGGAGCTCTGGGGGCCATGTCCAAGAATCTCAAGACTGCCCTCCGAGAGCTCAAGTGCGGCCATCTCCACCCAGGAACCCTCCAGAAGAGCGCTCTACTCGGAACAGCGCACATCATTCGCAAAGTGCTCTGAACCTTAGGTCGCGGGTTGTGACCCGGCGCCAGAGTGTAGAGCTGAACATCGCTCAACCGATCCAATTTGGGGCGTGAAATCCCCTCGATAATGATAATAACGCGAGTAATCCTTTAATGCAGCAAGAAACCGTAGAAATTCGATCAGCACCACAAAAATTTGCATCTAGTGATCAGTCCAATTAATGCTAATGTTATGACGTAGAAAGAATGTAAGCCCATAAGAATTGGAAGCCCCACAGCATATTCTCGGAACATATTGCATATCTAAGTAAATAAATATAATACAAAACATCCCTGTTTAATGGACAACATTTGCCCGATCATTTTGTTTTACTTCAGGATATCTGTAACCTTATGAGAATCTTGTCGACTTTTACAACCCTACAAGTTTATTTACACAGCAACAACGAGCGACTTACTTTCTTCAATGCAAAACGTCATAGTTCTGTCCACACTTTGTTCCTAGGCTATATAATTCAGTAGAGCACATCATGAAAACTAGAGCACTCTGAGAGCGCATACCTCCGGCAAGTAAGGCAACGGTAACGAAAAATTCAAATTGGCTCTGAAACCATGATTTTTTTTGTATCAACTCCAAAATCTAATCATTTGCTCCTTTTAATTGTTTTAACATCTTCTGCAATTTTTTTCAAGATCCTTTCATAACTACTTGAGTTATGCTGCTAACAAACATTATGACAAACATAAGTCAAACATACAAACGAGCCAACCGATCTGCACCAAAATTTAACCATTTTCGCCTTTTGGCTTAATTAACAACTCTTGTAAATTTCATAAAGATCCGTTCAAAGCTTTTCGAGTGATTTCGTAACAAACATTATGACAAACACCACTCAAACATAGAAACGAATCAACCGATCTGCACCAAAATTTAATTACCTCTGCCAATGAGGTTATGTGTTCGTCGTGCTTGTTTGTTTGTCTGTCACCAAGATAACTCAAAAAGTTATAAACTGATTTGGACGAACTTTACAGGAATTGCTTGGTATATTAGGAGGAACAAATGATTAACTTTTGGTGAAGATATGTCCATCCGTTTGTTTGCCTGCCTCATTTTTCTCAATACCATAACTCAAAAAGTTATGAATAGATTTTGATGAAATTGACATGAGTTGTTAAGTATATAATAAAAAGTAAAAGACCAAATTTTGGTAGCAATCCGTGTGTTCGTTCGTTCGTCACAGTTTTTTGATTTTATGCTTGTTAGCACAATAACTCAAAAATAATAAACCTATCTTTATAAAATTTATATGGGTTGTTAGCAATGTTAAAAGACATAAATGATTAAATTGTGGTGCAGATCGGTTTGTTCGTTTGCATGTTTGACTCATGTTTGTCTTGATGTTTGTTAGCAGTATAACGGATCTTCAAGAAAATTGCACAAGCTATTATTACTATCAAAAGGCACAAATGATTAGATTTTGGAGTTTTAACAAAAAAAAATTATGGCTTCAGAGTCAATTTGAATTTATTACTACCGTTGCCTTGCTTGGCGGAGGTATGCGCTCTCAGAGTGCTCTAGTTATTTATGTCTTTCCACATTACTAACAATTCTTTTAAGTTTCATGAAGATTCACTCAAAACTTTTTGAGTTATTGCGCTAACAAGCATAAAATCGAACACAGTAACAAACATACGAAGGAAAAAACAGATCAACACAAAAATTTTGCTATTTACACTTTTTGATAGACCTAAACACTGATGCAAATTTCATAAAAATCCGTCTTTAACTTTTTGAGTTATGGCGTTAAGAAAAATGAGGTAAACAAACAATCGGATGGACGGATCTTTACCAAAAGTTAATCATCAGTTTCTCCTAACATACCTAACAAACTCTGTAAATTTCGTCAAAATCCGTCCATAACTTTTTGAGTTATCTTGTGACAGACAGAAAGACAGACAGACATTGAGAGAAACAGACAGACAAACCCGACGTAAACATAACCTCCTTGGCGGAGTTAATGAGTTAAAAATGGGCTTATTGCCTTAACAAAAGAGGTTATGTTTTTATCGGAGTGTTTGGCTTCTGGGTATGACTGCCACAAAGATAACTGAAATAGTTACGGACCGGTTTGCATGAGAAATAGAGGGAATGATAAGCATGTTAGAAGAAACATGTGATTATCTTTTGGTGACGATCAATTCAACTCTTTATTTGTTTGTCTGTTTCTTCTTGGCAACGTAATTCCAAAAGGATACCTAAAACAAGTCTTAATGCAACTTGTGTGTAATGTTAAGAATGTTGCGAGGAAAAATGACCACATTTTTGTGATGATCTGTACATCCGTTTATTTGTATCGATGTTAGCTTGTCTGTTTATCAGGATCATAACCCAAAACGTTACGAACGGATCTTCATGAAATCGTAGGAACTTTCAGCAATGTTTAGAGGCACAAATAATTAGATTCTGGTGGTGATCTGTTCGTCCGTTTTGTGCTCGTCCCTCTGTTTGTCCTATTGTTCTACAAAACATGACTCAAGAAGTTATAGACAGATTTTTTAAAAAAATTGCATGCACCGCTGGGAATGTTACAATAAACAGATGATCAGATTTTGGCAGAGATAAAAAAAATTCTGGGTTCACGAAAAATTTTATTTTTTCGTTAACGTTGCAATGATTGGGATAGGTATGCGCTCCTGGAGTTCTTCTGTAGCTTACACTGTCTTTGTTTGTACAATTTGTATGTATGTCTCAAGCAACGAAGTGGAGAATAATTCACTCTGAGATTTTTTCCTTTTCTTTTGCTTCAAGCTCGCAACAGCTGAACTGTTATGGTCAATGCGAAGCTGCAATGACTAGATTCTTTTATTGGACTGGGAACTCAAACTAGTGATCAATCACTACTTAGACTACGTACGTCTAAATGCCGGTGACCACGTTACAACTTTTGTTTCCGCGAGCAGCTTAGGGCCAACTCAACTAATCCGACTGCGAATTCGTGGCCGTGACTTCAGCATGAAGTCAGTGGACCACGTACGTACACTAGCTCTTAAGATATCAATATTTGTGTATTAAAATGCTTATAATTAGGAGCAATAGATTAATGTTCACCATTGCCACCTGCTATAGTGTAAAAACTGTGGTAGCGACTGAGATATTCGATAATTTTTCATACCGAAAAATTTCGCTGCTGCTATTGACAACGTGTCCAAAGCAAGACACGAGAAATGTAAATTAGTATTTCGTTTACCCTACCCGACATAATAAAGCGAGAAAATGTTAGTGATGATGCATTCCTTCCGCCCAATCATAGCAAACGTCCATCACCCAGCCAACCCCCAGTGGGGGTTGTGTGCTGCTGTAGTGAGGTTGTTAGTGGGTCGCTCTTGCCGACGTGTTATTTTTTCTTTCTTATAAGTTTGAAGTCTTATAACTTCACACCTACTGCACACAATGGGTCAAAAAATGATTCAAATGCCGCCATTCACACAGCGAGGTTGACCACACATTGGCTTAATGCCCATAATATCGCAACTTTAGCGTGGCCTGCTAAGTCACCCGATCTAAACCCAAGTGAGAATCTTTGGGGGATGCTCTCACGGCATGTTTACGCCAATGGGAGACAATTTCAGGATAAAGAAAGCTTGTGGCAGACCATAAATGAATGCTGGGAGGCTATCGCTGAAGAAATGCTCGCTAATTTAATTAATTCTATGAATAACCGATATGTACAGGTGTTGCAATCAAAAGGCAACGCTTGTAGATATTAAGAATTTTGCTTTTTTTTGTTTTCGTTGTTTTCTAAAATACAATTCTTTCTATATGTTCTATCTATAATTCCACCCGATTTGCACCCACAAACTATTATTTTCGTGGTAAAATTTTGAAAAGACAACGAATACAATAATGATTATAAGGAATCGGTAACTAGTTAAGGTATCATTATTCAGTTAAAATTTCAATTAAATTGATGCAGTATTTTTAAACTTATTAGAAAATTACAAAATGTGCTATCATTTTTGCCACCAATTTACTTTTCCCTTTACTCAATTCAGTAGGTATAGTAAAACTCTTCTTAGAATCGCTTAAACTACACTGACGACTTATAGCAATCGCAAATTGAAGTACCTCGTTATTAATTTGGTACAGCAGAAAAGCGTGACTTAAACAACTATGGCATCAAGTTGTTCAAGTTGCGCAGACCTCTGTAAATTTTTTTTTTAACTCTATGCCCAGGTGAGTATTACCAATATCTGTTGAAAATTTTACGAAGAATTTATCCCATAGTTTCTGAAATAATCGAAAAACTTGAATCTCGTTAACAGTGCGGCACGGAGTGTTCGTCATTGCTGCTTCCCAACTTTAAAATAACAATGAAAGGGCCCCTGCCCAATTATTTTGCCCTCATTCATCAAAGCCAAACACAATAGCAATACGTTATAACAGACAGGCACTTTCTTTATTGCACAGTAGGTATTGAAGAAGTCGATGTCTTCACTTAGTAGCTATTTTCTCTCATACAAAGGAAAGATCTTTTTAGCTCTCCATCGGGCCAGCCGAACTCAGTTTGCCATCTCAAATCAATATGTAAGTAAACAACTACTTTTCATATGGTTGGTAGTGAATAAATATAGCCCAAGTCCTTACACTCAACAGCATACTGTTGGTCGTTCTAGGCGCTGTAAATTAAGGAGCCGTGCAAATACATCGATTATAATTATCTTTGATGAAGGCCAGGCAACAATGAATATTGTAAGCACACGAGTCGCAATTCTTGTCCAAAATGGAATGAATGTAAACAAGAGCCTTTATCGTAAGGGCACAGCGATATGTAAAATTCATTGTAAGTTTGACTGTCGTCGAAGAAAGCTGAAAACTAGTGCTGATGTTTCTATGGATCTGGAAGCACATTTCTTACTGCTTGATTTGTATCTGGAGGAAACCGTCCAAGATTATGTTTTAACAAATCGTTTTCATTTTAGCGGCAACTTTTTCCACGCAAATTAATGCAACTGAAGCATTGGTTACAAAATTGCGATGTTAGTTTTATACTGTATGTACCTCAGTTTAGTTAAAAGTTGATCAAAATTTGATCAAAAATATTAGAATCAATGCACTTTTCTAACGTAAATACCAAAGGTCTGTAGAAAAACTTCGTTATTCATACTGATGAACAGTTAATTTTAAATCAGCATAGCCGAAGACTTATTATAAAACCCAATATTTACTTAAAAATTTAATAAAATTATCTTTGAATTTCTTTTAATGTAAATCATAGGTTTTTGTTAGAAGTTTACTAAATTTTACTATGATGCCTGACGCTTGCACAAAGTAAATAAAGTTCATTATCACACAAATGAACGTTTATAAATCAAATGGAGTATTTATGACAAGAATTACAGCATATTTGAAGTTCGGAAAGAGTAGTTTACTGAATATATCACCTGACATTTTCAATAATATTTGAACTACTCCAGGCCCCAACTCATGACTTGTGCCCTGATGTGGGTACAAAAATAGAGTTGCCTTCGAAAAAGTCAAGGATTTCCTTGCGTTAACAAATAGGAAGTGGAAACAAACTACAATGCTGCTGCTGCTGCTGCATCTTAAGAAATGTGTGCTGCTTTGGCTCAGCCTGGCTGCAGGCGCTGCGGAAGCCAATGTAGGTGAGTGTGGAACCCTGCACCAGATTTTACATGCTTGGCTGTTAAAAAATAACAACAAATTTGCAATTACCGATTGGTAATCATCTTTTGGGTCTCCCTTTCTTCTTGGTACACTACTTGGTGTGTCTCACTTTCAAATATTTTTGGAAAAAATTTGCATCGGCACTCCTTTAAGTTACACACTTGAGCACGGGATGCTGCTTTGGAAGAAACACGGCTCCTAGTCAATTAACTTCCGATCTGAGATGTTAAAGTAGTTGTGCACCTCCAAGTCTGTACTTCTAGACTTTGCTCCTTTTCGAGGAGAGACGACTAAGTTTTTTTGCTCGATTGGAAATTCTTGGTACTGATAGAGCTTACTTGTGAGTGGCTTAGCAAGTAGGCTGATAATAATGATCAAAAATGAAACTGCTACACGCAACGTTTTCGATATCTTTTATCGGAAGTCAGGTACCTGGCCTTGTAAATTAGAGATGAAAACGTATACACACTTGTCTATCAAAATTTCCCTCATATTTATTGAAATTATCCGGACTTCAGTACCTAAGTTCACTTCGGATAGTGCCTTGAAATACTTATACCTAGTGAATCTTCGGACGAAGTCGAAATGACGTTATCCACATAACCTCGGGTGCGTGACAAAACCATGGCGACAAAATATTCTAATAGTTTCACTGTACAGAGAGCAAGACTATTCAATTAAATGCCAATGCATATTCTAAACTCCACTGATATACCTTGAGTGCCTTCGGAAGAAGTCCAGGTGACGTTCTTCACGTCACCCCACGAGTGTGAAGTCACTCTGCTGGGTGTCTTCTGTGGTGCCGCAGGTAGCGACCAGCGAAAGAGCCAGGAGCGAATTATCTCAACAGTGCACGTAACCGCTGACCGCTGATCTATCTGGTATTCTTCTTAAATGTGAATCCAGCAGATTTTTCAACTCTACAATTTTGATATTAGTGACGTTTCGAATATGCCGAGGCATTTTGTTAAACAAACTTACTCCCCGTACAGCGAAGCTATTAGAATAATTTGTGGCCACGGTTTTTCCACCATTTCTGCTTGGGATGCGAATATCACACTTAGTCCTTCCAGTTCTTTCCGAGTGTCTGGCGACTATCCGCTGATTCACTTTCACAGTGATACGGTCCAGAATTTCCAAACATATGTGATTGTAAATCGTTTGAATCTACGCTGTATTGAATACAAGTAGAGACAGCTGAGTCGTTTGTGGTAATCGTACTCTTGCATGCCTCGAATTTTGCCGTGAGCGATCGCTGGATAGCTTCAAGTCGTTCAAGCTTTTTTCTTGTACCCGGCATCCAAAGTGGGGAACAGCATTCTATTCTTGGAAAATATAATTGTTTCCATAGTGTGAGCATTACATCTACTTCGCGTGACGAGAAAATTCTTAAACCCATCCACTCCATCTTTTTCCAACAGCGATAACTGTAGCAATATGTTCTTCGAACGTTGCACCATCTTGCATTCTCACTCCGAGGTCTCCTAAAACTGTCTCTCAATTTCATGCCCATCGCTGGTGGTATATTGCGTGGATTCAAAGAGAGTTTGATTTTTTCCGTATCTTAGCAGTTCAAATTTTGTTTCATTAAAGGTCATATTATTTTTTTTATCGAACATTGGCAGATACTTTCCAAATCTCGCTGCACAGACAGCACGTCTTCCACAGATTGTTCAGCAGCTAGTATCCGTGTATCGTCAGCAAATGACGAAGGTACCGCATAGTTACATCCGTACCCCATGTCATTGATCATGATAAGAAAGAGAACAGGCCCAAGCACTGTGCCTTGTGGTACTCCACTGAGTACCGGCTGGCTGGATGACACTTTGTTGTTGACAGTTACACCTTGCGTTCTATTTGACAGAAATGCTTCAAGCCCCCCGAAGACATTTTCCACGGATACCCATTCGGGAAAGTTTCAACAATAGGATTCCGTGAATCACCTTGGGCTGCTCCATAAGCTGAGATTAATGGGTATTGGTGGTTCAGTTCTCGCGGTAATTAGTCAATTTTTATCTGACAGAGGTCAATGTGTAGTTGTTGATGGGAAGAGGAGTGAGTTTTTGGATTTGGTTTCTGGTGTCACACAGGGTAGAGTTCTTGGCCCCTTGTTGTTCATTTTATATCCGGCAGATCTGTTTCATCTTGTTAATAATTTACTTGTTGGTTACGCTGATGATGTTACTTTGCTGGCTGTTTGTGATAGGCCTAGTGATAGATTAGTGGATTCAGAATCTATTCAGTATGATTTGAAAATGTTTAATTCCTGGTGTTCTAGGTGGGGGATGAGGCTAAATGTGGGCAAGACTAAGACCATGCTCGTGTCCAGGTCGCGTTCAGTGGGACCTCTTTTTCCTGCACTCATGCTGGATGGTGTATCACTTCCTGTGGTTGATGACTTGGTAATCTTGGGTGTCAATTTTGTGCCAAAGTTGACGTTTGAGCCCCACATTCGTTCGGTTGCCTCACGTGCATCGCAGAAAATTGGTCATAATTATGAGCCGTGCTTGGAGGGTGTTTGGCTAGGTAGAATTGACACGTCGCTGCTTTAATTGCTTTGTCCTCCCTCTTCTGGGGTACTGCTCTGTAGTCTGGGGTACTGCTGCCAATTGCCATCTGTGTTTGCTTGACAAAGTGGTTCGTCGATGTGCGTTCATGCTGGGTGGTGTTGTGCCTTGTGATCTGGTGCATCGTCGCAGAGTTGGTGGGATCTGTTTTTTGTATAAAATCTATAACTGCCCCTGTCATCCACTGTCTGAGTTTCCTCCGGATCCATTTGTTCGGGTGAGGTATACTCGGCGTACTGGTGCTCTTTATGAGTTTCCTGGGAACCGTTCGATTTTTTTATCGTCTGTGGATGTTTGGAATGGTCCTGATGGCTCTGTCTTTACTGGTGCGGGTATTGGCAGCTTTAAACAATCTATACACAGAGCTATTCTGTGATCTCGGATCTTCTTTTTTGTCAGTCTTTTATTTTCTCCACCCGCTGGGCTGGTTGAGTGGGGGTTTGTTAACATGGAGTTTCTCCGTTCTTATGTCGCCAGTCTGGTGTGATTTAATAATAATAATAATAATAATAACCTTGTCAAAAGCCTTAGCGAAATCTAAATAGATTACGTCCACATTCTTTCCTTGGCACAATGTCCCTACGATGGAATCATAATTAGATTAGATAGGCGGCAGTAGACGAACCAATAGGCCCCTTCCCAACAATTGTGAAGTAGTGGAACGTTTATGTCGAAAACCGTGTTGTTTTGATGTGAGTAGGTCATTACTCTCTAGATGGTGCACTAGGTGTTCACGGAACACCCTTTCAAACGTTTTCACTACGTGGCTGTATACCAGATAGACCAGCGGTCAGCGACTACGTGCACTGTGGAAAAAATTCGCTGCTGGCTTTCTCTTCAGTAGCTAATCAGCCGAAGAAAACGAGCATCGTGACTCCCTTCACGTGAGGTGATGAGCGTAACGTCTCCTGAACTTCGTCCGAAGACTGTCAAGGATCAATCCTCAAGCTGGGATGATCATGATAAGAAATAGTACAGGCTCAAGCACGGTGCAACATGGTACTCCATGCACTGAGTACCAGATGTTCTGGAGACATTCGATCTGTTGTAAACGACTACACTTTGAATTCTGTTTGTCAGAAATCCTTCGAGCCACAGAAGACATTTTCCACAGACACCCAAACAGGAAAGTTTTAACATTAAAATTCCATGACCAACCTTATCAAAAGCCATAGCAAAATCCAGGTACATTACAGTACGTCCACATTTTCCCTCGACACAATGAGTATTCACTGAAATCGCAATGTTCCAGCAGTTGTAGAGTAGTAGTACATTTATGTCGAAAACCTCTTTATTTTCGTATGAGTAGGTCATTACTCTCCAGATGGGGCAGCAGGTGTTTACGGAACACCCTTTCGATAGTTTTCACTACGTGCCAAATTATTGTCACAGGTTTATTAATTAGTTACCTGGATTGGTACTGTTTCCTGTTTTTTGGGAATGGAGTGGTGATTGCATATATTTTACATATACGTGGTATTACCATATCATGCGATGACTTACACCTCATAAGGTAAATCGAAAGGGAAATACTTAGTTTGAACATTTTGAGGATTTTCGCAGGAACATCAACTTGTCCTGATGCAGCATTTCCGCTAAGTACAGCAACGGCCAATTCAGTGCTTAAGTTTGTGAATTGAAAATCTGAAGTGTAGTTACCAGTTGCTTCTAAGAATTGAACTCCAGAGTTACAGGTCTTTTGGTCAATATCTTTCTGATAGTGACGGCTGAATACTTCGCTCATCTCTTGATCATTATCAACCAGCGATCCATCATTGTCGAATAATGAGCCCAGTTTTGTTTTTACAGAGGAGTAATTTGATGGCTTGTACTTCTCCTTCCCGGTTCTCTTCATCATGAGATTTAGGTTTACCTTCGATTACGTCCAGTTGTCGTTGACATTCAGGTCGTCGCTGCAATTGAATAAGATGGCTATTGACATCTGATCAATCTTGCTCTTTTCGTCAGTAAGCCTTTGCAAAATTTATTTGACGATTTTTGGGACATTTCTGTGGTCGTAAAACAATGAATCTAATAATAATAATAACAATTTTTGGGACATTTCCTCTAAATTGGCCGGCGGTACTTGAAGCATTTTCCAGTAAAACTTTTTCAGACATTTCTTACACGGTTTCACCTCGAATCGAGTCATTTAGAAAATTTCTCAGTTCACGTACAGACGGCAGTTCAGATTTCAAACCTTTCCAGCTTATCGTCTATTGTAAGCATTTAAATGGCAAAACTACTTGTTATTTCACCCATTTTTCTTCGAGCAGTTCACTCCATCGCTACCGAACAGGGTTGTGATGTCAATGAGTCTGTGATCAGATAAAACCACATCCTGGGTGTCGATATTCTTTACAATTTGGGTATGCTGTTGAAAGAGGAGGACTAAATGTTTTCTTTTTTATTTTATTTTTTAGTGGCGATAAATCATCTATACACTAGTGAGGGCAGATTCTTTAATTAAAGTAAAGAGATGGATTTTTCTCTCTCCTCTATCGTGTATGAAAGTGATTTGCTAAAAACAAAGCTACCTGTTTCATCTGGTACGTCTGGTTGTAACTATTTTAGGAATAGAAAGGTGCAGTCACCTGTAATGATTAGAATGCATTCACCTTCAAGTCTACAACAACGTGTCTGATTTTTTAAGCAAACCCGCAAGTTTCTTGACGGCATATCTTGGTGGTCTATAATACACAATTCAAACCCGTTTAATTTTCCTATTATTACCATCAGCTTTCCGAAGTACTGTTAGTGAATTCCTGTAAGATGTTTGAGCCAAGCAGTTCTTTCTCATACAACGCTACTTCGCTGCACTTCCGGTTTTTGCGGTCACACCTGTGAAGAGCAAATTTCTCTAATTTGACCTTAGCATCACAAAAAGTCTCGTTCAGTTGAGCTTCAGTAATTGCTAAAGAGAGTCAATTTGCTTCATTATTTTATAATGCCTCTGAGTATAAGCTGCTTGCTCTAGTTTTTCTGTGTATTAGCGTTGAAAGTTGACAACATAAAATTTATGCAATGTTTTGTTACTGCTTACATAGTTTTATTGATCAGTGCAGTACTTCGATGATTGATTGGGAGATTTTTTGAACATCCTATCCACATTTGGGCGGGAATTCCCTGTTGTGCTGTGGGCCAAGCTGGTTGTCGAATTCAATTATGTTTTCTTCCCAGGTATGTTTCCATTGAGAGTATATTGTATTACAACAGTGTGTAAAAAATTAATGTTTTCTGAAAGTCGTGTTTCATATCTTGATAAGATGCGCTAATGTCATCTTGGTAAGAAACGTTCATGCCATGGTTGTCATCATTTCTACACAATGCTCACTCGTGCTCTGGGACTCTCTTTCTTCGTCGGTTCACCGGTGGTTGCCTTTGTCTTTTCCACGTTTTCCCAGCATTTTCTTTCGGTGCGACACTTGTCGTTCAGAATTTACAGCTCGTATAGTAACTTTCAAGTGAATTTTGTGACATGAAGTACCCCAAGCATTGTCCATTTTGGAAGGAATCTCGAAAAAACCGCGGGCGAAAGCGACCACATTCCTTGAGACTTCTGCAGCCGCGGCTGCCACAGTTCATAAGCCGTGAGCATCTTTTCGGATGGAAAAAGTTGCCCCTTTTGCCAGAAATCCGGTAGGTATTTACAGACGATCTTTGCGCAGACCATACAACATTTATTTTTATTTTTTCTCGAGCTTCTCTATATCGCATTTGGGTCAGTTCTTCAATTAGAAACGTTTTACACCTGTTGTTTCCAGTTTGTCGATCTGACGGCAGTTCATTTATTGTTATTGGAGTTTCACTCTCTTTTGAGTCATTAGCATCCAAGGCGCAGTGTCTATGTCGTGCGCGATCAATGGATTTGCGCGTTTGAACGATCGATCGATCGTTTGCGCAGCGCGATCGATCGATCGTTCAAATGCCTAACCTATCCTAATCAATGTTTCTCTTCAACTTTCCCCTATTTCTGAGTATATCGGGTAGGTTAGGGGAGGCAAGGCCTGTTTTTTTTTTTTTATTTTGAAATTTCGGGCACCGTCCATTTTAGTCAATGGTGAGATAGGGTTACGTTAAATTAGGTTAGGTGAGGTTGGGTTAGGTAAGGTTGGGTTGGGTTAAGTTAGGTTAGGTAAGGTTAGGTTAGGCGTTTTAACGATCGATCAATCATTTGCGCAGCGCGATCGATCGATCGCGCAAGCCCGATCCGATCGCGCGAATCCATCGATCGCGCACAACATCTATATTGTCTTTCATGATTGTGAGGGCAGCAATTGCGGTCGATTTCACACTCTCTGGCACACAATATCCACCATGCCTCGAGAGAGCTTTGACCATTTAGCACACTACCTATACTGTCTATACGCACATCCTGAGCACACAATATTAATTTGTTTTATATTTCATCATTGCACTCCACAATGCCAGTCTTGGTTCTAGTAGGATCTTGCACTCACTGAGCAGCCAAGTCCAGCAGGACAAATGGGTGCATGATATTTAGCACTCTGATTAATTGCCTTGCAGGAGGTGTGAATGATCTAATGCTTACAAAGAGAGCACACTGCTATTTTACTGGATTTCACATCTTGACACAAGGAACACTTATCCGAATCATCACTTTTTGCACTAATATTTCATCTCTTGTTCGTATATTTTGCTGCTCGTACTGAGGACGCTTTGATGTACTCTGTGCTAACTATGTCGACCCAAGACTATAGAAATAGGTTAGACTCTCTGGGCGGTGCGTGCGTATGGGACTTCGCGTTCTTGTCTCCGTAGAAATTTATTGTGGACTATCCCCAGAAGCACTGGTACTAAATAATATCCCAAACAATATCCCAAAAAAGCAGTGTTTTTTTACTGTCATTGATATGAAAGTGTTCAAACACGAATAATATGTACAATAAAAATACAAGCCCGGTTTGCATGAATAATATTACTTTCAAGTTTAACGGCAGATTCATTTTTAAGGCGTTTTGTACTACGCAGTAGGGGAGCGCTGAAGGTATTTGGGGTCAAAATTTCACTCCTTTGTTTTTTTTTTTTTGTTGAAAAGTGATCCGTAGGGTGGGGTCTATCACACCACCAAATATTTTGACCCTGGGAGCACGGGAACCCCCAAACAGGGGGATAATGGGGGCGGATGGGGATGAAACTTTCACTTCTTCGTCTTTTTGATGAAAAGTTATCCCTGGGATGAAGTCTATCACAAAATCAAATATTTTCATCCTGGGAGCACAGGAACCCCCAAAATGGGCGGTAGAGGAGGCGAGTGGGGTCAAAATTTCATTTTCTCCTTTCAGCGATGAAAAGTGATATTGACGGTGGAGTCTATCCCACAACAAGATATATTTTGACTCCTGTTGGCACAGGGACTCTCCAACAGGGTTGCGGGAGTAGATGAGGGTGGGTGGGAGTAAAATTTCCACTTTTGTCGATTGCTGAATAATGATCCCTAGAGTGGGAGCTATCACACCGTCAAATATTCCTATCTTGGGGGCATGGGATTATCTGAGCCCTCCCCCCCAGAAGGGGATAAAGGGGAGGGCGGGGATTGTGAATGGTAATTATGTGTTACAGCAACATACTAGATAGATATTATTGATAGAAAGTACGTGTTAGCCACATTTCTAGTGGTCTAAACTTTTATTGCCATTTTCTCAAGATTCCATTTTTTTGTATATGTATGTCTTCAAAAGAATAGTACGCCATCAGTTTTCATGCTAGGGAGGTCTTTTATATATGGATCGAAAGCTGAAAACATAAGGAAGAGACGTTTGGCATTTGATTTTTTTTATTTTCAGCTTAGTTTTTGTGATATGGATCATTAGTAATAAAATTTGAGTGAAAGAAGCAAAAATGCGATATCATAATTTATTTCTATCCCTTCTAAAAAGATTCCAGACCAAATTTAGAAAAAAAGGAGTCGAACATATCTTCCTTATGCTTTCAGCTTTCGATTCATATATAAAAGACTTCTCTAGCATGAGGCAGAATTTCTGTGAGGAGGGGCAATACCCTCCTAAAATTTTGATTGGTGAGTATATGGTGTACAACTTGGGCCAAAATCGGCTCTGATTGTAGCGTGAGCAGGATGGTGTATTCGCGAGGCACCGAGGAGGTACTGTTTTGACGATAACCTCAGACTATCGCCAACTAGCAGGATTGAGATTTAGTTCTGCAGGCAGATACCACAGCAGATACCCTGCTGTGGGAGTCGGTGACTATGTGCAGAGCTGCGTTCTGCACAGCTTATAGCTTGCCAACAGTGATTTTGAGGTTGGGAAACCAGACCGGGGCCGCGTAGAGCACAACGCTTCTCATGATGGCCCGACAAGTCAGTAGTAGGGTCTCCTTTTGTTGCCCCCATCTGATAAATTTTCGAATGTACTTGCCCTACTCCTGGAAGATAGTTTATCTTATGAGGGCTTGGCCCAATATCGTCACTGAGTGCGACAGCTTGGGGTGTCATCATATGCCCGCAAGCGTAGAGAGAATATGCAACTGAAACAGCATCTGATGCCGACATAATCCGCGAGAGCGGCAAACTTATGGTGTGTTTTAGACAGCACACTCCCAAAAAATTTTGGATTGCGCTCCAGTGTGAGGTCCGTAGCACTAATCTTGATTTTATGGTCCAGCTTGGACTGATGAAAGTCTGAGGTGAACAGAGTAGACTCTGGAGTGAATGAGTGACGGTCAAAGCTCAGGCCCAATTGCGAGAGTCCCGATTTCAGTGTCTAGTCAATGTATGGTGTGGTCTATGTGTAATGCAGTTCTACTTATATAATTGTTCAATGTTGCCCAAAAAGTTTTTCAACACTTTTGTCAGCTCTGCAAATATTTTATTGTTTATTATTTTAGGCTGTGAATGTCTTGAAATCGTGTATTAAAATGTATGTTTGTGTAATAAACCTACGAAACCTATCTATTTATCTCAATATTGATGGTTTTCAGGAGTTGCTTCGTTTCCCCAACCATACGGGATGACAGAAAACTCCTCTCTTCGCTTTCTCGGAACCATTCACACCATGGAAAAATTCTCCATTTGTCTTCGATTTAAAATATTCCAGGCCCGGAATAGAAACGATATTGTGTCCTACGCCGTTGAAAACTACGACAATGAACTATCCATAGGTAAGTATAGAAAATCCGTAGCACACATACTGCATCTCCAAAATAGACTCACGGAAGAAAATATTGCTAGATGTAGCACATATAGGCGTGCTACAGCTAGTGTAAACCAGGTCACACAGTCTTCAGGCTGTACGTTCCACGAGATCTAGAACACTCAGGCTATACCGTCTTCTGTCTTTAAAATACTAATAAAAAACATACTTCTCCAGGATGCTGAGCGCTCATCTGAATTTAAACGACGTACGAAAAAGGGAATGTAATTTTGTTCCTAGTTTTTACTACACAATGAATGCTTATAGACCGCTGAGTACAAAAGGAAGGACTTCAAATTCATCTAGGCTCAGTGTTGTACCTTTCCGCAGTGGGCTTTAGCACAACGTAAATTAATTTCAATATTGTTGTAACTGAAGTCATTTGACAAATGGAAGTATTTTCATTCTCTATTATTTGCAATATTATGCCAAAAGAGTGCAATTTCTGTCGTACAAAACATATAATAATTCAGACAAAAATATGAATGAAACTTTGATAAAATTGTAGTACCGAATTTGCACCATCAGATGAGCGACAATAATAAGGTAGACTGCTGTTTATCTTCGCATTTAGCAAATCAATTTTATGTGAACCCTATAACCATGACGAACTAAGCATCTTCCTTGTTGGTAACCTGTCATGAAAAGTGAAGTTTAAAATCGAAGTTATCTGCTCTAAAGGGATGAAAATACCATCCACAGCGCAAAAGTCACCCCGAGCTCCTCGGGGTCACTCTCACCAGGGCATTATTTCGAATTCTAAAACCGCTAATAGCTGAGTCATGGAGTAATTTAGGGGGGTTCAGAATATCGTTTCTCGCTTTCACCAAGAAGATTATGTTTTTAACGGAGTCTGTTAATTGTTTGTGTCTTTGTCTCTCACCAAGATATCTGAAAAAGTTATGGACGGATCTTTGCGATATTTAATGCGAATGTTAGGTATGCTAGGAGGAACAGCTGGCTAGCCTTTCGTAAAGATCCGTTCAACCACTTATTTGTGTGACTGCCTTCTTTTTCCTGGTTACATAACGCACAGTTATGAATGAATCTCCGTGAAATTTGCAGGAACTATTAAGAATGTTACGGAAAGTAACTGACCAAATTTTTGTGATGATCTGTCAGTCCGTTTCTCTATTGTCTATACGTTTTTTTTTTTCTTTTTTTGTTGCTGTCATAACGTAACCCAAAAAGTTATAAAGGAATTGGTATAAAATTTGCGTGATTTGTTAGAAATGTTAAAAGGAGAAAATGGTCAAATTTTGTGGACGATTCGTTGGCCCGTTTGTGGATTTAACTATATATGTGTGTTTTTGTGTTTGTCTCATCAAGACTCAAAACGTTATAGATGGATCGACATAAAATTTACATAAATTGTTACAAATGTTCATAGATATTAATGACAAACTATTGGTTATGATTGGTCCCAACTGTTAAAAATGTTAAAAGAGATTAATGGCAAATTATTGATGATGATCGGTCTCTCCACTTGCGTGTTTGACTGTACAGTGCGTTACCGTTGATTATGCAAAAAGAATTTTTTTACTTAATTTTTTAAGATGAGTGTCTAACTTTGAGATATTAATATTAACTAAATGTATGGCTATGTTGCCAATACAAACAGCACTTGTATAATAAATATTTAGCTATTGGTTTAGTATATCATAAAATTTGCTTATTTACGAGTTTTTTTACTGTTACCTCAGCTTATGCAACAAGCTAATAAAAACGTCATAAAGAGGAAATAAATACAAGTGAACAGGAATATTGTTTGAACCAAGAAGTTTTAACCAAAACAATTCAATAAATACTGAAATAAGTGTTCAGTAGCAGTAGTGGTAAACCTAACAAGCTAATTTTGACCATGACAACCTCCATTTTTCATGACTTTTCAAGGCGATTATCAACAGACTTTGTCAGGATTGATATTTCAGATGGTGGAATAGAATCTGCTGCTGTTTTCATTGCATTCCACAGGCTTACTTTGCTCGAAAACTGCCGACCACCTTCATAGACCTTCCTTTTGATCATTGCCCAGAGGTTCTTAATAGCTCTATCAGTAAGCCAGTTAGCAGTGTACCGTGCTCCGTGTGAGGGAGCGTTATCGTGCTGAAATACCAATTTGGATATGCGTGCGATAGTCTGGTCATCAAGCCATGGAATCATGTTGGCTTCAAGAAATTGGCAGTACGTTTCTGCATTCATTTTAACGCCTTCTGCCACTTCAAATGGACCAATAAGGGTGTCACCTACTATCCCGGCCCAAAACATTATACCCCCACCACCTTACTGTTGAGGTCGGTCATGGAGAAACCATCCAGACGAATATCCATCTGGACCATCAAGAGTGGTTCTGCATTCGTCAGTAAATATGACATTGGAGAAATCAATTTTCGTGTTCTCCTCAGCCCTTTTGACCCTATTTTCTCAATGAGTTTTTATTAGAAGTGGTCGTTCAATTGCCTTCTTCACTTTCCCTAGCTTCTGTAGAACTTCACATCTTGTCTTTCTGCTTAGTATTGGGGCTCCTACGTCTTCAAATATCGCCTTACTTGAAGAAAGTTGTTTTCTAGCGATAGAGACTTCAAATGTCGCACATCCCGAGCAGTCAACTTCCTCGTAGAGGCTCTTTCCGGAGTTTTCCCGTTGACTTTACCTTCAATTGCATAAGCCTTAATTGTTCGGTGATCACGCTGTAATTCCTTGGAAACTTCGAGTGTTGTCTTACAAGAAGCCAATAAGGAGGTGACTTTGATCTTTTCTTCACTTTTTAAACCGCATTTCTTGGCCATTTTGACTAGAGAGTGATGTTGTATAATCTGGGGTAACACCAGAACCCCGTGCGATAAGCAAATGTTGCCAAAACGTGGGAAATTGTTCTGTTTTCTTTTTCTCATGTTGTTCTTATGGTTACAACATACCTGTGCACTAACTTACAATTCACTTATCTTAAAAATAAGTAAAAAAAACTGTATATGCATCATCAACGCTGACGCACTGTATGTTTGTCAGATATAGGTAACTGAAAAAGTTACGGATGGTGTAAATATACGTTTGCCCTATTTAGATTATGGCTTAGGTACCACCTATTCCAGGGAAAGCAGCCACAGTTCGTAATAAAATTCGGTCAGGACTCCTAGAGAGAAGTGGGTAACAACAATATTATTATAAATTATTTAAAGAACTATACTAAGGCAAAAATAAAGTAATAAATAGAAGTCGACTAACATAAAATCTAAACGTTTCGGGATGAAAAATCCCATCTTCAGAAAAAAAGTGAAACTAAGCTGCAACCTATAAATAAAAATTTCTTTATTTTCTAGTTGATAAGGGGGGCGTGGATGTTGTCGGGAGAAAGTCGAAAACGCAAATGAACGGAGCTGCGGGCAGGGGTTGGATGTCAGCTCCTATACAGTCGGCAGATTTCAGGCTAAGGATGGACAGTATGGAGCGGTACAGCTGAGGTCATGATGTTGAGGTTAGGTTTGGTTCTATGAATGTGGAGGTACTCTAATGTTGTGAGCTCGATGGGATTGGAAGAGTCTATGATGGAAAAACCATTCCTGCTGATGGAATGGTTGTTTTGCCCAGCATGTAGGCGAGGGGCTGAATGTGAGGGTTTCGCAAGTGGTAAACCGGTACGACTTGATTCACCTAAGTGTTTGTCAATGCGGGCTTTGAAGTGTTCTCCAGTGCTACCCACATATGAGGCGCTGCAGGCCTGGCATCGGTAAAGCTAGATAACACTGGACAATAGTTGTGTGTGGGGGGTTATCTTTAATTTGAAGTAGGACCCTATTGTAAATGTGTTTTTGTATGAAAATTTGAAGTTGACATGTGGGTAGGCTTCAGAGAGAAATGTTTTCAACGTGTTTTCTGTGCTAACAGATGTTTTCTTGTAGTACGCAGCGAGTGAAAGAAGTCCAATTTACTGACTCAGGGTTTGCTAATGCCGGGATCGAACAGATTGTCTAGGACAATTTACGGTAGTGGTCCAGAAAATGGTGTGGATTGCCGTTATTTTTGAAGAATGTTCTGAAAAAATCAACTTCGTTTGAAAATGCAAGGTAGGAGGAAGACAGATGGTATGTTCGAAAAAGTAAATATTTAATTGTATTAATTTTGAATTGATCGTAGCACTGACTGAAAAATCTTGTCCCGAGGCCTGGGATTGTGGATTTTCTCTAAATTCCGGTGGTCAGTGTTGAGTCTTGGTGAGTTATTAACACATCTAGAAAAGCTAAAGAATTATTTGATTGATTTTCGGCAGTGAATTTGATATTTAGATGTTTGCTATCTAAATATTGAAGAACGAGATCAGAATCTACTTGAATATTGAATATGAGGAAGGTGTCATCTACATAACAATTATGGTGAATCGGTTTGAAGTCACGTGGGCAGTCGTTTAGCCAAAGGATTCCATGATGGCATAAAAAGATATTTGCCAGCGAGGGACTAAGCGGGGAGTTCATGGAAATCCATCTATTTGCTTGTACAGTCTATTGCTAAATATGAAGAAGGAATCTTTGATAGCAAGGCTAAGGAAAGTTCTGAAGATAGGTTTATCCATATTATGGAATAGGTCCGTGTCAATGAAGACTTTGTTACAAATAATATCGATGGTTTCCTCTACGTGGATGTTGGTGAAGAAGGAGGTGATGTCAAAACTGGCTAAATGGGCATTGGGAGGCAATTGGAGATTTTTGATTCGGTCTTGAAAGCCATATGAATTGCGCAAAATGTACTGATTGGTTGTTCAAGGTTCAAGTAATGAAATGAGGAATTTTGCAATGCGGTAAGACGGTGTTTTATATGCCACTAGAATTGGTCGTAAGGGGGCACCGGTTTTGTGTACTTTTGGAAGCCCGAACATAACTCCAGGGGAAGCATCTGAATTATAAAGTCAACGGCAGATCGAATCAGTAATGATGCCTTGGTCCAACAATTTTTTCAAAAATCTATGGTTTTTGTCGATGAATGTAAGCGTAAGTTTGAAGGGATCAGTATGAGAGTCATAACCGGTGAACTTTGTTGCATCAGCCAGAATTACATTCATTTTTTGATGATACTGATTTTTATCTAGAATAGCAACACTTCTTCCTTTGTCGAGTCTGCAAACGACAACGGAATTTTCCTTGTGGAAATTATTTAATACAGATAGATCGGATTCCGAAAAAAATGGAGAAAACACTATATGTTTGCTGTACGAGCGGTAAATGCTACCCAGTCGGAAATAATGGTTGGGATTATGGTAAAATATAGTGGTGTATGAGAGATCACGGTCGATTATGGATGATGAAACAATATGGTAGGTATGTCGATCATAATATATCGTTGATTTTAGTATATTTAGGTCGATATTGGTGGAGGCAATATTAGTTGTTTAAGGTTTGTCAGGAAACGAAAGTCGACGGTAGTACATGGATGTAAGAAGACTATATATGATAGATGGTAGTACATGGATGTTTGAAGACAATATATGGTAAAGCATATGCTAGAGCATAACCATGGTAGATTATCCACGGATTTCCGTACATACGATCAGCAGTGGAATTCCTCCCATTATTTAGGGAAGAATACGTATGGGTTGCAATGAATTTTAAAAATATAGCTAAAATTCCCAACATAGCTTATGACAATAAGCTTGAATGCGAAAAATCTTAATTTTTATATTATAGTGCAAAAATTGTGCACATTTTCACTTCTTTTATTCCAATCGATGAATTGCAAAAATTGCTGGGTATGTATGGACGCTAACTGCCTTCAAGTTATTTTTATGTACTGTTTCCGAATTTTTTGACACTCTACTACTTTAGCGAAGTTACCCATCATTTTCATTTATTTGTTGCATCCCTTATAAAACAGTATTGCAATCTTTGATCAAATAGTGCTACTTTTTATGTTCATTCAGTTTATATCTATAAAGTTTCATAAACAAATTATTCCTATTAATTCTATGGAAAACAATGTCAAGCTCCATGTTAAATTTGGCCTTGCGTACCCTGACAACGGGCACGCCTAGAATTCATCCATCGACTAGTTACTTCCTCTAAATTGTGTCGTATAGCTGCATACCAGTTAGAGTTGAAGAAATTGTACATATATAAACGTGCGTTAACTGCACAGGCTGTTTCTAGCTCCTGCTCTATAGTATCGTCCTAAAGTTTAGGTCTTTTCACCATTCTGAGCTGCAAGCCTAACCCGTACGTATAAAGTACCCTTTTTGCTATGAGAAATTAATCATCAGCAAACAAAGCAGGCATTTAGGGCAAAATATGTCAACGGTTGAAAAAGTTGATTTTGATAGAATATAGTTGTATCATTCGCTGAACACAGTCGATTTTGGTCGTGAATGGTGTTTCTTACGGTTTACTATTGTAGATAATAGTTGTGAAGCTAAAACTTCTATGGTTGTTATTGGGTATGTATGGTCGGGAATTATGGTTGGTAATTTGGTCGAAGGTTGTGACATATCTCTACCATAATGGACCCCATAAATGGTTGAATATGGAGGGTATATCGATAATAATCAACCAAGATGTCGACCATAATCATAGTTGTTCTACTATAATCACAACCATAATTTCCGATTGGGATTACGAGTTTCTTTTATTTTGTTTCTTACTTCGGCTAACGACAAATTGGAGTGTAGTGGTTGAGATTTCAGTCTACTGGCTAAGCCCTCAAAACAATGAAATGCTTATAGTAATCCGGTATGAATATGAGTAGGCAAAACTCCAGACCAAAGGATAACAAAAATTTAAGGCATGGTTGAAGGGTAACATTTGAGTAGTTGAAAATTACGTTATCTGGATTACAAGATGTTAGATCAGATCAGATAGGCGGCAGTAGACGTTCGGTTCGGAGATGCTCCTATTGCGTTTAACTTTCTGCTGTATCCAGATTTTGTTCTATCTAGAAATTTTCTATTGTTACGCTGTACGAAATGAACATGAAGTTTTAATTTGGGATAAAAAGTGTTTAACTGAATTTGTATGGTTTGTAATATTACTCTGACTGTTGCGTTTGAATTTCTAAGTCTAAGTGTTTAGATTGCCAATACTTGTATAGTTGGCTGTTCTGGAGGAATAATTGACGCTGTAAACGGAAATGGAGGAACTTGGGAATGACCTAATAGGCTTTGCAGCAAGTGAGTAAGTTTACATCCAGCTTCGATTTGTCAAGTTTCCTTGAGAAATATTCATATTTTCTGAAGATTGATAGGCCGTGTTATCTGCCAGTGTTATTTACCTTTACCGATGCCAGGCCTGCAACGCCTCATACGTGAGTAGCACTGAGCAACACTTTAACACCCGTATTGACCAACTCTTAGGTGTATACAGTCGTACCGGTTTACCACTTGCGAAACCCTCTCATTCAGCCCCTCGCCTATATGCTGAGCAAAACACCCATCCCATCAGCAGGAATGATTTTTCTATCGTAGACTCTTCCAATCCCATCGAACTCACAACATTAGAGTCCCTCCACATCCATAGAACCAAACCTAGCCTCCACATTATGACCTCAGCTATATCGCTCCTTTCTGTCCATCCTGAGCCTGAAACTTTGCCGACTGTACAGGAGCTGACATCCAGCCTCTGTACGCAGCTCTGTTCATTTGCATTTTAGACTTCCTCCCGCAAACATCCACGCTCCCCATATCGATTAGAAAATAAAGAAATTTTCATTAATAGGTTGAAGCACAGTTTTACTTTTTTTTTCTGAAGATGGGATTTTTCATCCTGAAACGTTAAAATTTCATATTAGTCGAATTCTATTTATTACTCAATAAATTATTTATTTAAATATGCTGGCTCATCGACAAGTTACGTTTTGAAACGTTAGATATTTCAAAATGGCAAACATAACAAGGAAAGCTCTACGGTAGGCAATGACACTCAATGTAGTTCAACCTATATAAGCAGTAGATCTAATAGAAGTATTTGTGAACAATGAACATGCACTGAAACAAAGCACCTGGTTCAGCTAGGATGTCGCCATATTCAGTGTTAAGCTCTCGTGACACAAGCTAAATGGTTAACGAGGTCAGGAATTGACAAGACCACGGCTATTTCGCGAAGGGGTTAACGTGGGAACAGCCCGACAGATCAGACAGCAGCGGCAGAACCTTGAATGGCAACAAAACAGTCGCGATAGGAGGTTATAACCGTCTTCAAAATAGCAGTTGGACCAAAATAGTAGGAGNCGAGGTCAGGAATTGACAAGAACACGGCTATTTCGCGAAGGGGTTAACGTGGGAACAGCCCGACAGATCAGACAGCAGCGGCAGAACCTTGAATGGCAACAAAACAGTCGCGATAGGAGGTTATAACCGTCTTCAAAATAGCAGTTGGCCCAAAATAGTAGGAGTTGCCCTAAAATAGCAGAGGGTTTCATACAGCAGTTAGCATCAAATTGCAGTTGGTATGTGACTCAAGTAACAGATAGTGGTTGCCTTCAGTTGGACTCGCTTAATAATTAAACACCAGTGCCTGGAGCGAGCGAATGCACTATCATGAATATAATGATTTTCCGTATTGTATTACGCAATCATATTGCAGATATTCTTCATACTTGCAACATGTTAAGAAATTATTATAACTAGATCAATATACGTAAGCTTTTTACTGCAGTGTCATAAAGTTCTTAGCATCCATCCCGAAATATTTCAAACTTATTTCAATCCACTTATCCGCCAACTAAATTACGAAACGAGACAAACTGTTATCGATCTTCCTAATATGCGCGTTGATGTTGAAAAACGTTCTACGATTTTTTAAACTGCATTGCTTCTTAATAGAATTTTCAGTTATCTACTAGACCAATGATTCCCTAAGCCTAGTTTTCTAAGCACCCCTAGGGAAAACCACTTAAAACACACGGACCCATGTTATTAAAATGGCATCTATTTAGTAGATTGTACAGTGAATGACAGCAGCACATTGCTGTAGATTTTAAAAACATAAAAGCGTTATATCATAAGGTTAAGATGTAGGATTAGAAGCATAATATCATGGGCCAAACGTTCAGACAATAATTCTTGTGATAGCACTACCAAGGCCATCAGAAACCGTGTTAATTTTCACATTAATGTTAACTTTCTTGAATCCATTTTTGACTGAGCTGGAGCCATTACGCACCGTAAGTTACAGTAGTAAACAGGGGAGGCCTTAAAAAAAAGATAGCTCCCAAAAGATGTCTGACGACGGTGAGAGGGAAGCATTCCCATATGCGTTAACTTCTAAGTATCGTGGGTGCTTAGAGAAGGTTTATAAAGTGAGCATGAGCTTGATTACCGAGGTAGAGGGACTCCAGCAAGAGAACTCAGCCTTGCGCAGAAAAATCGATGATATCACAACTACCACTAAAACGTTTGCAGATGTAAAACTCTCTCCTCCCCCCTCTGAGTGTACCACTGATGTCAGTCCGACAGCTGCTAGTAGAGATGATGTTAGTGCTCGTGTCGATCAATTGGAGCATGATGCTTTGAGACCAGTGCTGAAGCTTCAGTAGGACAAAATCAACGGGATTGTTTCCTCATTTAGAGAGAACGCCAACAAAAAGACAACGAAACCGGCGGCTAACTTCGCTAGTGAGTTGAACAAAGTCATTCCTGAACTTGTTGGCCAGAAAGAGGTATTAATGTTACAACTGTTGGTAAAAATACACCTCACTTGAAAGTCAGCTTTTGTTCGCTTCAGACAAGAAACAAAGCCTTACGAGCCATAAAGCAGGCTCAACCCTCAGGTCTATGTGCTTCTGAGTACCAAACTAAGCATAGATCGAAACCTTTTCATGATTTGAGACAGCGGAATCCAAGAATGAAAATGTCAAGTCGGTGTATACCTGCAATGGAGTTGTCTATGTGAAGTTGCTTAAACCTACAAAGGGAGACCCCTAGCGAGGAGTTATAACGGGAGAGGTGAGGTGCAATGTACCGCAGCCTAACAATTTGGTAATAAATTCATTATTTATCAATATTTCGAATACAAAATCAACAGATATACTCATCAGACAGTCATACATGAGTTGAAATGTAACTAGAATAATCAATTCAATGCTAAACTAATAATAAGACACCATATAATGAACATTTCTAAGAGAACGGTAGAAAGCATACAGCCATATACATTTTGTACGATAACCGTGGCAGTTTGCTCACCAATGCAGGCAGTGTGCAAACTGTGCATGTGTTCGGGAACTGTGGGGCGCCGGCTGTATTACAGGAACTGTACTGTCTACGTACGCTGAGCAATCAATGCACTACGAGTCTACACAACAATATTCATACAATGATACAGTATAGAAGGGACTCGATTCCACTGATGTAGCCTCATTTAGCTAAGGTGGTCATATTTATTTTATACATTGTGTATAAAACTTCGTTGTCCATCAGTAATTATAACCCTGGGATGAAGTTACGCGCAGATGCATAGAATAAACAGAACTTGAAACGTACGGGGGCTGCCAGCCTTACGAATGCTGGGTGCGGTGCACCATAGCGCAGGTCCCGCTCTATAGGAGCCATTTATCATCAAATCTATGGTATTTTCACTTATGCATGGTATTTTGAGGCAAACTTTTACTCAAATTATTACACAAAACATGAAAAATGCCATTTTATGAAAAGTCACAGTTTCCAGCGACTCAACTGAAATTTGAAAGCAATAAAACTGCAAATTTCTGTAGGTTGAGGTGCAATACACTTCAGGTCTCCCTTTGAAGGGTTAATCGAGATGATGATCGTTCCATCGCAGTGGTTAGCCAGTTGGACCTTGAAACATTTGGTAAAAGTAAATAGGTTGACGTGTCTCTTTCTATAGCTGCTCCTATAATTTATTTCACTGATGATGGTGGCGATGATGTAAATGATGTGCCAAACATTGTGTACAAGACTATAATTTCTGACAGAGTCTCCGATCTTGCAATACCCGAAACGTCTGTTTCTTTAATTGTAGCAAACATTCGAAGTATCAGGAAAAATTTTGTGTTGTGAGAGCAGCTTATAACGAGTTTTGATTTTGTATTTGATATTGTTATGCTAACAGAAACGTGGTTGGATCCATCTACAGATTATGACTTTGATATGGCAGGCTATGAGAAGCTTAGTTTGTATCGAAATGTGCTTGGAGGAGGCATCACTGTCTACATATTGACAAAATGGAAAGTAAAAAGAATGCTGAATGTATCTTAGGTTTCTGTTGTAGAAATTTTGACGTTATCCTTAAATAGCGGCTTAGGTAACTTTAATTATCATGTTTCTATCGACCTCCTATGTCGAGTATCTTCCAAATGAATGAACATTTATGTACCTCTTTTTTCCCTGCTCTACCTAGTTCAATAGCGTCAGTCATGTGTCGTGATTTTAATGTCAACCTATACAATCCATTGAAACTTCGCAACATAAAAAAATTTATAAACATGATGAGTGGAAAATATACCTATATAAATATACCTACAAGATATTCACCTGGAAATCCGACAACAAAGTACTCGCTCATCGATCACATTTGGACGAATTCTTCTTTTGAAGTAATATATAAATCAGGAGTAGTTGAAACTGATCTAAGCGATCATCTCCCTACATTGGTCGTATATAATACAGAGGAAATTTATCAAAAGCAAGTATACACCTGTCGCAAATTAAAAAGCAGAAGTAGAATCGAAAAATATCTCAAGAGTGTCGCACGTCTCAACCTCCCTACTTCGTGGGACGGCGACCGGTGTTTAGCAATGACTAGATTCTTCGAAAACTTATATATGATATATACCATGATTCTTTTCCATTGAAATACAGAAGTTGCATGAAAAGGCCTAATCAAATTGGGTGACTGAGGACTTAAAAAAGTTAATTAAGAAAAAATACGTCCTGTTTGAACTTTCTAGAAACGGTCAGATAACAAGGTAATCCTATTCCACCAACAGAAATATCCTCGGTCTAGTCCTTCGAAAATGCAAACAGGGTACTTTTATACCAAGATTGATTACACATCAAGCGATCCGAAAAGGACTTGGAACGTAATTAATGAACTACTAAATTGTAGACAGAATGCAAAAGTTGAGAGCGTTCCTGCTGGCACCAGAAATGTATCTGGTGTTGAAATAGCCGATACGTTTAATATCCATTTTAGCTTAATAGCTACTCGCTTGGCAGCTAAATTTCCTTCTAAAATAAAAATTTACGAAATGCCTAGGCCACGGTTCTGTCAAGCTGTGGCGTTTGATGCTGTTACACCACTGGAAATTGTTAATATAATCAAATTAATGAAAGATAAACACTGTCACAGAGATGAAATACAGCCAAGGCATTTACTACAAGTACTTCCCAGTGTAAATGGTCGCCTATGTGCAATATTTAATCAATGCCTTTTACGTCTACCCAAGGTCTTAAAACTGGCCCGTGTCATACCTATTTTTAAGTCAGGTGACCTAACAAACATTAATAACTATTGACCACTATCAACACTTAGTGTGTTAAATAAGATATTCGAAAAACTCATTCACTGTAGACTGTCACAACTTATTTCAGTGCATAATATTTTACTTCGTCGCAATATGGTTTCCGAAGAGGCAGAAACACTCCGCTCACTATTACTCAGCTAATAAATGACTTATTGCCTGCTTTCGACAAAAAAAAACTCATACTATATGCCTTCTTTAGATCTCCAAAAAGCATTCGACACCGTTAATACAGAGATTTTACTGACGAAGTTAGAACATTATGGTATAAGGAACAACGCCCTAAAATTTATTGAAAGTTATTTGCATAATCGAAAACAATACGTGATAGCGAACGGTGAAATTTCCACAAGCAAACATATATTAATCATGGTGTACCGCAGGGTTCTGTACTTGATCCTCTCCTGCTTAGTTTATGTATAAATGATATCTGTGAGTTTCCTGAGTCGAACGCTATTTTTCTTGCTGACGGCGTTGTGCTTTATATGAATGACGAAAATTTTGAAAATATCGTGGCTAAAACCAACAGACATGTCTTTAATCTGTTAAATTGGCTAGAACTGAATCGGTTGACCTTAAAGCTGAGAAGACAAAGCTTATGATTTTTACTTCGCGACCTACCCCACGTTTGCTTGATGTGCCTTTTAATAACTGTGTTTTAGAATGGGTATCGTATTTCAAGCACATATAGGGGTGATAATTGATCGTAATCTTACTTTTTCTGTGTATATTGACCAACGGTGTTCCAAAATTAACAAAGCAAAAGGAGTAATGTACGTTGTTTCTAGGTATTTGCCCCGGAAGTAATTATTCTTTCTGTATTATGCCTTAGTTTATTTGCCTCTAGTACGAGGTATTATAATTTGGGGGGGGGGAAGGTATCTGACAATTTGTTACGTCCTGTTAAAGTTGCCATGAACAACGTATTGAGAGTCATACTTAGCGTAAAAAGATATTTAAACAACGTTCCTTTAATAACGGTGAATGCAATGTTTACAAAACCATCACTACTAAAACTTGATGATATATATCGGTACTCTCTGTTTGAAATTTCTTCGTAATGCAATGTTCAGTGAACCAGATATATTTCAGAAATACTATAGCCATCTTCTGCCGACCCATACTCATAATACGCGTGACCTGAGACATAATTTACCCAGTGTAGGAATCGATGTACAAAAAAGTTTGTTGTTTTCCAAAGCGTCCGTTCGTTTAATGCTCTGCCAGTTTATCTCATACCTCCGATGCTTGAAACAGAGTTCAAATCGAAGTACAAAATACTAAACTAAACCGTAGTTATAAAAAGCGATATGCAAATGTATTTTATTTATTTAACAACAGCTATGAATATTCATCGATTTACAGAGTTTCACTCTTAATGCCCTAATTATACTGGGATATGACAAAATTAAAAGTCTACAATAAATGGATATCTGATACACGAAAGAAACGATGCAAGAGCAAAATTAATCTTAGCGCAGTTGCAGACAGGCTCAACATATTTCTACCGCATAACAATACGATTAATGGAAACCAGTAAATTTTTTTTAATACCTTATTGAATATACTGTACGTTTATCCCAGTACTGCAGAGGCGGCGCCGAGAGAGCTTGTGCCCCTCCCCTCTCCCTAATTGAGCCAAGCCCCCTCTCAGTTTCTCAATATTACTGTTATGTAGCTACATACATGTGTCCTGTACAACGTCAGCCCTTCCACATTTTACTCCAGTCTGCTCTCTCGGCTATCCTTATTCGGATTTTGTGGTGCAGCCGCTGTAGCACTAATACACGCTGTGATCATGTTGAAAGAATATCTCTTTTGTGTGCAGCTTTTGGTACTAGCCAAAAAAGGCTATTTGTCGACTGCTGCGACAATACAATCTATGGCAATCCACATCTGAACGTGCAGATGCTTCAGTGGACTTCGATCTGCATAGTAGTAGACACACTTCTTCGAAAGCTTTCGATAGCTGCAGATGGTCAGCTCATTCATAGTTCTCCGAATTCTACGACCACAAACAATAGCTCCAGTTTGCAAGGAGGAGGAATTCTCATACTCGGCCAAGAACAAGATAATTTTGGGGGAATGTTGAATCCGGCGCAAAGCTTTA
Organism: Parhyale hawaiensis; assembly: GCA_001587735.2. Classification (NCBI taxonomy): domain Eukaryota; kingdom Metazoa; phylum Arthropoda; class Malacostraca; order Amphipoda; family Hyalidae; genus Parhyale; species Parhyale hawaiensis. Next base: position 15,640,275 of record LQNS02278094.1, read on the forward strand.
AGGGGGAACTAGCAGACTTCTACTGGTTTGAAGAGATTTTGGACGAACATACTGCCATTCAGTGGACCAAAAGCTGTTTAAAAATAAATGCTTCTGTCGTACTTTCATTTGAGAATTTCGATCAGTTTAAAGCTCAAGAGGCGGAAACTTACTTCCACAACGACAATGAAGTATTTTTTCGAAAAATAAGCCCCTTTACAAAACTGTTCACTTTTTTTCTTACACGAGAGGAAAGCAACCTTCTCTGCAAAAGCAGCGGAGGTAAACTGCCAAATGTGTATTCGGAAGAAGAGAACAACGGACTGTTTTCTTTCATTTCCCAGTATGAGGAAGTTTGTCATGATCAAGCTCGCAATTTGGATATCGTCTGGTTGAACAATATCATCGATTCAAATGGAGTAGTGAAAGACCAGCAAAACGGCAAAACCAGCAATTTCACCTTTTTTCAGTTGCACTCAGGAGTTGCACCCACGGGAGATAATTGCATTGCATTTTACGGATGTGGTAAGAAATCCCCGGTGTGGCACAGGCGCTGGTCCGAACAAGACTGCAGCCAAAAGAGGCAAGTCGCGTGTTACTATGAAGAAGCGCCTATGTTGCGACTCAGAGGGCTCTGTCATGAGACCGGGTTTGACGTTGAATACTTTCTGGAGGACAAAACCGTTGATCCAATCTTGGTGGGAGTTTTCAATACCCGCATGGAGAGGATCAAGCTCAATGGAACTCGCCCACAAATTATGTTTCGATTATATAATTTAGGAGGGCCTCCTGCTGAAGCCTATCTGAACGTTACATCAGCATCTCCCATTCCACTTGGAAGACACGAGTGGAACGTGGTAACGGATTCTTGTTCCACAGGGAGAACAGCTCTCGTGCTAACATCTTGCGATGAAAATCAGTTCACTTGCAGCGATGGGTCTTGTATCGATAGATCGAAAAGATGTGATTTTGAGAAGCATTGCAGAGATGGTTCCGATGAAAGGACTTGCGAAATTTTGAGGTTTCCAGTAGATGGCTACTGGCCCGATCTACCACCTCCAAAGTTGCTTTCCAAGGATTACCTTGAGGTTAGCGGCAAGATAAAAGTGCGACGTGTTCGGAGCCTTAACTTGAACTCGTTTTCACTAATTTCTGATATCATCGTGCAGCTGATGTGGCACGATTCATTTATGACATTCAAGAACCTAAAAGAGAATGGCGAAGATAATATTATCGATACCGAAAGTGAAAATTTACCATGGATGCCATACTTTGAAATTCAAGGGGATAGGTTTTCCGTGAGCGAGATGAAGCCCATCAGCAACAAACTTACGGTTGTGAGGCGGGGAAAGCCCAGCGATGACGACCAAGCTCTGCTGGAGTGCGGTAAGAGAATGTAGCTTTGAAACCTTCTTGTGAGGTTGCATTGAAATATTAGCCATAACACTCAGCTGTGAACTCTTAATAGAGTGAGTAAGAAACGTTGCTAATTAATTTGCACATGTGCCATGTACAGTCGGATTTGCTCATTACGAATTCGTGTAAAGTAATCACACATCTTGTATTCTTAAAGTTTTTAATTAGTAAAAAGTGTATTAACTATTTTGTAGCAAGATCTGTGTCCACACAAAGAAAAAAATTTCAGCAAAAAAAAAAAAAAAACGGCCAGAAACCGATTTTTCATAGTCAGATTAGGTGCAAGTTACGATTGATCTGCATTCGGGGATGCAACATATGCTAAGATTTGGGATACAATATGTCTCTAAGATTTCAAGTGATCCACTCTCCGTCGACTTTTTTTTCCGGAGAAATTTTTGTCCATTGAGTGAAGATCATGACAAGATTCCATCAGGATATTGCCGTGATGAAGCAGCGATTTAAAAAATGATTGAACCCTGGTATGTTGGCAGACAACTGTTGGAATATATAAAGAGAAGATCACACTCCACGCAAGAGGCTAAAAAAGACAACTGTTGTTTGTGTTGTGTTTTTCATCAATAACCATTACCGTAATATTATTTAGTTCATATGGTACAGGGAGGCGGTGTCTAATCCGGTGTAATAAAGGGCGGGTTGAGGATCTGCACACGTCTTTTACCCCGAAATGGGTCTTATATATCATGTACTCGTACTTTTGTTTAGCACAGTTTAATTATGAAACTTCGAGCATATGCGATGATACTTGCGTCTGTGAGGATTGTAACGTGTGTAAAGATTCTATCCTGATAACTAAATTTAGTCCTGAAAGTTGTCTTATGAAATATGATAGAAGTCGGCGGCAAGTAGCAGTGGACTGTTTTAGTACTAAATAGAATCAATAATCGTGATAAAACTTACTACGATGATCATGAAGCGATAATTCTATAATTTCCTTCTTGTCGACTACTTTTTCCAGATTACATTTACAGTGGTCAAGAAAACCCATTCTACTTTCGGCAGCTCATCACTATCGGCACGACATGTGACCTACAGCTGGAACAGTTCCCGTTTGACGTTCAGCGGTGCTCTATCGTGAGTAGAGACCACGCCCATGTGTCATAATAATTATTTCTAGGAAAAACTGTGCAGGTGTAGAAACTTAATTCCCATGCTGATTCTCTGCATTTCTGCTATAAAAGTTATTGGCTTACCGTGTTTCTCAAATTAAATTTTGTTGCGTGAACTGGAGTGATAACTCAATGTTGACTCATCAGCTGGTCAAAAGCCACGTGCGGTGAGGAGAATAGCACTTGGACTTCATCTGTAAAAACCCCTCACAGAATAGACAAGGCAATAAAAGTTAGATGCATGTTGGCTTGTCTCTTGCTCACCTGCACCTGTTGAACAATCCGTAATGCGCATGAAACACCTGCATATGCTAATGACGTGGGTCTAGAGAAATTGCTGGCCCACACAGAGATTCAGCAATACGATCTAAAGTAAGAGAACGTTCATACAAAGAAATCTTTGGTTAATGTAACCAAATAGCATATCTAAAAAGCTTTGGCTGTGAATGCTAATGACAAAAATTCATTGTCTCAGGCTGAACACAGCGTACATAATTATATATCTTAGCACTCTAAATATGACTTTATAGTTAAAGCCTATATTTGGCATATTATACCTAGAGAGTTCTCTTCGTCTACAATACTTTATTTTGTGTGAAGTACATTTTCTTTCGTCCTGGTACTAAATATGCTTAGTTGAATCATTTCGTAACGTTAAAGAAAGATGTCTTTTGCTGTAGAAAACATGTGTTTGGTGAAATCATTTGAAAATATTAACTAAAGGTTAAGTTTTCACTGTGTGCAGTAGAATTAATCACAGTTCTGTGACGATATCCTGATGTCAAGGGTCAAATTTTGTCCCTGGTCAGTTGTCTCAAGTTTAACTTTTGTACAATTAAGTGTGTGGATGAGGCTGAATTGAAAAAAATCAAGAAGAAAAATCAATAACCTTAGTCGTTATTCTAATCACTAACTTTAGCCCTTTTGAAAGTGTTCATGCCTGCAGTTTTGCACTTACCATAGCGTTAACTTTCCGAAATGTTAAGAATCCAGGACCTGGTCATTGCACCACGTACTAGAAATTCACATAAAGAACCGGTAATCAACGTTTCAGATTTTACACTTTGATGTCTCAAATCACTAAACTATACCAATAATTTATAAAAAATCACTTCAAAAATGACTGAGTGACAACCAAAATTATAGACACTACGAAAACTATAGGAATGGTCGACCTGCAGGTAAGACAGGCTATCTTTGGAAAACTTAGCACAGCAGTAAATACTGCTGTGGCAAGTTTCCGAAATATTGTTATATTTTATAATTTTCAAGAAATTTGTTGTCATTGTTCAATGCTTAATTACAGTTGTAACTTCCAAAACAGTCTCAGATAATTCTATATTTATTGGAAGAGTAAAATATAGAAAGATCCATTTTATTTAAGTACGAAATATGACACATGCGCAATCTCTCATGCCCGCGTTCGTGGGCTCGTCAGACTATAGCTGGTCATCAAAATTTACTGGGTTGAATTTGACCCCCCCGAGGGTGATGGTCTTACGCCACGACGCGTCCTAGTGATTATCTTAATTTGACGTAACTATGATATTAAGTTAACCTTACGTATGAATAAAAGTTGTCGGTTTCATATTGGAGTGTTTACAAAAGGCATAGCTGTGCTTTCAGCCCCCGTACTAAGTACCTACTTTGTGTTCCTATCTTCACGACCAGTACGTGGTGCTGCTGTTCAGTTTGGACCACACTCGCCTGGTGCCGATGCCAAACACCAAGCTGGTGGAGTTCGACGGGGTGAATCTCTCTCTCCAGTACGAAGTGACGAACGTTACGGCTGCCATGGTCATGACTACTGTTGAAGACGGCGTGAGTACATTCATCTATAAGGTTAAATATACTATAGTAAATGTTACTCGAAATTTTTAACGCACCCTGTGTGACATGGTTTTGCGTAATAAGTTCAACCGAGGAAAAAAGCTACTGTAGAGGAATCGTATCGCACTAGTGATGAACCATTAACAGTTTCCAATCAAATGTGGAGTAAGTGGACTTTCCGTAGTTATAGTCCTGTACTGATTAAACGTGTTGTTATTTAAAAAATGCTCCTAAGCTCGAATTAGACAATCCACTTATAATCGCTACATGTACTGCTTCCTTGCGATACGTGTTTTACAGTCACAGCGATGCAGAAATTTCGTGTGATTCATCATAGCGCTACATGTGGCCTACCTGTCGTATAATACAGTAAAACCCCTCTAATTCGCACAGCACGGGGGGAAGGGGGTGACGGATTAGCGGGGATTTCGGATTACCGGGGTACTTACAAATCCGAAAAAAACCTCTTTATTCCGCACTAATACGGA
>LQNS02278094.1:15687048-15699324 GCA_001587735.2 Parhyale hawaiensis
TATTAGGCCGTAATTTCGGGTAAGTTGGACTATATTCGGGTTTAATGTCGGGTAGGTTAGGGGAGGCAAGGACTGTTTTTTTTTTTTCATTTTAAAATTTGAACGATCGATCGTCTGCGCAGCGCGATCGATCGCGCAAATCCATCGATCGCGCACAACATATATATATTTTCGATTAGAAGCAGTTGAAGAAATTTTGATACCCACGACGCACGTTTCGCTGTTCTCCAGCTCAACAGGTGGGAGGGTCAAAGTTGGTAAATTTAGTTCTTGAAATCTTGCGAAATCTAGAGAGGTTACCATTGGAAGGTGTAACTATCATACCGGCTGTTCCAGAAGTATTAATGAAATTTCCAATCAAGCAAATGTTTGGTCAATTTTCAACTACAGTCCGCTGCGTTGACTCCAATTACTGCACGTTGCAGACACACAGATGTACCGGGGGCGGCAGTTCACACCCTGTCGAAGGTAAAAGGCTGGCACATCACAAGATTTCAAGAACTAAATTTACCAACTTTGACCCTCCCATCCGATGAGCTGGAGAACAGCGAAACGCGCGTCGTGGGTGTCAAAATTTCTTCAACTGCTTCTAATCGACATCAACATTCATGCCATCTCAAGAAAATATATATATTGGTATATCTGGGTAGCAGATCATTATCTAGACAAGTTTCATTGAAACGAAGATGACTTCCAAGCTTACAGAGTTTTACAGCTTCTTTTTCCACTTTACGAAACCTATATTTGAGTTCTGCAGCACAAATACGTAGGATAATTAAAGACAGCCATTTCATTAAAATAACGGTGGGTGTCATTGTGTAAAAGCGCAACGTTTCGAACTAGACTCGTTCATATAGTCATGGAAGGACTGTGTGTCCGAGGAGCCTGCTGTACATCTATGATTGCTTATCATCTAATCCTTCAACATATATATATATATGTATATATATATGCATTCTTGCAGGTTTCTCACATTTTATCCATAAAAAAAACAGCCGAAGTAAAGCTCCTTCAGCAATGCTAAAGAGTGAGGTTTCTGCTCATTCCGGTGAGATTTCGTCGTATTCATCCCATACTAGCTGGACCGTGTGAAAATTCCACAGAACAAAAGCAGTGGTCTTCAGTGATGTCTCGGATCTAATTTTCCCTATCTAATACTAATGAAAGCGACACGATCGTACTAAGTAACAAACTAAATTAAGAAAGGGCCAAGCAGAATTATAATATAGATTTATGAGTCAAACGGTGCTACCACGGGAACTCGTAACAACCCGGTCTAGACTCTCATTACAACACTCCTCTATCCGTACTCTCTGATTACTGAGAGAGTGAAAGAAAACGAGCAGTTTTGATGGAATATCGCAATATTTTTTTGATTCTCAAACTATTAGAGCGAAAACAATCTTTAAATGATAATAAACCTTGCATATCATCACAGACAATGAATAATTGAAGTAAACTTAATAAACTGAGTCAGATAAAGTGAACGTAGTACGCCTCTTGGAAGTTGGCACTAGTGCTGCAGTACCAATGAGACAATTAAAAACCAAGCTGGGAAAGTAGCTAAATCAAGGACATGGAACTAAAAATTTTTATACTAAATCGGAACCGGTATAAAACTAAGCTGGCCTAAAAGGAGGACTTCCTGTATGAGCGACGTTTGGTGTCTGCACTCGTTTCTAAAAAGGGTTTGGAATTAATCTTATACTAACAATGACCGTCGTATGTGTACATATATATATATTTATTTATTATAGGTTTCGTGCTGATGCCCTAAAACTTAGCTCAGGCCTTCCTGGCTTCATCAGTTTAATCTGTGCTGATCCTGCCGATCTTCATAGGAAACTGATAGGTAGAAAATATTCCAGGTTGCTGATGATGGCACTCGAACATGATATCTGATTCCGGTCTTTCTTTGACAAATTTGAAGTCCACTCGATGCAGATGCATACAACTTCTCTCAACAATCTCTTCCATCGTCATGTGTCCTCTCTTCCGAGGTCTTCTCCAACCAAACTTCAGCCGCCTTTAGTTCGTCATATTTTGACTGCATGATTATCGAGCAAATGGTAAGATATTCTTCAGCGGTCAGCAGGAGCGTAAAAACCACGATGAATTTTTGGCAGCAAATGGTTTTCTCCATTTTGGGGTCTTCTTTCAACAGAACAAGTTTTCTTCGAGTCTGAGTTATATGCCACCCTCGAGTATGTTGGATACAAACTTCCATAGTCATTAGGAGCAATATCAACTGTGGGCAAAGAATATTGCTAATCGTTAATAACAATGAATGCAGTTCTTGCTCTTCCAGCTTCTCTTGCCGTTCCCGTAGAGCCCGATCATCATTACTTTACACTACATCGAAATTATATATATATTTTTTTTTTGGCTCACGATGTACACATTTTGTAGCAAATCAGCGAAGCCTAGAGAAACAAATTTTTTTCCGGTACAGTAGACGTAGTAATTATTATTCCAGCTTCTTGGAGGCGAAAATTTTGTTATGCTGAAGCTACCTGACTGTATTCTGGATACGCAGCGGGAATGAAATTCAGTGAGGTTTCAGCGCTAACTAATAAAGTTTTTTTGCATGTTATGTAAGGGAGGGAAGGAGTGTGCTAAGGACGAATTGAAGTGTACTGCTCAGCAGAAAGCACAGATCTCATACGCTAATTTGAGTCGGCCGTCGTAGCGTTTTCCTCTATATGTATTTTAGTAAGGAAAGTACATTCATGGAAGAAATGTAATCACAAATTTCTTGTGATGAAGAAGAAGCAAGTCAACGACGAGAAGATTCCGCACCGGCCTATATTAAGCAAATTTATATATCTATTGTAGCGCGAATTTTTTCACGCTCGGGTCCACTAGTTATCAAACAAGATATGAGTAAATTTGACCGTACTATTCCGTGTAACATTATTATACTTCGTTCGGGAATACAGTTACAACTCTTGGTATCCCAATGTCTTTTTTTCTGATATGACGAGTATTAAACACGCATGGTTCTTGTTGTACTGTATGAGAGGATTACGGTACCAAAAATCTTGTATAAAGTAATTTCGCCTATATATATGTATTCTATATACATTATCTAAAGGTGTTTACGTCCCAACAACACAACATTCTATGTGAAGCAACCGTGTAGATGAGGAAAACCAACTTAGTGTATTGTAGCATTACCACCGCGCACAACTCGTCATCCACACTTATATATAGCACATAGAGAATCACAGGTCACAACTGTCCATTGAGATAAAAAAGTGAATTTCATATAAGAAGTACCATGGTTTTCACTGGCCTTGTTACACTATTTTTCGCTAATAATTCTTAATCGAATTGTCGGATCACTAAGGTATTTTAGCACAAAGCCTTTTACGCCTTTACATAATCTATGGTCCACATAGCATATTGCAATGTATGATTACAGAAGAGTTTACTCGTGTATATTAAGCCTACATTAACCTCAAGCTAGGAAGTCGCTTCTACACATTCGGACGACGCCCAACTTGGGGCGTGTTGCAATCAGACGCCGGTGTTACCCTGACAATGTTACCCGGATACCGTAGCAGTGAATGCGACGAGCGATCTCAGTGTCCGAACAAAGTGTTGCGGAATTTTCGGCAAGATTGAACATATACATTTCGGCGGAGCCTTATTTTGGCTGCATTTTAGGATAAAAAGTTAAGAAAACTACAAAAAAGTGCTTCGAATATTAGAATTCAGCAATATATGGCTGTCCTAGACTTTGTCACACTATTTTTTTAGTATTAAAGTCAATGTTTGTGAACAAAGGCAGTGTTACGTACCCAGCTCATAACAATACAATTTGGAGGATTGTCATCGGTGTCATCCGGTGTTTCCCTACCTAGCTGTGTCGCTTTGGAGGGCGGTGTGGCACAGATGACACCGAAGGCCTGTTTGCAACAGGCCCCAAAATTGTAGGGTTATGAGCTGGATAACACTGCCTTTGTTTACAACCATTGACTGTGATATTTTAATAATTGGTATTAAAAATTTTATGACTGCATGCCCTATATATTTCTTGAGTTCCTGCATTTGAAGCACTTTTGCATGTTTTTTTTTTTTTAAACTTTTTATCCACACCATTTTCTGGACCACAACTGCAAACTATTCCTTGATAAACTATTAGATCCAGGCATAACTAAACCTTCTGTCCGTAAATTAGACTTTTTTCATTCGCTTCCGTAATACAACAAAGACTCTGTCAACGCGGTTAACACTCTGAAAACTTTCCTCTCTGAAGCTTACCCGCACATTAACTTCAAATTTTCATACAAAAACTCTTTCACTTTAGGGTCTTATTTAAATTCAAAGACATGTCTCCTACACCTCTACTGTCTAATGTTGTCTACAAATATCAATGCAGAAGCTGCAATGCTTCGTATATAGGTAGCACTGGACAACATTTCAAAGCTCGAATCGATCAACATTTAGGCGAATCCAGTAGAACCTGTCTACCACTCGCAAAACCTGCTTATTCTGCTTCCTGTCTCCATGCTGAACAAAATAATCATCCAATCAGCGCGAAAGACTTCTCAATCATAGACTTTTCTACCCCACTCGAACTCGTAACGCTGGAATCTCTCTACATCCATAGACCAAAACCTAACCTCAACATTATGACTTCGGCTTTACCTCTACGCACTTTTCATACCTGACCCACTGTCCTCTGACTGTACAGACGTTGACATCAGAGGCCTGTCGCATTCAGCGCGCTGGGTAACTCCGGGTTACGCAGTGTGACCTCGAGGGTAACTCCGTCTCCAAAATCCGTGTCGCATTGAGCTGTTTACCGTCAATGAGACACGCCAGGGTTACCCGGTGTTACGCAAACTCGTTACCNATCAGCACGAAAGACTTCTCAATCATAGACTTTTCTACCCCACTCGAACTCGCAACACTGGAATCTCTCTACATCCATAGAGCAAAACCTAACCTCAACATTATGACCTCGGCTGTACCTCTACGCACTTTTCATGCCTAACCCACTGTCCTCTGACTGTACAGACGTTGACATCTGGACCCTCCAAGCTCGCTCCATTCAGTTGCATTGTAGACCAACACCGAGCATCATCTCCGCTCCCTATTATATTGACAATAAAAAGAATTCTGTTTTAGTTTACTAGGTTAACTGAATATTTTAACTTCTGAAGATGGGAGGCATTCCCGAACCGTCAAATTCTATATGATTAGTCTACCGAATTTCTATACTTTGATATTTTTCTGAGCTTGGTCTCTTTTTTTTGTATATTATAAATGTATATACATAGATGATATTCATTACGTCAAGAATAAATATACCTATTATCACAGCGCAGCCTATCTATTCACAATAAAGAGGTATACCAAAGCATAGATTTCATTGACAAGTTCATGGTAAAGGATCTCAAGTATATGGTCGGATAGGAGGGCTTATGACTTATGCTGGTTCGTTTAATTGAAAACAGAATATCTAACTGCCCATGCAAAGGTTATAAATAATTTGAAACATAAATGTGCGTGGCTATGTATATAGCCACAGCTTGAAAGCTTTGAGGCACTCAAGACACAGAGTAGTTTAATGGTCCAGTTTAATAAAATTGGGACAGTAATAAGTGATGGCAATTTATTGTTTGTAGCTACTACCTCTCTGCAAAGTTGCTTTAATGTTTACGGTAGAACTTCTGGCCGCAGTTAGGACGCTTCGTACAGCCATTAGCCAGAAGAAAATTATAGGTAGCTAGGGGCACTATAAACAATAATTATAAAATTTCTCATATGAGATCATAATCTGAGACTTCTATTCTATCTGGAAATGGAATCTTCATATAAATGATCACTGCCACTTGATTAAGGATCTTACAGTGCTTCAGCTTACCCGTATTTATTCTTTTAAACTAAATTTCAGTAGCTGGCAAACGCAACATCTGGGAAAACAGCAAATTTGATCATTTAGGATTACAGATTCTATTATTAGCTCCTCCAAGGTGGTTATGTTTTCACCTAGTATGTTTGTTTGCATGTCTGCCTCTCTGTCGCCAAAATAACTGAAAAAAATTGTGGACGGATACTTTGAAATTTACAGGGAAATTACGTACGTTAGAAGGAATAGATGATTAACCTTTGGTGAAGAACTGTCCAACTGTTTGTTTGCAAATTTTTTGGGTAATATTGCTCAAAAGCTTGGGGCGCAGTTTCACGAAATTTGTAGGAATTATTATTGGGGATATTGGGCATAACAACCAAGCAAATTTTTGATTCTATATCTCAATCTGTTTATCCATTTATTTTGATGTTTGTCAGAACATCACTCAAAAAGTTATAAAAGAACCTTCATGCTACTTGCTAGTATAGTTTGAAATGTATGTAGAAGGCGCAACTAAGGAACCGTGGTCATACTCGGTTCGTTCGTTAGTGAGTTTGTATTGTTTATCTTAACGTTTGTCAGAACATGATTCAAAAAGTTACGGATGGGTCTTCAAACAAAAAATTACAGTAACTGTTTTTAATGTCAAGAGGCACACGTGACTAAATTTTGGTGATGATTCAAAATCCCGGTTTCAGGACGAATTTTAATTGTTTGCCAACATTGCCTTGCTTGAAGGAGGTATGCGCTCTCAGAGTGCTCAAGTTGCATTATATGCTTTTTGGTATATCTAAGATTGTATCCTGAAACGCGTGTTTTCAATTTTTATAGATTACGTTCATTCTTACAGGACCCTGACTAGAAAGTATATTTTATGTAGGCCAAAAGTTCTGCAATGAAGGGAGTTTTTTTTCTCTGCAGCTTTGTGCATCATTTTCAGCTATAAAAAAGGCTTCCCAAGCATCAACCAATTTTATGAAAGTTATTAAATCCGTTTACAATTGTGCGTATATTGTGGCTTGCCTGTGCGTACATCTCATGCAGTTTCAGAGGCCAAGAGTCAATTCAGTTATCTGGAAGGCAACGTTAGGGCTCCAGCGATGAAAATGACAACGAAAACTACATGAATGGACATCATATATTCGCTTAATTACTTCATGTCCATTAATAACTGACGAAACGTCTTATATTAAACCTTTCTAAGCTAGCTTTTCTTTGAACTTAACTCATAGCCGCTGCACTTCAATAATCGAAATTGGAAATTGATAAAACAAAAAAAAAAAAAAAGACTTTAGTAGGGGCTAGACTGTCGCATTATGCCGCCAATTTTTGCGACGCTTGACACATCACGCTATTTACTGCTCAGAGTAGTTTTACATCCCATCAGCAAAATTCGTTCTCGAGCGGTCAATAATAGAAAAGTGATAAATCAATAAGTGATGAAGAGGTGCAGATACAAATTCTTTGATGTTGCCAAGCTGGCTAGTTTATATCAAAAATCACATTGCTCCAGCAGTTCACTATTTGATCAATTAACAAGGGTTGGACATTTTCGCCCACTCGTCAAACGGCTGCTACTCTAGTTAGGCAGCCCTGATCCCTTTTTATGCACACGCAACCCAAACAACCGCAGAAAGTTCGTTTGCTCCTGCTAGTGAGGCGTAGAAACATAAAACAGTTTACGGACGTGGACAAGAATTCCTCAATAACTTGAAGTCTCCACGTGACTCTGATCGTTGGAAAGCAGCAGCTTTACCTACCCGACCTGCTGATGAGAAAACAAAAAATAGAAACAAAAAAGCGGCTAATCGTTCCCCTAGTTTACACCTCAGTACCCACAAAAATAATTCGCTATCCAAAGATAAGCAGAAATTGAACTGAAGTCGAAAACACGTCGGTACCTCTCAGCCCGCGACCCGTCCAGCCCGGCCGGACTAGGAGCAAAGTCCAACGCAACAGATGTCCAAAACGAAACGAGCAAAACACTCATAGGAACCGCAGCGCGGAAAAAAGAGGAAAAACAGAACAAATGTGCCATAAGTAGGCCTATGAGTGGGTCCCAAGAAAGGAAAGTCAGGATTGAAAGACCTCCGAAGGCCTAGCTAAGGCTCCAGCAGCGAATGAGATCCGCCTGGGCACGACTCCCACGACACAGGAGATGCGTGAAACTTATACATACATCCTATTTCGCCACAGAAAATCTTAACGTTACCCAACGTAGGAACTGTATACCATCTGCAAATGCGTACACCTATCTGGATAAGAGAAAGAGAGTTGATGCATCAAAGAGAATTTTGCATCGGGCTCACTTAACAAAAAAAAAAAAAAAAATCCTTTCATTATGAAAATTCAGAGAAAAGCATTTAACTGACACCAAGCGCTACTAGGCTGTTTGAACTTTGGAGAGACAAATACATTCATGGCAATACTATGGCAAATTTATTGACCTATTAAGCTTACTAATTATTGTGCCCAGCAATTCGTCCTGAAATCCAAGTGACGCCTACTTGTTACTTTGTTAGTTAAGTTTACGGCTAACAGAAACCCGACCAGTAGCACTGGAAATGACACACATACAGTTAGCTTTTCCTACTTTTCTGAATTCTTCTAAATAGCTGTATTGCTTCATGTTACGAGCGTTCCGTGACTGCTATGAGCATATATATGTTATATATATTATGAATAAATGATAATATAAAAAAAGAATCACGTCATTATATTCACAACATTATATTGGCAATGAATAGACATAACGAATAAAAGAAATGAGTAATAATATATAACATATGCACATTATTTTATCTGGTACTTGGACAATTAAATGTTTGTCTGACATGACATTTTAGAGCATAAATCAGAATAAACAAATAAACAAATGATGACTCACACAATCGCAAAACCCCGAAACCTGGGGGTGGGTGGACTCCCATTGTTTGAAACGCGATGGAGATGCTTGCGGCAAGGAAAAATAAACACAAATTGCATCAATATCTTTTTACTGGGTTTTTAAGACAAAGCAATGATTTGGGATCACGTATGATGATTTCAAATAGCGCTGATAAAGTCCCGGTTAGATTGAACACGAAACAGGATTTAATGAAATATATCGTGCCATTAGAATGCTACTACTCAACTCAGTCTAAATATTCTCGTCGCGCAGTTACATGAAGTAATGGACAGAGGCCGCATCTCGCAAGGCTCATTACACAAAGTTTGAACATTTGAAAATTACATGAACACATAAAGTTTAAACTTTTGAAAATTACATGAACACTTGGGACAAAATTTGAACTATATGCACTCGAGGGAAAAATCAAAAACATCCCAACAGCAGACACAGTAGACTCGTGTGGTGCACGGATCTAATGCTCCGAAGTCAAGATTCAGTTTCCGATGAAAAACCTCATTACTTGTGTGGTACATATCTATAGCTGAGTTCCCCTTAGGGTCCTTTCCGTTTTCCTCACACTTACGCTCTCTTCTTCAGGCTGCCGCAGAGGCAGCGGTGCAATACCAAAAACGTGCGTGTGCTCCACACACACTGACGCACACGCACAACCACCCGCACTGTCAACAATTTTTACACTCTAACGCTCTTGATTTCTTACTTTATAACAAAAGTTATGCTATTGTAATACAACTAACTCTAACACACGATTTTGCTTTTTTGGGGGTGACCGGCTCTCCTCGAGCCAGCCAAATCTTTTCTATATAATCAAACTACGCTCGTAAGTATTTCCTCTACATTACTGCACCACGGCTTCTCAACCTACAACTGCTCACGGGAGTCAACACAGTCACTGCACCACTGGCGTCCGAGAATTAACGTCAGACTCAAAATTGGGATCACTGGGCTTAGCTCCTACTGGTCACTGAAGCTGGCATCTTCTTCTTAGGTCGGGATATAAAGGATTTCAAGGAAGGACAGTCAGCATTCAATCTTCTTCGGGCATCGGAAGCTGCGTCGCCGGCGGTAGCAGCGAGAGAGAGTCTACCATTTTTTTTTAATTAATCGAAGTCAGTGGGGCAATTGACCATAACTCTTCTCGGCTCGCAGGAAATCCTGGAAATGGGATTTTATAAATAATAAATTCGGTAACAGGCATCAATCGTTGCATAATATCCCGGCGACACGTTGAGGGGATCGCAAATCGCGCCACCATTGGCGTGTGGTGGAGAGGGTAGAGGGATACCTCATGGGGAACAGGGTAGAGGGCTGACGCTCGTCTCCATTCTTATCCAGGCAGCAATAATCGTCGAAACTTGGTATGAATCAAACTTTCACTCATGTAACGTGCCACGTTAGTGTTGGCTGCTCATAACATAATCATACTATCATGGAACGAGACAATCTTAGAGCTAATTTCAAGCACGCTGGCAGGAGCGAGTAATTCACTGCCCTGCTGCTAACACAGGAAACCGCGTCGTAGAAATGGAAACTTCAACTCACACACATGGCGTTAATTCACACTACGTCCATGTCAATACTAGAATATGTGTTATCACTTAGGATATAATAGTTCGTGTAACACCTTGGTTGCATTGAACGGCAACCCACTCGACGTTGAGGAAACAACTTGGCGAGTTACGCTTTGGGTACACCGTGCGCGGTGACCCAAGCGAGACTGAGACTCTCGCCTCGAGTCGAGGCTCACGCAAACAACCTGATCACGTGACTACATATATAACTTGTTTAGAACACATCTTATGTACAAGTTTACCTCCAAAATTTAAACTTATATATTGCTATATTTACATGGTAAGGAGTTATCAACAAGCGGCATCTTAGTAGTAATTCTTAACAGTGAAAACAGGGCTTTCTTGTTGAAACGTGGCTGTTACACGTGATTTGTAAATCGATGCACGATGAGGGGTGCCTTCCTCGAGCATAGATTGTTGCCTGCCTACCTATTGCGCAGTTTGAAATGTGTGTCAACGTCTATTGCTAAGCTATGTTATCTCATACATGGGCCTTGGAGCACGGATATCTT
The DNA here is from genome assembly GCA_001587735.2 of Parhyale hawaiensis. Classification (NCBI taxonomy): domain Eukaryota; kingdom Metazoa; phylum Arthropoda; class Malacostraca; order Amphipoda; family Hyalidae; genus Parhyale; species Parhyale hawaiensis. Next base: position 15,697,903 of record LQNS02278094.1, read on the forward strand.
TGTAATGATCCTGTACGGCTATTAAAGATCTAAATCATATTGCATACATACATATTTAATTATATTGCAATCTAAACATCAGTAATCATAGAACATAAACTTTTATTTTACTGCAATTAAATATGATTTAATGTTTTTGACCATTGATACATATATATATATATCGATACGGCCTATTAGATGGCCACGAATATTCTTATACGGCCACTTAAGTGACCGGCGTCTCGATAGAGGTACCAAAACTCCAGGCCACCTAACGGCTTGTTAACTTCAAATAGTGAAAAAATATTGCAAACACCGTAGATTTATGCAAATTTGGTCAAATTATGAAGGAAAATAAGTCAACGTTGGAAAGCACCCCCACTTCTCGACAGATAAACGTCCATTTTTTTTTGTGCTGCCATCGTCCATTTGGACCATCCACGCTAGTACCAGCCCTCATGCAATGAGCTCTTACCCCGCCAACCTTGTAGGTTAGGTAGGCAAGGATTGGTTCTGCTAGTGAAATATGAAGTTTAAGACAAAGTGAACCCGTATTTATACCTATATACACTTAGGATATTAGCAGAACCAGTCCTTGCCTCCCTAACTACTAGGTTCTCGGTGGTGGTGTACCTCTATCAGGCCAATTAGATACATATAATAATATATTGTGCCCGGATGACATTTGCTACAAAATATCATAACATTTACCTCAAAACTGCTTACCCTCTTCCGCGGATGAGTCGTTCATCAAAAGAACATGAGCTTATCAACAAAATTTCAGCAAAACTGATTAATGCAACTCTCAAATTGTGACCCATAAGAAGATTTTCCACAACACGAAAGAGGGATTGAAAGAAAAAACTCAGAACTTCTGAAAAAACATCAAATACCTAACAGCAGTGTACTTGGTACAGCCAATCCAGCTGCTAAGCGCGGTAAACACAAATCCCATCGAGTCCCAGTTGGTCAGCCGATATAAAAGGGAGCGTTTTACTCGAGAAGCTTTGCTAATCAGAGAAATCACTGCAGCAGTAACTACAAACACCGATTATAATTCGCTGCCTTGTAGTATAGAATACTTTCTTCGGTGTATATACACTAGTATACAGTCCCTATATCTTCTTGAACACCAATTACTTTCAGCTTTGAACTAACAAGTAAGTTGGTATATATAAAATATGTGCTCCTATTATGTAAATAGCTTCACGACAAAGTCATAGAGAGCACTACAATAGTATGAAGATGTTACGGCGTAAAGGAAATGGCTAAGCGTCTACATATATATATATATATAATTGATTGGATTGATTGACAAGTGACATATTTATCAAATGCATAATTGATTGGTAAGTGTGTATATACATTAAATATGAAATGAACTGACATGACAGGTTATACATGACGCCATAATATTTTGGGAGGCGAGCCACCCCCCAC
>LQNS02278094.1:15713122-15725194 GCA_001587735.2 Parhyale hawaiensis
TGCTCTGTAGTCTGGGGTTCTGCTGCCGATTGCCATCTGTGTTTGCTTGACAAAGTGGTTCGTCGATGTGCGTTCATGCTGGGTGGTGTCGTGCCCTGTGATCTGGCGCATCGTCGCAAAATTGGTGGGGTCTGTTTTTTGTATAATATCTATAACTGCTCCAGTCATCCACTGTCTGAGTGTCTTCCGGATCCATTTGTTCGGGTGAGGTATACTCGGTGGACTCGTGCTTTTCATGAGTTTGCCTTGGAACCGTTACGATGTCGTACGGGCCAGTATTCCCGCTCGTTTTTTCCATCGTGTGTTGATGTTTGGAATGGTCTTGATGGCTCTGTCTTTACTGGTGCTGGTATTGGCGGCTTCAAACGATCTGTACACAGAGCTATTCTGTAATCTCGGATCTTCTTTTTTTTTATTCTTTTGTTTTTTCCACCCCCTGGGCTGGTTGCGTGGGGGTTTGTTAACCTCATGGAGTTTCTCCGTTCCTACGTCGCCAGTCAGGTGTGATTTAATAATAATAATAAGTAGAAACAGCAGATGAGGTAACCACTTCAATAAATACCCGGACCTAAAAATTTGACATGTGTCACATTTAATAAATTTTGCTTTGGAAAAAATCTGTAATCTAATTTGGAATCTCGAGCATCTGTGTAGTTTATGTTAGTCGCTTCACAAAAGTTCGACACAATTGATTCTGCTTAAAAGTACGATTTCTTTATCTGGTGCACAAGCTTCAATATTATCATAACTTCTTTAGTTATACACAATTTTATCACTTTACTATTGTCAGCGAAGTTTGGTGATCAAGAGAGCCACTTTGAAGAATACATGTGAGTATTTCGCCGGTACTGAGTCACCCAGTGAAAACATGCAAACGAATTAAATCAATACAATCATAAATAATTTAAAACGTGCTCAAGGAGAGGGTGCGAAGCTGTCTCGGTAAGTGAATCCATTACTGAAGGGGTTGATTACTTCCACTGCGTTTGATGTATAAGACGAAAAAAAAAAAAAATACGAGGTACTATGCTTTAACCCACAGATTTGACAGAGCTACTAGCTCGAAAGAATGTTATCAAGACTTTATTGCTTTTTTTTTCTTGTCTTGAAGCAGAAGCTACCGTCGTGTACTCAAAAACTTCAATATTTGAGTTTTCGCGCAAGAAAATATGTTAATTTGAAGGTTTTGTACCTAAATTTGCTGGTAAATTTAGGCGAGCCGCCTCAGAATGCTAATATGTCACGGGTATTTTTTCTACAAGATCTTGAATGCAGGCTTGCATGAATTGTTTTCGATAGCGTTTCCTTTGTTCGTTTTCCTGCTTTTTGGGGTGATTCTCAGTACTACTAAGTGGGCCGTATTGACGCTTTAGAGCTTTGAAGAAAATGCGCTCTAACCATGTAAAAGTTTCTGATAGTGGGCGAAGATTGTCTCCAAATAAAACGAGCTGGCTCGCTGCTCTGCAGGCCAACTTTCACTTATTGGGTAACATAGTTTCTCCTAACGTGAAAAGTGTAGAATGTTATAACTCTGATGAATGCAAAGTTCAGCATAGTGATTAGTCAAAGGGATATTTTTCATTCAATCGTGCATAACAAGTAAAATACCATTCATTATTAAACATCGTGAGTTAACTAACAGTATCGAAGTACTTATGGCTCTTTATCTATAACATTTCCAATTATTGCTTAATGTGCTTAGTGCTCTTACGCATTTTGTATTGATAGCACGAATTCTCTCCTGTGACTGAAAGTACACATCGTAATTATATCAACCTGCTCCTTTTAGCTGCAAAGCCCTCAATTTTCTCACATATACTTGTTCCGTACTTATTATTCAACAGTTAAGGTCTAGATTTACCCAATCGCAAAAAACTACTCACTCCATCATCAGTTGGCTTCATGACCATGGCAGCCGTAACGTTCGTCACTTCGTACTGGAGGGAGAGATTCACCCCGTCGAACTCCACCAGCTTGGTGTTTGGCATCGGTTCCAGGCGGGTGTGGTCCAAACTGAACAGCAGCACCAGGTACTGATCGTGGCGGGGTGAAATATTCAGGTTAGTTATAAGTAATATCAAGCTGTTGATAATCCCTCATTATCTCATTTATAATAAACGTGTTAACGAGGTTATTGGCTAGAATTTAAATCTATCCATGTTTCTCCAAGATGTTGTGGATTTTGCGCCCTTTTAGCATCCAGGCGGGTCTCCAGTTCTATACGCACTTATGAATGCAGATTTTTGTAAACTTTTTTATCAACATGCATCGCTTTATCGTTTTAACTACAGTAAATGCTCATGTGCCAGATGCTTTTGCTTCTTTGTTGCTCCATATATATCTAAACCACTTTGAGAACCCATAATCTAGAACTTTGATCGTTGAGATTATTAATATTATTATTGTCTTGAGGTGGCATTACTTTAAATTTTAAGGAAACGAAAAGAAGCACAATTAGAAATTTTGTTACCCACGACGCGTTTCGCCGTACCTCGGCTCATCAGGTGGGAGGGTTGAAGATGGTCGAATCTGAAGACGTTAAGATTTTCTGAAATTTCTAATTGTGCTTCTATTCGTTTCCTTCAATATTTGAAATAATGCCACCTCAAGACAATAATCTAGATCAGAAGCCGTGGCAAGTAAATTACATCAAGCAGCTGGCGGAAGACTGCAAATGTTGGTAAGTACTGGATGCTCCCATCAAAATTTAATCATCGTTGTTTGTTGTATTTTCGCCATCTTCCGCGCAGATGTGCCACCTTTCAAGCCCTTGTGCAGGGCGTTCCTGGCACCCCTGTGCATCTACGTGCTGTAGTTGGAGTCGCTGTAGCGGACAATGTTTCAAAATTGAAAAACATTTGCTTGTTTGAAAATTATTTTTATAGCTTTGGATAACTCGGTATCACAGCTACATTTTTCTGTGACAACCTGGCTAAATTTCAGAAAATCTTAACGTCTTCAGATTCAACCATCGTCAACCCTCCCACCTGATGAGCCGAGGTACAGCGAAACGCGTCGTGAGCAACAAAATTTCTAATTGTGCTTCTATTCGTTTCCCTCAATATTATTACTATTATTATTTAATCATACAAGATTGGCGACGTGGGAACGGAGAAATTCCATGAGGTTAACATACCCACACGCAACCAGCCCAGCGGGGGAAGAAAACAAAAGAATGAAAAAAAAAAGAAAATCCAAGATCACAGAATAGCTCTGTGTACAGATCGTTTAAAGCTGCCAATACCCGCACCAGCAAAGACAGAGCCATCAAGACCATTCCAAACATCCACACACGATGGGAAAAACGAACGGGAATACTGGCCCGTACGGCATCGCAACGGTACCACGACAAACTCATGAAGAGCATCAGTACGCCGAGTATACCTCACCGGACCAAATGGATCCGGTAGAAACTCAGACAGTGGATATGACTGGGGCAATTATAGATTTTATACAAAAAACAGACCCCACAAACTCTGCGACGATGCGCCAGATCACAAGGCACAACACCACCCAGCATGAACGCACATCGACGAACCACTTTGTTAAGCAAACACAGATGGCAATCGGCAGCAGATCATTTAGAGTAATAAAATAAATAAATGAATAATAAAATAGCCAGTGTTGAAAGCTTATCAGAGAATCTGCATTCGTTGCCTGACCTCTGGCTGTCTGAGCGCGTCCATACTCGGAGACGGAGGATTCGAACTATCCGCTGCTGCACTCATTCACTTGAGGGTAAATACTTTGAAATGAATGGCTATTGATAGTGCGACACAGCGAAGCTAGCCTATTTCGTTAGCTCAGTGTTTACCGAATACAGTAAATTAAAGCACCAAATTGGGCGAACAGTCGTTCCAGTGAAACTTAGTCAGAACTGGGTTCGACCGAATTACGCGCTCTTCAGAATATAAAAGTTATGCGATGAAAATCATAGAAAACGCCTATGGGATTTACAGAAAATTGGAGGGGAGAACTTCAATATAAATTCGGCGGAACATGAGTAACTGTTCTTTGATTCAAGTATTGTCAGGAAAAATGGATTCACTTCATAAAATTCCCTATGTAAATTATGCGTTGTAATAAGATTAGATTAGATAACTGGCAGTAAATGGACCAACATGCCCATTCCCGAAAAGCAGGCGGGGCTTACGCTCCAGCCTTCTTTGAGCTATTGCCATTAATATGTCAGAATCACGGAGATATCTGGGGGAGAAAAGAAGACGAAGAAAACAAACTGAGCCAAAGAGTTGATCTCACAAGTACAATTAATTGCTGTAGATTCACGGTGCTTGGAGACGCAAAGTAAGTTGGGGTATGAAAGATGAAATGGATTACGGTGGCTTAGAGCATTTGGCCCTTACGAGTTTGGGATTCCTGGAGGGAATGGTGCTCACAATATTTATCGAGGCGGCTTTTATTAAATTTTATAACGCATTTACTGATTCTGTACCTAAAACGTCGGAGGGGAGCTTATTCCAAACGTTCGCTAAGAAGTACGGGAAGAGCTGCTGGCTGAGCGTAGTTCCTCGCTCTTTATGCCTGAGTTTCTGGCCGGTGTTTTGAAGTTGAACGCTAACGTTATTTACCCATTTTGTGTCACGCTATGACAAAACAGATAGGCGGAAATTAGCCCAGGTTGGAGGCTGTGGTCATTCTGTCAAGCTGCATTGAAAATTGATAGGTAGAAAATAGGCCAGTATGCAGATGAGGGCAAACATAAATTATTATTATTAGAGGCAGCAGCACCGCAGCAGCTGGCATGGTAAACGTATATCTAAATGCAGTTCTTTCTCTTTCACCGTTGAACTTCACTCAACACAGATCCATACCGCTTCTCTAACCACTGAGGTGATGTGTGAAACGTCACCTGGACTTCTTCCGAAGACTCTCAAGGTAACTCAAGGTAACTCTCTCACATCGTGGTTTGTTATCTATTTTGGGGTTTCCATCATCCAAACTTCAGCTGCCTGAGTTTACGCTAATGCTCTATTGACTGCATAATCTTCGAAGCATATGGTGTGATATTCTTCAGCGGTCAACAGGCAACAGGCGGGTGAAGAACCTTTGGGTTTATTGGCAGCAAATACCTTTTTCTAATTTGGGATCTTCTTTCAACAGAACATTTTTCCACTCGAAGAAAAACTACTGAGTTATATGACACCATCGGTTATCCTGGATACAGAGCTGAGTATTTATAAGGAGAAATATCAACTACGGGGAAAAAACATTGCGTCTCAGCGCATCACTAATGAAAAACTTGGCGTTGTTCAGCCTAACATGCTTATCTGCTATGTTCAAGTGCCATTTGCAGTGTATCGTACGAAGGAAGTTACTAAGAAAATCATAATCAATGAAGACGGGCCATCACAAATGCCTCGCTGTTATTTTTGACAGCGCGGGCACTCTAGTCCATTGTATAATAAAACACAGTGGTTGGTAGCTTACTTGCTCCAATAATATTTTAGTCCGTGTCTCCGTCACGCTGGTAAAGATTTAGATAGGAAACATGCCTTCTAAATATATTAGTTTAGTTGCAAAGAACAGTACTCACGATTGAACATCGTTGAACATCAAAAGGAAACTGCTCCAGCTGCAGGTCACAAGATGTGTCAATGGTGATGAGCTCGCGATAGTAGAGTGGATTTTCTTGACCAGTGTACATATAATCTGAGGAAAGTTGTCGAAAAGTATGCTAGAATGGTGCTTATTCTCACACAGCCTGCCGTTAACGGCATGAAATATACTTTCATCAAACATTTAGTCAAGTAAAAATATTACTGTTGCAAGCCACATGCCGGACTATTTTGGGCAGAACATATGCAATATGCAACAAAATTAGTATTCATTTATCGCGTTATATAATACTCAATTTCATTGATGTGTAAGAGATTACAGAAACAACGAAAACAAAAGGTAGGAATTAATAACTAGAAAACCATTCAGCGTATACTACTCGTAAGTCATGAGTTTGCGGGGAATGATATGGGGATTGGATATTAATGAGACGGAAACTGGGATACAATGGGGATTGAGTGGGGAAGGGATGAGATGGAGATGGGATGGAACTAGGGGTGGTTATAGGAATGGGACTGGACTGAAATGGAAATAGCATTGGATGTGATGGTTATGAAAAAGTGATGGGGTTAATGAATGAATTGGGAAGGTAAAGTTCTAGGGATGGGATGGGAGGTAACCGGAAAAAAGCCCCGGGAGGAAAAAGCCCCGATAGGAAGAAAGTCCCACTTTCTCTTAAAGCAATGTTTGAGAACTCTTTTCAATTATCTGAATGCAGCATCTTTAAGTAAACTAAACTACATATTGCTAAGCTAAATTAGACTCAATATATTTGCATGTGCGAACGAGTGTTGCAAAAACCCCTGAAATAGGTAACGTGTGGTTGTTAAGTTAGATTTAGTTAGTCGAGCTAATGTTAGGTGAGCTTAGGTTAGGAAAGGTGAACTTGGGCTAGGTAAGGTTAGGTGAGTTTAGGTAAGGTGAGAGCAGGTACGGTATAAGATCAGGTTACGGGAGATCACTCAGATCAGGTATGGTTAGTTTGGGATAGTGAGGACTGAGAGCTTGGGTTAGGCTATACCTATGCTGAATACGAATCTGTGCTAAGGTTTGTCCTAGCACGCAAGGCTCTTTAAATTTCATACTTAACCTTCTCTTAGGAATAATATTATACGATACGTCTGAAGATGTTGCCAGTGGGCGTTCTGTAGGAATAAAACTGATGAAGTACAAGAAACTGAGACTAATTATTGGAAAATGGGATATGATGGACAAAATAGGTCTTCAGATGAGGAATAACAAAGTGGAACTCATTAAAATACAGTTGGAAGAATTCTAGTAGCAAATTGCTTGTTGACCAGTGTTATCAACAGAACATGCAGTGAAGGCTGCTGGAAACTTTCACAGTACTAGAGGCACAATCTAGGCCGGTATGGCCCCCCTGATTCATATTCTCTGAAGTGAAGCCTAATTTACACTTTGTACTTAGTTGCAGCGCACTTCACATAACATATTTAAATATATCACCGTATTTGTTGTAAAAATTGCTTACATACGCAAATCTAGGTATTTACACAAGGATTCAAACCATTAGGAAATATCAGGTGAGCGAGGCCTGCTTTTCTCTTATTCAATAGCTGTTATGAAAAAAGTTCAAGTCTAGTTAGTTGAGGTTAAGTTAGGTTTGGTAAAAAGTCACGAACTCGTAAGTTAGGTTAGAAGAAGTTAAGTAATATTGTGTCAAAATAGTTTGGGTTTAGTTAGATGTGGTTAGATCAGGCTGCGTTAAATTAGAAAAAGTCAGAATAGGTTAGGAGTTGGTTTCGTTAGGTTAGGGTAGGTAATTGCAGTATATACAGTATAATTTAACTTACTTTACTATAAATTGTTTCAAAATAAGTAAATATGGGCAATAAATGTACATTAGGAGATAGGTGGGACTTTCTTCCGACTGAGGCTTTTTTCCTCTGGGGCTTTTTCCTCCCGGGGCTTATTTCCTATACCCAGGATGGGATGAGGAAGGAAACGATATGCTGTCGGAATGAAATGAGACGAGATGAAGGAAGAATGGGATGGTGATAGGCGAGAAGTGACGACGGGTGCAATTGGATGACATCCATGGTAAGACAGAGATTAATGGGATGGAAGGATTAAAGTGGACGAGATCGTTTAGGATGGATTTCTTTATCAGTAAGATAATCCCGTGGGAGAGCATTATTTTGCTGGGGTGCTTGTGGTCAATGAGGCATTACATTTATCTCAGTGTCAGAGTTGCCAGTGCTCCAGTGTACCTAAAATCTGCCCTACTCCCTCGGTAACGATGAACAGAGTGAAACACAACAGTTTATCAACCTTTAGCTTGTGAGATACCATAGCACGATTCTATAATTATTTGCATTAAATGAAATACATGTCCCTTACCGCTCTCTAGTAGCGCTTGGTCGTCATCGATGGGCTTTTCCTTTCTCACAACTGAGAGTTTTTTGCTGATGGTGTCCTTCTGGCTTACGGAAAAGTTATCTCCTTGAACTTCGAAGTATGGCATCCACGGTAAATATTCGCTTTCGGTATCGATAATATTATCTTCGTCATTCGCTTTCAGGTTCTTGAACGTCATAAATGAATCACGCCACATCAACTGGACGACGATATCACAAACTAGAGAAAACGAGTTCAAATTGAGGCTGCGGACACGTCGCACGATCATGTTGCCGTTAACCTCAAGGTAGTTTTTATCGTACAGTTTCGGCGGAGGTAGATCAGGCCAGTAGCCAACTTTTGGAAACTTCAGAATTTCGCAAGTCCTTTCATCAGAGCCATCACTGCAATGCCTTTCAAAATCGCACCTCTTTAATCTATCAATGCATGACCCATCGCTGCAAGTGAATTGATTTTCATTGCAAGATGTTAGCACGAGCACTGTCTTTCCTTTGGAGCAAGAATCTTGCACCACATTCCACTCGTGCCTTCCAAGGGGAATAGGGGACGACGCTGAGACATTCAAATGAGCTTCAGCGGGCAAGCCTCCTAAGTTATACAAACGGAACATAATTTGCGAGTCAGTTCCGTGCAGATAAATCCTCTCCATCCGAGAGTTGAACATACCCACTAAGTTTGGATTGACTGTCTTGTCTTCGAAAAAGTATTCGACGTCTAGCCTGCTCTCATGGCAAAGTCCTCTGAGCCGCAGCAATGGAGCTTTCTCGTAGTAACACGCGACTTGTCTCGTTTGGCTGCAGTCTTGTTCACCCCAACGCTTGTGCCACACTGGAGATTTCCTACCGCATCCGTAAAACGTGATGCAATTATCTTCCATGGGACCAAACCCTGAGTGTTGCAAAAAGAAGGTGAAATTGCTAACTTCACCATCTCGGTGGTCCCTCACCACTCCATTTGAATCGACGACATTGTTCAACCAGACGATGTCCAAGTTACGAGCCTGATCATGACACACCTCTTTATACTGGGAAATTAATGAAAACAGTTCATTGTTCTCTTCCTTCGAATTGACGTTAGGCAGTTTGCCTCCGCTGCCTTTGCAAAGGAGGTCGCCCTCCTCTTGTGTAAGTAGAAAAGAGAACAGTTTTGTGATGGGACTTATTTTCCGAAAGAATATGCCTTTGTCTTGTTGGAAGTAAGTCTTCGTCTCTTGAGCTTCAAATCGATCGAAATCTTCGAATGACACTACGGCAGAAATGTTAAGTTCAATGTAGCTTTTTGTCCATTCAACCGCAGTTTGTTCGTTCAACTTTTCTTCAAACCAGCAGAAGTCTGCTAATTCTCCCATAAAACTTTGTGTCGGATCTAACAGTTCCCCAAAATTATCTTGCTCCTGACCAAGTATAAGTATTCCTCCTCCCTGAAGGTTGAAGGTATCAGTGGGATTCGAGACGGACTTGTGAATGAGCTGTCCATCCACTGCAATGAAAATCTCCCTCTTCAGTGTGTCGACAGCGACGCAGATCGAGGTCCACTGCAGCATTTGCACACTACAGCTTGGATTGACGAAGATAGTGTTGTTGCAGCAGTCCACAGAGATCAGTTCTTCTTTTGTGTCGATGGCTGCACATATAGAAAAGAAGTCTTTTCACTGCTGTCATATTTTAATTATATTCATTGTTGAGGCTATATGGTACGGCTGCTAAGAGAGAACTGAGGAGGCGGAGACGCATGGGTGTATTTAAAGAGGTCAGTACGTATGAATGCTGGGCCGCCGTGGCGTACTGGCTACAGCGCTCGCTGCTGCATCAGCAGGTTGAGTGCTCGAGTCCAGCAAGCGCCACTAGTTTATGGCAGGGGGGGGGGGGTATCCAGTGAGCAAAACCCCAGAGTCAAGTCCTAAGTCCAAGATCGTAATCCTTAACTAGGAGATGCGGGAGATCGTGACGTAAAACCGATTCAGTACGTATGAATGCTGGTTTACGGGGGACTTCATTGTTGAAAAATATAGTAATAATATTTATTGAAAATTTGTTGATACAAATAAAAACATTCAGAACATACGTTTGTAGAGTAAGATAAGGAAAAAAAGTACCTCACGACAAAGTTTTCAAGCCCCTGATTAGTTCTAATGAACTATCTGGGCAAAAACTTTGGTAGATTAGCAACCTAAGTATGTATATATGTAACTAATGAAGGGTTTAGACGTAAATAAGGCCGTTAGATGTAATTTTCTCCCATTAGGCGTAATCTAACGTCCAATGAATACTTACGTGTAAGGTTAGGTAAAAGGCCAGGACTGGTTCAGCTAACGTCCAAATAAGCTTTTTCTAATCTGGTTAGGTTAAAGGCAAGGACTGGTTCTGCTAACGACCTCAATATACCATAAAAACACTAAAAATCCCACATAATAGCAAAAAAAAAAATACTTAGAAAACGAGCAGAGACAGTCCTTGCCTGGAACCTAACCTTACACAGGCCAGCTCATTAGAAGGCGTTCTCTAGAAGGGGTGGTCGGTCGAGGATAGGGATGGATCAAGCCAAAAACGGCCCGTTTTGAGAGTTTATCTGACGAGAAAGGTACGATGAAAATCCCGTAGACTACTGGCCGTTAGGTGTAATAGTAAAATTACACCTAACGGCAGCTGATGGCAGCTAATGTAGGCGTTAGTCATACATGCCTTCAGTTAAACCCTAATTTAGCTATATATATGTATACATATACACACACGGCCCTTTTCGTCTAGGAAGGCGGTCACACTCAACAGCAGCCAACAACACTCGCTCCTTAACAGTAGCAGACAAGAAGATTGAATTTATGTAACTAAAAAGGAAACATGTAGGATAAAATTTCTTTAAAACTGACAAAGATCGTCCACGCCACAGACAGCTCAGTCAGCTCAAGGCCGCCGACGACATGCTCGATCGTGGATGATGCGGCCAATGTTGGGTCCGCATCGCCGCTCACAATATGTACAGTTGAAGCCGTTGTCCGGTGATTCCACCTGCACCCGTTCCCGCTGTCTCCGTTGCCGCCTCTCGCACTCCTGTTGGCCTCGTATTGCTGCCCTCCAGCATATATTGCTGCCCGTCACTCCCCTCTCTCCTCTGCCAACCGCTCCCAATCATGTACGTCTACGCCGAAGTCCCTCAGTGTTGCTTTGCAGGCATCTTTGTAGCGAAGCTTGGCCCTACCAACTGGACGCGAGCTTTCCGATAGCACACCGTAGAAGACTTTCTTCGGGAGCTTCACATCGTCCATTCTATACACATGACCCAGCCAGCGTAGCCTCCTCTCCCTCAGAGTCTGGAATAGCGAAGGAAAGCCGGCCTGTCTCAGAACCTCCTCATTTGATACCCTGTCCTGCCATCTGATGAGCAATATCCTGCGTAGGTACCGAAGGTAGAAGCCGCTCAACCGTTTCTCCTGAGGAGAGTCAAGTTCGGAGAAGGAAGTGTGATGCTGTTTAGCATGATTTCAGCTACTGGAACTGAACCTCATGTTAGGCAACACGGTAAAATTAACCCATTAGTGTACAGGGAGTTACTTCATTTAAGAACTGTGGTTAGCCAACAAGTTGCATTGAAGCCAAAAAATGCCCCGCGTCCAACAGTAAAATCTGTCAAGACATATTATCCAGCGGAGAATGTTACAGTGATAGAGTGGCCTGCTCATAGCTTCGAAATGAATTCAATTGAGAACTGTAGAAATTTTTCACTGTAAAACAAAGAAAAAGACTCCAAGTAACGTTGATGAAATATAATATTCTTTGAAAGAAGAAGGGAAGAAATATCCGTTGAAGAGTGAAAGACTTTCATTCACTCGTGAAGCAAAAGCCTTTTGAAGCTTCTTAATAAATGTGTAGTCTACTTTAATTCAGTTTGAATACGATGCGGCTCATTGCTATATTGTTTTACACTTGTGTACTGAACATTTGTTGTAATAGTATTACTGTATGAATACCTTCCTACGGGGAGAAATAAATGTTTTATTATTATTATTATTATTACTATTATTATTATTATTATTATTATTATCGAGGGGATTTCACGACCCAATGATTGGATCGGTTGAGCGATGTTGGGCTCTACGCTCTGGCGCCGGGTCGCATCCCG
>LQNS02278094.1:15728050-15744987 GCA_001587735.2 Parhyale hawaiensis
GGTTCCATAGGTGGGGACCTAGGCGGGGTCACTGGTCGGATTGGAACCTGGCGTGCAGGTTCGTCGGCAGATGGAGAGGCAGCTTGAGCTTCCATCCGCGCAGCGATTTGAAGCCGTTCCTCTTATGTGAGGAGGTTTTTGCTGCTTATTATTATTATTATTATTGTAATTATAATTTTACGATTATGTTAAAACGTTCTGCTCTTTTTGATCACCCAATTTATTTAGGTTCTCTATCAGCCATGCCATAATTGTTAGTACCGCATTCATTCATTACAATAACGGCTTTCATTTTTCATGCCACATGAAGTCTTGTAGTTTTAGCTTTCCCTGCGTTTTAACAAAAAAGTTATGCATCTTTCTGATCCTTACGCTCGCTATTGTAGTTACCTGTTTGGTGCACCGTTGCAATCGAAACATGACCGAACATCTCCACACTTTACTTAATGCCAATCTTTATACGTATACGTGTCTATTTACCAGCCTAAGATGCCCGTGACTACCCCACGTGCACATTATGATAAGGTAGAATATTATCAGTTGAAGGGAGTTTTTTTGTTCTTGGCATTATATTTTATTGAAATTAACAGCCGTGACCGGAACTGAGAGGAACAGAAACACCGTTTGGAACTGCTAAAATATTTCAGTAGGAATAAGAAGTAGCAGGACTGCGGTGCATCCCACTGGCACTGAGAAATATGCGGCGGGAGTAGTGTATAATGACGCGAGATGGTCGTTTTTGAGGGTAACCTACCCTCGCGGCTCCCCTCGCGCGTGAGCTTCCGGTTTATAACGGCCAATGCACTGCCGGTTTAGCGGGAGTCAGGGGGGGGGCGCAAACCGGAAGTGGGCGGGGCCTGGGAAACCGGAAGGGGCGGCACGATGACCCGGCTGCGCGAGGGGAATCTACCCTCAAAAATGACCATCTCGCGTCATTATACACTACTGGCGGGCTATCACTCTTATTAGAAAATGGAAGAAAGAGCAGGTTTTATAATGACCTATGCGGTATCTTGGGATCGCAACCACCTATAATGCAAGGGGGTGAACAGTGCTAAATAACTTCCTCTTTTGGCACCATACCGCATGTTTTGCATGGGTGACACTTCGGCTGATATTGCGGTGAATGCTCTCAGGGGTATCTTTATGGTTGACTTGTTCATTTACATGTCCAGCGAAAGGCTGAATCCTGAATCTTCCATTCCGTGGATCTAGGGAAATACTGGACCATGCTCCTCGACTTGGCCTACTTACAACGGCTGTCTTATAGAGTCAGGCCTGAGTGTTCTAGATCTCGACGAGCACTCAGCCATGGTATACGTCTTGAGGACTACCGCTATGAATTTTGATACCATGCAAAGATGAAGGGGGGGGGGGGCTCACTGGTCATGATCATTTGGGTGTCTTTAATTAATTTCTTTATTCCTGCTTAACTTAGAGCACGCGGTAAAGGTCTGACAGCACGCCCCAACTGGAAAATCCACATGCCCTGGTTCGTGCTGAGGATAGAGGCGTGCTAGATTTCTGAGGGATGCACGACTACAGTCGACCACAGATTATCAGAGCTATGCGGTCTCACTGAAGATTAATCTACAGTCAGTACACCCTCCAGACCATCTTCATTCATAGTTACGGGTTGGTGCTCCCGAAATGGTGTGTGAATACCGGAAACTCTGACGCCCCACGTCCATGCTACCATCCCCACTCTAAGGAAATTGACAATTATTATCGCCATCTTAAAGCCATCCGCCCAACATCACTCTTGTGTTCTAGTAGCCAAGGCCGTTGAGCGCCTTCTCCTTCCTTTCATCAATTAAGCTTTCCAACCCGCTCCTCACCAACATGGTTTCCGACCTATGCACTCCACTACTTCTGCTCTACTCCTTCCGGCCTTTCAAGCATCCCACTGTATGAACAAGCCAAATTCCTTCACCGCACAGTGGCTTTGCTGATTTATTTCAGCAAAGCCTTCGACACCGTCCCCACTGAAGGCCTCCTCTCCTCAATTTCTAACACCACGCTCCATCGTTATGTTGTTAAATGGCTCGCGGCTTATTTCAGGAGCCGCGCTGCCTGCTGCCTTCACAATGGTTTCCGCTCCCATTTCTGAGCTCTCAAGGCGGGGGTTCCTCAAGGTTCGGTCGTCTCATCTTCTTTCTACGTCTCTGACATCCATATACCTTGAGATCAGCTCTGTCGCCCTTCCGTGACATCATATGCCGATGACTTCACCGTCATCGCTCCCCTCTCACTTCCGCAGCCGTTTTATCACATCATTCTAATTTAATCAGTAACTGGGCAGCTGTAAAGGGCTTTTTCACATCAACTTCTAAATGCAATTCATCACTATGGACAACCGACACTCATCAGTCTAGACTTGACCCTGGTATCACCATTAAAAACACAACCCTACCCCTGGAGCGCTGCCCCAAGGTGTTTGGCGTTACATTTGACATCCACTTTACTTTCGTACCTCATATCACTGCTATCACTGACAAGCCTCCAGCCGCATCAAACTGATCAAGGCCATAGCTGGCACATAACGGGGCCAGTCTAAGGAGACCCCGCTTCTTACATACAAGGCACATATTTATTCGACCCCTTTTCACCTACGCTGCACCGGTCTGGTATCCTAGAGCTTGCTGTTCCGCGGTCCGCAGACTGCAGACAATTCAAAACGCTGATCTTCACTCAGCAACCGGTCGCCTTCGCTTGGCAACCATTGATCATCTCCACTCCGAGTAAAATTCATGACTGTCGACCAATCTCTAGACCTCCAGTGCCGCCAATACCATATTTCCGGCCTTCGTCCCGAGCACCCAGCCAACTCTGTCGTCACCGAGCAGGCCGGCCCCGACGCATTTGCCTTAACCTAGACACTAAATTCTACTCAGATTGCAACCACTTACTAACAGATAATATTATGCCATCCGAAGAGAACCGTGCAGCCATTTCCTCCCTCCATCGATCTGATCTATCTGTCGTTCGAGCTTCCATAGACCACCTCCCTGCGAAGAGGGTATTGAGCGTCGCTCCACTGGAGGTGTCGCCTGAGGAGGCTGACCTCTCACGAGCAACCCGCTCCACCCCCTCCGGAGCCTCCCCCACCGTAACTACCACTACACATACAGCATCCAGCCTTTGCAGGTCAAGAAGTAATAATGTCATGTCTTGCTAGTAAGTTATATGTATAAAAGAATATGAAATGCATATTATGTAACCATTAATAATAGATGTATTCAAAATCGATTACGGAGCGCTGCCAGTTTTAGTTTCCCGTTGTATGATGCCTGTTCGTTTTCTTTGCTTGGTTCTCCCTTATAAAAAAAATAATCCCCAAAAACTGAATACTTCAAATCCTGATCTGTCGAGATGTTGACAAGAGCTTGGCCATATATCGCGAGTTGTGGTCCAACTCAGGTGGACCCCAATGACTAAGGAGAGATCATAATGGTATAATCTAAATTATTTTAGGGCTCTACGCAAATATCGGCTTACTTACCTATGAACAGTTCATTATCGTAGTTTTCTATGGCGTAGGACACAAGATTAGATGGAGTCCGGGCCTGGAACATCCTAAATCGCAGGCAGATGGAGAACTCCGCCATCGTGTCGAGGGTTCCGAGGAAGCGAAGGGAGGAGTTTTCTGTCATCCCGTTTGGTTGTGGGAAGGAAGCCACCCCTGAAAAAAGTAATTACCCTTTATTATTTGCGCAAAACTGGAAAAATGAGAATATTATTCAATTCTAGATATATTGGGTTTAATTTAATATATATACATTTTAATACATATATAATAGACAGTTTTTATTTTGAGAGCTAAGAGATCTAATTGCATGTACTATATACGTTTGGTGCCGAAAACGGTTTCATTTTTCATCATCGCGAAAAATTATTGTGATGAATTGAAGGCATTGGTTGGACAAACAATAGATTTTCAGCGTCCAACGTGACGCCAAGCGCAGCAAACCGGGTTATTTTGTCAGAGAAATCAAAGCGATCCCCAGCAGCAGATTTACTGTTTTGATTTCTGCAGCGATCGCAAATGCTGTTATGTTAATCTAGCGTAGAAATATATATCACATGTTAGCTGTTTTTTGTACGTATGAGGATTCAGAGCGAAAACAAAATCCCAGCTACGATAATCTGTCTTTAAATTTATGTATTTGTACAAGCTCGGTTGCTATAAAAAAGATGCGCAAAAATTTTAACGTCATCGGAAAACACTGTAGTGTAAGAAAATGGTTTTAAAAATGGTAAAAATGGGATAAAATTTTAGTGAAGAAGCGAGAATGTTTTGAATTCTTTCGATAATACATCCTGCGGGGAAAAATTTACCACGAGCATTTACTGCAAGTATCACAATACGGCTATTTACCGTACTTTAACCTTTTGCCGTGCAAATGGCCACATTGATGGCCAAGTAATAATTTCCGAGTTAGCGATTGACACAGCATCCGTATCAGAAAATAACTGATATTTCTCTCTTTCTTTCTCAAGAGTGCCCTAGTTCAAACTTTAATACGTCCATCTTATTTTATTTATAAATTTCTTGATTCGTATCATATAACTGATATGAAATATCACCCCTTGAAAAACGCACACCGCATTTCAGACGGAGCGTATCTAGGTTTAGTTCTAAATGTTTCTTTCTTATCGCAGATAGACTAAAAACGATAAACGAAATCGCAAGCACGAATTTTAATTAGGCTTGTACCCCCACATACAACGCGCACCTAGGAACATCAAAGTCTCATAGAGCAATACGTCAATTTTAAATTTTGCATATTATTTTTATCATACTAGGATGAAAGAGTATTAAACATGAGTGTCTGTTTCAAATTGTGCTACTTCTTTAGTATCTCTACTTCAAAGTTTCAGAGAGTATATACTATATCTATTTCAAGTTTTGAATTTTCTTTTTAAAATATTTGAAATGAAAAAGTATTAAACATGCGTGTCTGTCAAAAGCTGTGCTATTCGAAGTTTGAGAGAGTAATATGTCTACTTTAGGTTTTGAAATTTCTTTTTATCATATAACTATAACGTGAGAATATATTAAACACGAATGTCTGTAAAAAATTAACTAGGTACTTCTTTAGTTTCTAACTGGTTAACACCGACTACCTACTTGGGTCAATCCTCTAGGTCAATCCCCGAGTCGACAGTAAATCTTGTCCCATGTATTAGTTTTAAGGATGTAACTAGTCAACATGAATACCTCATAGGTGCAGCGCCCTGATTTATTGGGCACTGCATCCAATGAGACAATAAAGAGTTTTGTTTCTTTCTTTCTTTCTTAGCAATGAGTGTACTATTCCTCGTACGCCAATAGCGGGAAACATTTCCTAACCGTATCCGGCACCGAAAGATAAAGATCACTCCAAGCTAAATGGTAAGAGTGCAAGCAAGTTTTTTTTATAAAATAGAGGAAACATACCGACCGTGTCTACACCACCATATGGATCAAGATGATAAAAAAGCCAAAGAGGTTAAAGGCGCTGGAGAGGATAGCCATGAGAAAATAACAACACCTCTCTGCTCTGTTTGTCAGCCAAGTGAGCAGGGAGGAGCTGCACCTTAGCCAGGATATAAAAAAAATGATACCTCCACCAGGGCCAACAAAAAGCAGTAGAGAGGGTTCAGCACCGAAGACTGAACCTTTCAGCTCACTCCAACAACGATGTTGAAGGTCAATGCTCAGTAAAAAATTTCTGAAATGCTGTCTCTGACGACACTGGGCCCTCTCATCGTCACGCTTAGCTTCATCGACACTGTACATTCGTCTGCGCAACGCGCGATCACGCGAACGCCACCAAGCCCAAAAAGTTACTTACTTAGTCTCAAAAGTCAAACGACACTGACCATAAAACCACGGTTTGTCCCAAGAATTCATAAGACTTGTACCCTTAAGATAAACGTCTGCTATGAGAGAAAGGCTGTACCCTCCCCTGCGAAACCCACATGCACTGGTTCGTGATGCAGATATAGGCCAATTGGCCCCAGAGGAGTAAGTAGAGCCGCAGCCGATCACGGGTTGCTAAGAACTATGGCGCCGAAACGGAAGATTCAACGACCCGAACCCTTCATCCTTCCATTCCTGGTCAGGCAGGTGCCCCCACCCAGCTTCCGCATACCAAACAAATGCCGACTCAGCACGCCGGATGCGGCATCTCGAGAACATGAGTCAGGCACGCATGGCATGCTGCTGTTGTAGGTATTAAACATGCTTGTGGCCTTACGATGCAGATCCCTAAAAAATGTGGGAGAGTAGCCTTTTTTCTAAGCGTATGAAAAATAGTAGCTACCGTACATGCGGATTGTCAAATATTATTGGGGTTCTGAATCCAGATTTTACAACGAAACCGAACTCAGATAATTATTATTGGGACTCAGTATTTCGATATTATAGAGAGATCATATGCACTCGCGTACGCATAGACATACTGACTCAGGATTATGATTTGCAGTGTCATAATTTGCAGGTGCCTTTAGATCAAGCAGCCATTTTCAGTGCACCCTCCATGACAAAAAATGACCACGAGGCTAGACAACGAAAGGACATTGATGCCTCTTCATTGCCTTTTTTATGGCTTGATGCCCTTATAGCAGAAACAGGCGTTTGCAGCCTTGGTCCTTAGCTGAAAGAGATGAAAACCTCTCAGATCCTCAGTATATCAGTTCAGCTTACCGTTAATTTTATCAAGCACCGTAAACAAGAGATCCACGTGCACTGGTTTGCGCTGAAAATAACTGATTGGTGGGTTCCTGAGCATTGCATGGGTACAGCCGGATACACATTGCTATGGTATTATTGACGAAAAAGGCATGTGATGACTGCGACCTCCTGATGGTCCCATTTCTGGTTACAACATTGTGCTGACGTTTCTGCTTTTGAATGTCAGAAATGTTGACGCTGCAATTCTAAGTATCACAGGAATACACCTTCCTCTCTGAGAAGCGACTTCGAGCAAACGAATTCAGGGCTGTTACTTTACTCCTTGGAATCAGTTACGAGTCACATATAGGGCTGGAATTGCCCAGATTCTCTAGTCATATTTATGAGTTAGCACTTACCAACATTAGCAGATGTTCCGGCAACCATTACTGCCAGACTCAGCCAAAATAATACTTTCTCAAGAAGCAACATTGCAGTTGATCTCCGCTTTCAAGTATTGAGCACTTAGCACAATATGACTTAATAATATTATCGTTATTATCAAATTTCTATTTTTTACTCGTATCAGATGGATAACTTTGTAACGTATTGTTGGTAATATTTGGAAATTAATGATTTATATCAAGTCATTCGAATAGATTTGAAAATACCTCTTTTGATATTAATAAAATTATAAATTTAACATTCCCAATAAACATCAATTCTTTGAGCCAAACCTAACGTCTTTGAACTAAATTTATGTTGTTTTATAATAAATTTCACTTATTGTAAGTGAAACGTCAGTTAGGTAAAACTGGAAATCTTAGTTATTTCAGCCGATTAATTTCACTTCAGGTGTGCAAAATAACTTAGGTGTTCTAAAATTTTATTTTTTTTTATGCCGTATAACTGCAGCTTGTTTCATTAATATTCAGTAACTTTCAATTGAGATTGAAAACCTTGCTTTGGAAAATACGACGGTCGATTAAAAGATTATTTACTGTTCGTACATATAGATATCTCCCTTATCAACTGAGCCAAGACCTGCTCGTAAGCGTCAGGCTCTGTAGCTGCACTGAGGCTCACCTTCTCCAGCGTGAAGCGAATTCGTCACATTTCGACCAGCAATTGAGACGAGTGTTCCTGTTTACATTGACTTAATTTAGTGAATGTTTGAATTGTTTATCAGGTGTTTACAATGCGCCTTCTTAATTGGTCGGTGCCAAGACATTATCGATATAATTGCCAGACCCCTAAAATTACGTCGCTGAAGGCTAACAAGATTGCATTGATGAATGTGGCGCGCTTGTTAAATCATTTACACTCCCAACATTATTCTCTGAAGTGGCTGTTGACACCCATATTGATTTGAACTTGCAACTCACTGATCCCCTGTACTGTAAGATTGAACGTTGGATCATTATTCACAACGTCGAAAAAATACAAAGATCAATCGATCAAAATGCAAAGTAAAAAAACACTCTGAGAGTGCAAGCTTTGATAATTTTCTGCTAATGGTCACTACTTGATATAAAAAAATACGGATTTGAATAGAATGAAGCCTTTTGAGACTTTTTTCTGAAATAAGGCTTTCGTCGGAAAAGCTTAGTTTTCTAGATACTTGACTTTAATGTTGCCATTGTTTTTGCATGAGGATAACTTTTTTTTAACAGAACAACACAAGTAACTTCAGAATCAAATATCTCGAAAACAAAGCATTTTTCCGGCCGTCTAAAACATTATTCGTGAAAAAGTCTGAGACTGCTTTATTCTACCTATATATGTATTTTTTTAGTTAGTATCGAGTGTGACCTTTAGTAGACAAATACCCAAACTTTCGCTAAGCAAGGCAGTATTAATGTAAAATTCAAATTGGTCCTGAATTTATGATTGCTTCATGATCATCACCAAAATTTGATTCACTATTCCTAGTAAAATTTTTAGAAACTGCTGTGAATTTTTTGAATCTGTTCATAGCTTTT
Organism: Parhyale hawaiensis; assembly: GCA_001587735.2. Taxonomy (NCBI): domain Eukaryota; kingdom Metazoa; phylum Arthropoda; class Malacostraca; order Amphipoda; family Hyalidae; genus Parhyale; species Parhyale hawaiensis. Next base: position 15,736,691 of record LQNS02278094.1, read on the forward strand.
TGAATTTAAATTTAACAAACCAGTAGCAAAACAGAGAGATAAAAACACAAAAAAAAATTATAGAGACAAACAGACATCTGGACCAACAGATCATCACAAAAATTTGATCATTTGATTTTTGTAACATTTTTAACTTTTCATGCAACTTACCTGAAGATCCGTTGATACCTTTTTGAGTAATCCATATCTGTGCTAAGATATCGGTAACATGGATAAATCCAACGCAGAGCTACAAACAAGAAATACGAATGCGAAACAAGAAATACGAATGTCGCCTAGAAGAACTGGGCATGATCTTTCTCGAGCAAAAACGACTTGGGGGCAGCTAATAGAAACTTTCAAGCATTTGACTGACTTCAACGACGCACCTACTACGGAACTTTTTGAAACATACCATAATGATCGCCTGCGAAACAACGGCCAAAAACTCAAGCATAAGGCCCGGAGAGCAACCTTAATCCAGCAATTCTTTCGAACTTCATTGTGAACATTGGGAATAGAGTCCCCTCCGTAGTCCCGGTGTCTCTGTGCGAATGGGCCTGTTGGCCCTCCTACTGCTGCCTGTCTAATCTAATCTTATGCCACCAAAAAGAAACAGGCGGACAAATTATTAAATAGATCTTCACCAAAAGTTAATTACCTCCGCCAATGAGGTTTTGTTTTCGTCAGGTTTGGCTTTATGTTTGTTTGTCTGTTATTCTGTCTGTCTCTCATCAAGATAACTGAAAAAGTTGTGGACAGATGTAGACGAAATTTACAGGGATTGTTAGGTATGTTAAGAAGAAAAGATGCTCAACTTTTGATGAAGATTCGGCCATCCGTTTGTTTGATTGCGTTCCTCGTTTTCTCAATGCGATAACTTAAAAATTTAAGGAGGGATTTTTATGAACTTTACTTGAGTTGTTAGGTATATTACGAAGAGTAAATGGCCAGATTTTTGTAATGATTAGTTGGTTAGTTCGTTCGTTTGTTATTGTTTTCAATTTTATGCATGGTAGCACAATAACTAAAAAATATTGAAAGGATTTTTATGAAATATATAGGAGTTGTTAACATTGTTAAAAGACATAAATGATTAAATTCTGGTGCAGATCGGTTGGTTCGTTTGTATGTTTGACTCATGTTTGTCATAATGTTTGTTAGCAGCATAACTAAAAAATAATGAACGGATCTTCAAGACTGTTATTACTATCCAAGGCACAAATGATTAGATTTTGGAGTTGATACAAAGAATATCATGGTTTCAGAGCTAATTTGAATTTTTTGTTATCGTTACCTTGCTTGGCGAAGGCTTACGCTCTCAGAGTGGTCTACTTATCTATATTTCCAAATATACCTAAAAATCGCTGTCAATTTCATCAAATTACAATCCATAACTTTTTGCATTATTTTAGTAGCAGACAAAGACATAGACTCTGACAAGAACGAGATTTCCTCGGCGGAGCTAATAAGATGGAAACCCATGTGCATTCATTAGCCTAACAGTGTGTTTGGCCATCAAAAAAACCAAAAAAAGCTCACGCAATAGACTAGACGGTAGGGCGGGGTTACATACGCGCTCTAACCACTGGTTCCGGTAGTGGTCGACACGACCCTAATCCTGTCATCGTGCTTGGTCTTGAAGTAAAATGACGAACGATAAGCGCCATCAATTTCACCTCGGTCAAACAGAGCCCTTATTTTTCGGTTGGTAATCGATATGATATTCCTTAGTAGATGGTTCATTTTTGGTTGGAACACATTTTGTACAAATAATAGGAAGAAATTCAGAGAAATATCGACATGTACTAAGCACAGTAGAGCGAGGAAGGAAGTAAAAATCTCCGTTTTGCCCAAATTTGGTAAACTCACATGGACCTTTCGGACACATTCTGTTGATGATGATAAAAGAAATGTGTCTGAAACGTGCTTCTAGTTAGATCTGAATAGTTAGTGATTCTACTCAAGTTTAGCAAACTGGTCATTTTTACTCGTGATCTTGCTTTACTGTTCTTAGTTCAGTTCAATATCCAAGTGATGAAAATTGTTTTATCGGCATGAAAATATATATATATATATACAAGTATAATGTATTCAGTTTAGTTCTAAATTATTCATGCACATGCATTTTTAACATTGTATGAATTATACGTTGAAAACTAGATTATTCTAACGAAAAGAAATTATAAGAATTGATACCGCAGCCCTGAAAGTAACGCAATGTCAGGATTATGGAAAGAAATTCTTTCGAAGATATGCTTAGCCAAATATGAAACTTACTCCGCTCACAGTCATTTATACCCGTGGCTAAGCTCCTAGCTACTGTCCAAAGAGTAATGTAATTACCGTTTCATACTTTTCACCTAACGTTACTGCCGTGGGATATATGGCTGTAATGATATTTTTGTCTGTTTATTACCAACAGGGCAGTGTCAGCAAGGTGCTTCATTTAAATTTTAGCTACAGGCAAGTGAACATGTTAAAAAAGTAAGCATCGATTTACGTACAATTTGTGGCCATTTTATTAACCGTCCACAGTGGGTGCGGCTTGATTATGCAAATCGTATTTTTGCAATGAATATTATGTCTTTGTAAGTTGTGCTGCAGATATTTTGTATTAATTAGTTTTAGCAAGGCTCTCTCGTACCCATTACGTGATATACGTGGCAGTATTCACTTCAATTATTCTGCTTTTAGGAAAATTAGAAAAAGTTGTGTTTTTAGGTATCCAGCTTGATTGCAAAGATAATAAGTAATGGTTTCTGCTGTTTCCAGTGCTTTTATTTAACAAGTATAGAATCAAATGACCAGAGAAATCAATAAACTAGAAGGTAAAGCAAACATAAATGGTAAAGTGCTCTTCATTTCATCTCAGTAGTTAACATAGCCTACTCCATTTGTGAGGAAGTCAGATTAAACACTTCACAAGGCTTGATCGACCGGTAAACACCCTCAGTTGCATTCCAAAAAGCAACCAGGTTATTATATTGCTTTCCATCGGCATAAAAGTTCCACTTAATGATGGCCCATAAATTTTCAATGGGATTTATATCGGGACAGTTGGAGGGTAGCAAACCGTCAAATTGCGTTCTTTGAAGCCGTGAGTCAAGCACTAACTCTTTGTATAAATGGACTTGTGCGCTGGTGCACTATCCTGCTGAAATACTAAAGATTTTCTGTCTAAAATAGTTTGGTCTTCCAACTAAGGAACAAAATATTCCTTTAGAAGGTGGAACTTGCGTTTGACTATAAACTTGTCTTAGCGTTTGTCAGAACATAATTCAAAAAGTGACGTACTAATCTTCAAGAAAATTACAGTACATAACTACTATTAAGGTCAAAAGGCACCAATGACAAAATTTTGATGATAGTAGAAAAATCTGGGTTTCAGGAAAACAAAATTAAACTTTCATCATCATTGCCTTTCTTGGAGGAGGTACGCGCTCTGAAAGTGCAGTAGCTTTATAGGATTTTAGGTGTATCCAAGATTGTACCCTAGTACGCATATTTTTAATTTTTGTAGAATGCGTTCTTTCTTACATGAGACTGAAAGTTCTGCAATAAACTAACAGTTTTTTTTTTGTAGCTTTGTGCATCTTTTTCAGCTATAAAAAAGGCTATCCAAGAAACAGCCAAGTTTAGGAAAGATGTAAAATCAGTACTTAAAGAATTGTAGGTATATTGTGACTTGCCAATGCATACATTTCAATTTCAAAGGCCGAAAGTCGAATCAGTTGTCTGAAAGGCAACGTGAGGGCTCCAGCGATGAAAATGACACTCAAAACTTGAAAACTACATGAATGGACAACGTGCATTTGTTTAGTTACTTCATTGCAAACTCTTCTTTGAATTTAACTTGCAGCTGCTGCGCTTCAAGAATCGAAATCGGAAATTGATATAAAGAAAAGACTTAGGTGGGGCTCGACTGCCGCATGATGTCGTCCATTTGGCGACACATAACAGATCGTCATGTTTGTTGCTCAGCGTTGTTTTCTATCGCATCAGCAAAATTCGTTCTAGCTTTTCATAATAGAAAAGTGATACATCAATGGGCGATGAAGAGGTGCAGATAACAATTCTTTGATGTCGCCGGCCTCACTAACTTATAACAATAATCCCATCGCTCCAGCAGTTTATTATTGGATAAATTTACGAGCGTTCGATGCTTTTGACCGAGCTTAGGATTGAATAAAACATGGGCTGCAGCTGAACTGTGTATTGGTTGATATAACACTGGTGCGATGTAACTTTTGAAAACATATGACAGCTATAGACCTCTAAAATATAGCGCAAACCTCACAAGAACTTCCACGTTATTCTTGAGTGAAAATTACGCTACTAAATTACTTGTGAAATTAATCCTCTCATTGTGTGGTTGCATCAACAACAATTATAATAAGCATATTTCGTTAAATACAGACCTCTTTCTGCCTGCGACATTGTAACTGACTGCAAAAGATATTATCTGACCAATGCATTGATATAGATGAAACTTCAAAAAATAAACTAAATTCAAATTCAGCTAGTTACCGCAGTCAAAGGAAGGTATAATATTATTGGCAAGATAAAAGAACTGGTCAACATATGTTGTTTGTTCACGCAATCTAAAATTTTAACTCACCAAATAAAGCGTAACACTCATCTATGTATCCTAAATACATTATTTGCCCACCGATGGGTCAACGCGGAGAATTTGTGTTTCTTGCTGATGATCATATTCCTGACCTCGATCATTACGACCGGTAACGTTGATAGGTCTGACGTCCTCATATTCATTAGAAAACATTATATGGACGTTCACATCAACTAGTCATATAATAATAACTAGTTAGAGTGGACTACCAAGTGCAGTGTACAGGAAGGTCGAAGAAATGGTTCATGGAACGGAAAATATCGTAACAATTAGGATCAAGGATGATGAGACTACACAAGGTTAACGCACGGGGCGTGGCTAAGCTGCGGTACACAATGGGTAATGAGGCTTGTGACGTCACAAAATTCAAGTACGGTTACACGCAGCTATTTTGCTTTGTTTCTCCAACATTTAACTAGGGCCTCCAGAGTGTCCTACATGTCCTACGATCTTTATAGCTGCACAAAAATACGTATCAAAGCATCTATGAACTTTTTCAGCTTTCTGAAGGATAGAATTTTGAAAGAACGTTGGTGAAAAGGCTGTTAAAAGAGCCCATGAATTGAACCCGGCTAATGCCCACATGTTTCAGAAGCACTTTTGGAGTCAAGTTTATCGCCTGTTAAAATGTATGCAATCAATCAAGTGAGTTCTATCGAGAGTAATGTGGCATTCTGAAGATGTAATCATATGACTGAAACCTTCATGCTGTCATCTACCAATCACCTGCTACCCTATGTAATTGCAAGCCGCTGCAACAAAAATGGTTCAGATGCGTATGATTAAACGCCAGGATAGAAGAACGTTTCACCAAGATTTATTAGGAAAAAATTAAAGCATCAAAGAAACAAATTACTTTCCTTCCAGTGAAGTAATATGAAAGTAAAAGTCTATACATAATACGCAGAAGCCATACAATTGCTCCGTAAAATTAGAAAAAACATCGCCCTGTCGGAAATTATGGTTGTGATTATAGTAGAACAACTATGATTATGGTCGACACTTTGGTTGTTTATTATCGAAATATCCTCCATATACAACCACTTATGGGGTGCAGTATGGTAGAGATATATCACAACCTTCGACCATAATATCAACCATAATTCCCAACCATAAATACTCAATTACAAGAGTTAAAGTTTTAGCTGCACAACCATGATCTACCATAGTGAATCGTAAAAAAACCATTCCCAACCATTCGACCTAAATAAACTAAAATCAACGTTATGTTATGCTCGACAGATCTACCATATTGTTTCATCATCCATAATCGACTTTAATCTCTCATACACCACTATATTCTACTCTAATCACAACCATAATTTTCGACTGGGCGGTTACTTATACGCTGCGGGCGGCACAGCAATAAGTAAGGGTCGCACCGACTCGTGGTAACTAACTTGGAAAAAAATTACCTAACAGTACTTTCCACTCCTAAACTGTCTTTCTGAACAATGTTCTTGAAACTGGCGAATGTTAAAGCCATAACTTTTTCCAATGATGCGGTAGTTTTCACAATTAGGAGAGGAAGATCAGTTAACGACGCGTACGCGACGGCACAGCTTACGGCCACATTTTACAGACACTCTCCGCAATAATAATGATAAAATTTATTCTCCAGAAAGCTAAAGAAAATTCGTAGATGCATGATACACATTTTTTGTGCAACTATGAAGATTGTAGGATATGTAGGACACTTTGGAGGCCCAAATGAAATGATGGAGAAACAATGTAAAATAGCTGCGTGTTGCAGTGCTTGAATTTTGTGACGTAACAAGCCTCATTACCCATGGTGCACCGCAGCTTGGCCCCGCCCCGTGGGTTAACCTTGGGAGTCTCATCATGCTAGATTTGGATTGGGACTTTGCTTTAATGCATTTCCGTAGCTCGAATGTAGAAATCGAACAGTAATGAGTCAACGCAGCTTGCCAGGATCTTCGTTTGCTCTTCGAAGCTTTCATTAACCAAACAGCCTCAAGAAGTGAATAATTATTGTGCTAGAATATGAAGTACCACTCAGTGTTATCATAGGGAGTATAAAGAAGAAAGGGAACGAATCGTTATTGGCTCGGCAAATCTTCTCGTCCTCCATGGATAGTTGGACGCTCCTTGACCGCTTTGAGAGCAATCAAGTCTCCAGCAGCTGCTCTGGCCTTGCCAATTCGGAATATTTGGGCAATGAAGCCAGTGAGAGGAAATAAGAAAATCGTTCGGGTTATAAACTAAAGGCCGCACCTTCGCTAGTGGATATGCGTATTGCGTAAGCGAACGCAGGTTATCAATTGTGACAAATCACATTCAGTAAAAAAGTCCGGATAGCAGCAGAAAATCCATACCTGCGGCATTTGCTTCATCTCCGTTGTTTTGTTGCCACTAGTAGCAAAGAGCTCACCTCTCCACCATTGTAAAACGCCTAAATACATATATCTCAAGCCATGCATGAGGCAGAACTCGTCTTTACTAGGGATTTTATACCAAGAGTTATCATCAGTGTAGTTATAATCTTGTAAAACCGAGATGATGAGAAGCTTCTTCCCAAATTACACCCATCTTTATACATGAAAAGTTTATCGGAAAAGAGTTGTTATATCGTTGCATTCATAGGCACAACAAGTTGTTTTTGTGGGGCTGTTGTACTTGTGCACTGAGCTCTACAATCGCAGAAGAAACTAGGTTACAAGTCCTAAAAGTTGAAAAAAATTAAAGTTTTGGACCAGGAAAAAAGTAACGTACGTCTAAGTGTAGGTCGCGTTACAATATGTGCTATAGATCTACAATTCGCAACAGCTGTATATCAACAGCATAAACGATTTTTCACGACATGCGTGCACTCCTATACAGTACTTCCTTCAGTAATAAATGGGCATATTTAAGCTTAGGGATTAATGAAAAAACAACTGAGCCTCACAAAGATACTTGTAAGATAAAAGAATTAAAATTATTGTCGTGTGCTACTATTTAAACGTATGTAAAGCAGTATAGCATTTCTATATCATAGCTACTAGAATAGCTGCTAATTTACTTTTATAAAAAACATCCATGGTTTTAGGAGAGGGCGTCCTTTGGGGCTGCAATTAATTGAGTCAGGGCTTCGTATCTTCTTACTGATATCAATAATGAAAGCGAATTGAATATCCTGAAAATTGAACTAAACGGTAATTAGCTCTATTTGCATGCAATGAACCCATGCAATAAAAGAAGACTTATTCAATTATCTGAAGAATGTAACACATATTTCAAGTAAATCGAGGATATTGGCAAAATGAATTATTGCGTGATTTCCTTCAAAAATCATGTGAAGGGAATTTGCATGGTTACTTTCATAATCATGGTAAGGGATCTGTACTGCGTAATGAAAGTAAGACGAGTAGTGCAATAATTATTCTGATTAGCAGCATTCACGGTAGTTTGCCGCTTTGCCCTCTCGGTGGTGAAGTGACAACGGTTCGGCATCGCATTAACGGAGGCCCGGGTTCGATTCCCCGGACGGCACGCTACGGATTTACACTGCGTGGAGCACTCCAGCACCGAGAGGCCAGGCTATGTACGATGAGGGATCCTAAATTGACTATCAGCACGGACTGCTTCTCCTGCTCTTCACACTACTGGATCTTCAAAATTCTAGAATTAGGGCAAAAAGAAAACCTCGATAGGTGTATCCATTGTACCCTGTATACGAGATAAT
>LQNS02278094.1:15776822-15800427 GCA_001587735.2 Parhyale hawaiensis
GTATCCATTAAAGATTTTATTAGGCTTTTGAAAATGGGAGAAGTATCCCGAAACGTCAAGTTTTAATTATTAGTTCGTGTCGACTTTTTCAATTTTATAATTTACCAAAGGATAGTAATTTTGATTGAATTCTGGTGCAGTTCGGTTGGTTCGTTTGTATGTTTGACTCATGTTTGTCATAATGTTTGTTAGCAGTATAACTCAAAAATGATGAACGGATCTTCAAGACTGATATTGCTATCAAAAGGCACAAATGATTAAATTTTGGAGTTGATAGACAGAAAATCATGGTTTCAGAGCCAATTTGACTTTTTCGTTACCGTTACCTCGCTTGGCGAAGGTTTACACTCTCAGAGTGTTCTACTTATCTTTAATTCCTAACATACCTAAAAATCACCGCCAATTTCATGAAGTTTCAATCCATAACTTTTTGCATTATCTTATAGTGGCAGACAAAGAGACAGACTCTGACAAGAGCAAGGTTCCCTTGGCGGAGATATTAAAATGGAAACCCATGTGCATTCATTTGCCTAACAGCGTGTTTGGCCGTAAAAAGCCCCCCACAATAGACTAGACTGCAGGGCGTGTGTTGCATACGCGCTCCAGCCACTGGTTCCCATTGTGGTCGACATGTCCCCAATCCTGTCTTCGTGCTTGGTTTTTGAAGTAAAATAACGAACGATAAGCGCCACCAATTTCACTTCGGTCAAACAGAGCCCTTATTTTTCCGTAGGTAAGCAATATTCCTTAGTAGATGGTTCATTTTTGGTTGGAACATATTTTGTGCAAATAATACATAGAAATTTTGAGAAATATCGACATGTACTAAGCACAGTAGAGTGAGAAAGGAAGTAAAACTCTCCGTTTTGCTCAAATTTGGTAAACTCACATGGACTTTTCGGACACATTCTATTGATGTTGATGAAAAAATGTGTCTGAAACGTGCTTCTATTTAGATTTGAACAGTTAGTGATTTTACTCAAGTTTAGCTAAGTGGTAATTTTTACTCTTGATCTTGCTTTACTGTTCTTAGTTCAGTTAAATTTCCTAGTGATGAAATTGTTTATCGGCAAGAAAATATATTTACAAGCATAAAGTATTCAATTTAATTCTAAATTATTCATACACATGCGTTTTTCAAATTGTATGAATTATACGTTGAAAACTTGATTGTTCTAACGAAAAGAACTATAAGAGTTGATAGTGCAGCACTGAAAGTAACACAATGTCAGGATTATGGAAAGGAATTCATTTCTAAGATATACTTAGCCAAAATATGGAACTTACTCCGCTCACAGTCATTTACATATACCCAAGACTAAGCTCCTAGCTACTGCCCAAAGAGTAGTGTAATTAGCGTTCCATACTTTTCACCTAACATTACTGCTGTTGGATTTAAGACTGTTATATTTTTGTCAGTTTATTACTAATAGGGCACTGACAGCAAGGTGCTTCATTTGAATTTTGGCTTCAGTCTAGTGAGCGTGTAAAAAAAAGGAAATATCAATTTACGAACAATTTGTGGCCATTTTGGAATAAAAATTAAATTTTTTCAAGTTGTGCTGCCGATATTTTGATGTAATTAGTTTTAGTAAGGATCTCTCCTCGCCATTAGGTGATATACGTACAATATTCACTTCAATAGTGCTGCTTTTAGGAAAATTAGAGAAACTGTGTTTTTATGTGTACAGCTCGATTGCAAAGGTAATAAATAATTGCTTCTGCTGCTTCAAATCAAAATAAGCAAAGAAATCAATAAACAAGAAGGTAACGCAAACACAATTGGTAAAATGCTCCTCATTTCATCTTAGTAGTTAACATAGCCTAATCCCTTTGTGAGGATCTTCAGGAGACGCTAGTCGACAAACGAAGCCAGATTAAACACTTCACAATGCTTGATCGACCCACTGGCAGCCTCAGTTGCAGTCCAAAAAGCAACCAGGTTGTTATATTGCTTTCCATCGGCATAAATGTTCCGCTTAATGCTGGCCCATAAATTTTCAATGAGGTTGAAATCGGTACAGTTGAGAGGGGGCAGTAAACCGTCAGATTGCGTTCTTTGAAGCCGTGAGCCAAGAACCGACTCTTTCTATAACGGGATTTTGGCGCTGTTGCATTCTCCTGCTGATATACCGGAGATTTTCTGTCTAAACGGTTTGGTCTTCCAACCAGGGAACAAAGTTTTCCTTAAGAAGGTGGCAGTATCCATTTGGATCCATTTTTACCCTTTCTAGCACCCTAAACGATTAATAATCTCATTTCCTTTTATTACAGCCCAGAGCATTACCCCTCCACCTCCTTGCTGTCGGCAAATCCGGGTTCCTATAGGGCGCCCTTTCAATTCTAACCAGACGACCATCCGCCTGGCTCATGTAGCTTTGTGCGGCATTCATCGGTGAAACAATGTTCATAAAATTTATGTCAACATATTTTTCAGCCCATTGAACATGCTTTTCCCTGTGAATGTTACTCATTGGCTTTTTCTTAAGCTGGGTTCTTCACTTTTCCAAGGCTCCTCAGTGTCACACAACTCGATGTTTTGCCCATTTGCGGTGCTGCAGCTGCATCAAAAATTCTTTTGCTAGTAGAATGGGGTGTTCTAACCATCTCCCTAGCAATTTGGCGCTTATCCTGATCGGTAAGTTTCCTTTAAATGAGCTCTTTCAGGTACTTTCCTACAGGTCCTGTTATTTATTATATATGCTTGGATTGTTCGACGATCTCTATTCATTTTAGTCGATATTTCGATGGTAGTCATTCCCTTGACAAGCATTAGTGTGATTTTCAGTCGATCAGAATCAATAGAGTCAGTTAATCCAGTTTTTCCTCATTTTTGAACACTTGTATAATCAAGCCGCACATTTAAAAACACCACTTTTTAAAAAATCTGCTCACGCGAGTTACATCAAAATTTCGGTAGTAAAACTTGAAAAATATAGTTTTTATTGCAAAAACACGCTTTGCATAGTCAAGCCGCACCCAGTGTAGAATATAGCGAAGAAATAACAAAGCTGCTATGCAGTTGACGACTGTGAAAGGTGAAGGCAAAAAAATAAATAAATAAATAAGTAAATGTTTGCCAAGACTGACGAAAATATAGTGACCTGAAAAAAAAAAAAACATCCAACACAACTATGAATTATCTCAGCGACTCTGACACGGCATTTATTAGAACAAAGTAACTTGCGTTTGACTATATGCTAGTCTTAGCGTTTGTCAGAACATAATTCAAAAAGTGACGTACTAATCTTCAAGAAAATTACAGTACATAACTACTATTAAGGTAAAAAGGCAACAATGACAAAATTTTGATGATTGTAGAAAAATCTTGGTTTCACGACCAATTTGAAATTTTCGCTATCATTGCCTTTCTTGAAGGAGGTACGCGCTCTGAGAGTGCAGTAGTTGCATTATCTTGTACCCTAGTACGCATGTTTTCAATTTTTGTACAATGCGTTCTTTCTTACATGAGACTGAAAGTTCTGCAATAAAGTGACAGTTTTTTCTGTAGCCTTGTGCATCTTGTTCAACTATAAAAAAGCTACCCAAGAATCAGCTAAGTTTACAAAAGATGTAAAATCAGCACTTAAAGAGTGGTAAGTATATTGTGACTTGGAAATGCATACATCTCAATTTCCAAGGCCGAAAGTCGAATCAATCGTCTGGAAGGCAACGTTAGGGCTCCAGCGATGAAGATGACACTCAAAACTTGAAAACTACATGAATGGGCAACCTGCATTTGTTGAGTTACTTCATTGCAAACTCTTCTTTGAACTTAACTTGCAGCTGCTGCGCTTCAAGAATCGAAATCGGAAATTGATATAAAGAAAAGACTTAGGTGGGGCTCGACTGTCGCATGGTGTCGCCCATTTGGCGACGCACGACAGATCGTCGTATTTGTTGCTCAGCGTTGTTTTCTATCGCATCAGCAAAATTCGTTCTAGCTGTCCATAATAGAAAAGTGATAAATCAATGGGCGATGAAGAGGTGCAGATAACAATTCTTTGATGTCGCCGGCCTCACTAACTTATAACAATAATCCCGTCGCTCCAGCAGTTTATTATTTAATAAATTTACGAGCGTTCGATGCTTTTGACCGAGCTTAGGATTAAATTAAACATGGGCTGTAGCTGAACTGTGTATTGGTTAATATAACACTGGTGCGATGTAACTATTGAAAACATATGACAGCTATAGACCTCGAAAATATAGCGCAAACATCACAAGAACTTCTACATTATTCTTGAGTGAAAACTACGTTACTAAATCACTTGTGAAATTAGTCCTCTCTTTGTGTGGTTGCATCAATAATAATAATAATAATAATAAGCACATTTCGTTAAATAGAGACCTCTTTCTGCCTACGACATTGTAACTGACTGCAAAAGATATTATCTGACCAATGCAGTGATATGGATGAAATTTTAATAAATAAACAAAATTCAAATTCAGCTAGTTACCGCAGTCAAAGGAAGGTATAATATTATGGGCAAGATAAAAGAACTGGTCAACATTTGTTGTTTGTCCACGCAATAATAAAATTTTAACTCACCAAATATAACGTAGCACTCATCTATGTATCCTAAATACATTATTTGCCCACCGATGGGTCAACGCGGAGGATTTGTGTTTCTCGCTGATGATCATAATCCTGACCTCGATCATAACGACCGGTAACGTTGATGTGTCTGACGTCATCATATTCATCAGAAAACGTTATATGAATGTTCACTTGAACTAGTCATATAATAATAACTAGTTAGAGTGGACTACCAAGTGCAGTGTACAGGAAGGTCGAAGAAATTGTTCATGGAACGGAAAAATATCGTAACAATTAGGACCGAGGTTGATGAGACCACACAAGGTTAACGCACGGGGCGGGGCCAAGCTGCGGTGCACCATGGGTAATGAGGCTTGTGACGTCACTTTCAAGTACGGTTACACGCAGATATTTTATTGTTTCTCCAATATTTGATTAGGGCATCCAGAGTGTCCTACATGTCCTACGATCTTTATAGCTGCACAAAAATACGTATCAAAGCATCTATGAACTTTTTTAGCTCTCTGAAGGATAGAATTTTGAAAGAACGTTGGATAAAAGGCTGTTAAAAGAGCCGATGAATTGAATCCGGCTAATGTCCACATGTGTCAGAAGCACTTTTGGAGTCAAATTTATCGCCTGTAAAAATTTATGCAATCAATCAAATGAGTTTTATCGAGAGTAATGTGGCATTCTGAGGACGTAATCATATGACTGAAACCTTCATGTTTTCGATTCATTCTTGTCATCTGCCAATGACCTGCTATCCTCTATAATTTCAAGCCGCTGCAACAAAAAATGGTTCAGATGCGTATGATTAAACGCCAGGATAGAAGAATGTTTCACCAAGATTTATTAGGAAACCATAAAGTATCAAAGAAACAAACTACTTTCCTTCCGGTGAAGTAATATGAAAGTAAAAGTCTATACATAATACGCAGAAGCCATACAATTGCTCCGTAAAATTAGAAAAAAACATCGGCTACTTATACGTTGCGTGCGGCACAGCAATAAGTAAGCGTCGCACCGACTCGCGGTAACTAACTTGAAAACAAATTACCTAACCGTACTTTCCACTCCTAAACTGTCTTTCTGAACAATGTTATTGAAACTGGCGAATGTTAAATCCATAATTTTTTCCAATGATGCAGTAGTTTTCACAATTAGGAGCGAGGATCAGTTAACGACTCGTGCGCGACGGCACAGCTTACGGCCACATTTTACAGACACTCTCCGCAATAATAATGATAAAATTTATCCTCCAGGAAGCTAAAAAAATTCGCAGATGCTTTGATACATTTTATGTGCAACTGTGAAGATTGTAGGACATGTAGGACACTTTGGAGGCCTAAATGAAATGATGGAGATACAATGTAAAATAGCTGCGTGTTACCGTACCTGAATTTTGTGACGTAACAAGCCTCATTACCCATGGTGCACTGCAGCTTGGCCCCGCCCCGTGGGTTAACCTTGGGAGTCTCATCATCCTAGATTTGGATTGAGACTTTGCTTTAATGCATTTCCGTAGCTCGAATGCAGAAATCGAACAGTAATGAGTCAACGCAGCTTGCCAGGATCTTCATTCGCTATTCGAAGCTTTCATTAACCAAACAGTCTCAAGAGGTCGATAATTATTGTGCAAGAATATGAAGTACCACTCGGTGTTGTCATTGGGAGTATAAAAAGAAAGGGAACGACTCGTTATTGGCTAGGAAAGTCTTCTCGTCCTCCATGGATAGTTGGACGCTCCTTGACCGCTTTGAGAGCAATCAAGTCTCCAGCAGCTGCTCTGGCCTTACCAATCTCGGAATATTTGCATGGGTGATGAAGCCGGTGAGAGGAAATAAGAAAATCATTCGGGTTATAAACTAGAGGCCGCACTTTTGCTAGTCGATATGCGTATTGCGTAAGCGAACGCAGGTTGGCAATTGTGGCAAATCACATGAAGTAAAAAAGTCCGGGCAGAAGGAGAAAATCCATACCTGCGGCATTTGCTCCATCTGCGTTGTTTTGTTGCCACTAGTAGCAAAGAGCTCACCTCTACACCTTTGTAAGACTCCTAAAAATATATATATATATCTCAAGCCATGCATGAGGCAGAACTCGTCTTTACTAGGGATTTTATACCAAGAGTCATCATCAGTGTAGTTATAATCTTGTAAAATCGAGATGATGAGAAGCTTCTTCCCAAATTACAACCATCTTTATACATGAAAAGTTTATCAGAAAAGAGGTGTTATATCGTTGAATTCATAGGCACAACAAGTTGTTTTTGTGGGACTGTTGCATTTGTGCACTGAGCTCTGCAATCGCAGAAGCAACTAGGTTACAAGTGCTAAAAGTTGAAAAAATTGAAGTTTTGGACAAGGAAGAAAGTAACGTACGTCTCAGTGTAGGTCGCGTTACAATATGTGCTATAAACATACAATACGCAACAGCTGCATATCAACAGCATAAACGATTTTTCACGACTTGCGTGCACTCCTATATAGTACTTCCTTCCGTAATAATTGTGCATATTTAAAGCTTAGGGATTAATGAAAAAAACAACTGAGCCTCACAAAGATACTTGTGAGATAAAAAAAAATTTAAATTATTATCGTGTGCTACTTTTTAAACGTATGTAAAGCAGTATAGCATTTCTATATCATAGCTACTAGAATAGCTGCTAATTTACTTTTGAAAAAAAAAAAAATCCATGGTTTTAGGAGAAGGCGTCCTTTGGGGCTGCAATTTAGTCAACGCTTCGTATCTTTTTACTGAAATCAATAATGAAACTGAATTGAATATCCTGAAAACTGAACTAAATGGTAATTAGCTCTATTTTTACGCAATGAACCGATGCAATAAAAGAATACTTATTCAATTATCTGAAGAATGCTACACATATTTCAAGCAAATCGAATATATTGGCAAAATGAATTATTGTGTGATTTCCTTCAAAATCACGTCAAGGAAATTTGTATGGTTACTTTCATAATCAAGGTAAAGAATCTGTACTGCGTAATGAAAGTAAGGCGAGTAGTGCAATAATTATTCTGATTAGTGGCATTCACAGTAGTTTGCCGCTTTATGTTGTTGAAACCTAACAGAAAAACACCACATTAAAATAAAAATGTTGTGTTATCACTAGCGTGACGTCCAGTGGCATCATGAGACAGTTCTTGCAAGATCTGTTAAACAAGCTTGTACACTTGACATAGTCACCAGTGTGATGATGCAGTCCACAAATGATTTTAATCTTGATATGTTCATCTCATTCATGCTCACGGGCCATAGAGTCACAAGTGTTTAGCGTACAAATACAAGTAACTGTTCTGCTATTCATGTTTCCAATATCTTGGTACCCATATCTAGCAAGAGTAACAATAAAGTCTACTCACTAATTACAATCTTCATCTACTGAGCTCACGCTGTATTACCATGACGTCACAGAAATGAGCAAATAGTACATTGTGTAATTGCGACAGCTACCTGTCAGCATTAGTTATACTGACGTAATTCGACATCATATGAGTGGCCAAGTATTACACTATGTAGTTACGACATCTTAATGCTAGCATTAACTATAATGACGGACCTTGACGTCACAATAGTAACCATGTATGTACTGCATTCAGTACCGGAACTGAGACTTCTATCTACTAGCCTCACTCATGCACCACAACGTAGCTGTACAGGAACACAAAGAAAGCAAGAAGGGTTGGGAAAAAATAAATAAAGAACTTGTTGAGTTTAGACGCTGAACTGTTCTCGAAACTTTCCTCGCAGAACATCGAGGGGCAGTGCTCTTTGTCCTCCCAACTGTCCATCTTCTGTGGGAGGGAATCGGGGAAATTCTTTCGGGAGCAGGACTGCACAGCTCGGGTGCCCATCGGATTTTTGTCTCCGGGACCATCACCGGACTCTGCCACAACGATGCGATTTTGTTTTCGTGTCTTATTCCATTTCTTTGAAATGCTCCGCAGTAAACCTTGGGGAACTTGTCGGGCTTTGCTAGTCCTGGGTTGCCTTTTGCAGAAACGCTCCTGTTAGCAAAAATAGCACGTGTTTTAAAAGCAAGCACATGACCGTACTCTATTACTTATAGAGTCGCAATGCACATTTCCCTCTGAAAAAATGTCTCATTAAAAATAGGAAACTGTTTAAGACATTATGCTGGCTATTGCCGTACACAAACACACATATATTTAAATGCCTGCTCATTACTTTGCAGCTATCCAGCATCTTTGCTTTCCTAAAAAGTACTGCACCAATAAAAGACGGTGCAGTATACATCACTTATATACTGGTTGTAGGTACCAAATTTACTAGGCTGCATCGGTCCGTTTTATGCCTTTAGCAGGTAATTTACAGAGCTTAGGGCTTTCAATGTTTGATCAAACAATGGCATGATACCTTCTATCAAAATAGGTTGCAGTTATTGTTGAATGCTCTGCAATAAACTTTGAAATGTAAGAAATGTAGGAAACAGTGCAAAGTCGAATGGTGTTTAATAAATTTACTTACATTGGCCCAAAAATTGGCACATTTGAGAATGAAAGCACATGATGGAGCAGTCCGATAGAAAGAGGAGGAAAAAGCTGAAAACTATCAGTGGGAGCAGTAGAGCAGGGACACACAGAGCGAGTCTTTGCAAAAAAGTTACTAAGTTATACTAAGTAAAATTTTATGTGACGCTACATTGATTAATTGCACACATGACCCTGTAGTACAAAACACATTGCAAGTAACCACTAATCATGTTGGGTAGAAGTAGCCTATGTAAAAATAACTGGAAACAGTAAAAATACGAAAGAAAACTTCAGGGCATATGAGGCAAACCAGAAGAAAGACAGAGATAGAAAAAAAGGCATGAATGAGCAACGGAGAACTGTTTTTATGTTGGCCCACTGACCGACAGCAAGTGTATCAAACAAGAATTCTAGTTCTGCAGTGTCGGGCTTGAAAACTGCGACAAACTCTGGTATTTCCACATTAATATACGCTTTTACTGTTGGTAGCAGTAGTGAGATTTTTCTGCCAAACGTTCTTTATATCACAAGGACAGATAGCTATGAATTAACAATTCCTGATCGTAAATGCTCTGTTCATCAAATCCCAATGCGCTTTTGATGAAATAACGACACTCAATAGCCTTACTGTACAGTTGCTAATGTATTATAATATATTGAAGGGATGTGCATGTAGTGACATTGATGATAAGAGCGTCTATTATATTCTGTCTATTCAGTCCAATTGCTAAGTAAGAATATCATCTGTGGTTAAGTGGTACCTACATTACAAATATACCAAGTGGGTAATACTGCGCAGTATCGTCAAGAGGTGCCTTCAAGTGTATCTAGAGAGTACATATGGTGCGCTGCTATGTGACCCTTGCGTTAAAAATACGCAATGTACTCGTATGGCCGTATCATTATACGGTGTGTCGCTGTGTGGTATTTTATAAAAAATACTGTGCCTAGTGAAAGTAATACCACGTGTATCTCAGTGGTGTTGGTGTACAAATGTGCTAAATGAGTCTGTATTGCATACGGGCATGATACCTGCGTTAACAATCTGTTCAATCATATTATGGAGCGTAAATAAGCGGTGCTTGCATCATAAACACGTTACGTGAAGAGCCCGTACGGTCACAACAGTTTTCAGATAAAGAAGCACTGCGCTGTTTTTATTTGTCAACTATGTAGAGAGCACTCTGAGAGCGCATACCTCCGCCAACTAATACAACGGTAACGAAATATTCAAATTGATTCTGAAACTATGATTTTCTGCGTATCAACACCTAAATCTAATCATATGTGCCTTTGGATTGTATTAACCCATCCTGTAATTTTCAAGAAGATCCGTTCATATTTTTTCGAGTTATGCTGCTAACAAACATTATGCCAAGCATAAGTCAAACAGACAAATAGAAAAGATCAAACGATCATCACCAAAATTTGATCACTTATGTCTTCTAACATTAATAACAACTCCTGTAAATTTTAAAAAGATTCAATCATGACTTTTTGTGCTAACAAGCTTACAATCAAACATAGCGACAAAAAAAAAAAAAGAACGATCAGATCATCCCAAAAATTCGGTCATTTACTCATCGTAATATACCTAACAACAATGTGAATTTTATGAAAATTTCTCTCTAACTTTTTGAGTTGTGGCCTTCAGAAAAAATAGGCTGACAGACAATCAAACAGACTGATGAACGGATTGTCTCCAAAATTTAATCGTCCGTTACTATTAACATGCTCAACAAGTTCTGCAAATTTCGTAAAGATCCGTTCGATACTTTTGAGTAATCTTGGCAACAGACAAAGAGAGAGACAGATAAACACGACAAGAACATAACCTTCTTTGCGGAGATAAAATTGAGCCTGGTATCTATCGATACCGTTAGTATCAAGACAGCTCTGTACTCACCACGCAGACGTTGGTGACGGTGACGGCCACGATGATGCAGAAGAGCAGAACAATGCAGGCGATGCACCAAATGTCGATGGCCTTCAGGAAGGAAGTCTGGGGCGCGTAGTCGCTTACCTAATTTTGAACGAAGTGAACTAATTAAGATAACGGCACGGTCATTGACGAATTATGAAGCCCCACTTCCTAGTGAAGATTGTAAGAAGGGTGTTTGGGTAACTAATCACAGGACTCTTAATGATCAGTACTGTACTGGATGGGCTGTGGCAAAGAAATTAAATAGTAACTCTATTTTTAAATTCCACTACATCTTCGGCAGCCTTTACCCCCAATGGCCCAGTGGCTAAGAAAGCTGACTCCCTCATCAAAAGATCGGACGTTCTATCCTAAGCCAAGGAGGCAAATTTTTACTGCTCGAGAATGTATCAACAGTATTTCTTTCATTAGTAGTTTCTGGGATCAATCGCCTTAGATTTTGAGGGGGCAGTTGTCGATCCCAAAATAAACATGATATCGCAGCTTTGAATTTGGAAAACTGGTGGACCTGACACGAATACACACAATATCGGATCTACCCCTTAGCAATATCATTAGTCCCATAACGCATGAAATGTCTATGACACAGAAGTAGTATGTCATGAGAATAGCATTAGATCGATCCACATAGTATTGTTGCTACAAGGTAATTAAAGTTTGGGGCCAAAGGGCCAGAAGAAACGAAATCGTCGCTAAAAAGAACTGAGAGTATCACATAATTTATTTTTTTACCTGTGTGAAGAAAGTAGTTTCGACCAGCAGGGCAGTAAGGCTGACCATGATGCGATCATTGAAGTCGTGCAGAGGGAAGAAGAAACTCAAGTATCCGATGATGAGGAGAATCAGTGAAGGTACATAAATATTTGTGACGAAGAATATGGAGCGGTTCTTCAGCAGGACAGTCACCTTGATGCACCGCACCGATCGCTGGAGGGAAACGTCACACAGAGGGGGGCAAATAACAAGAGAGAGTAATCCCAATCCCAAAACACGAAGAATTATTCTTAACAACTGAAACAAATTGCCATTCGAGAATTTATGGCCGAATTATTGATATTGAAACTTTCTTAATGTGTGTGGCGTCAACAGTTATTTATTGAACGTTCTTTATTTTTCTTTCTTTGGGTACCGCATTTCAAAATGTTTTGCGGACTTTTAATCAACCTCGTATTAATAGAAGATGAATTGAAAATAACAGTTCATAAGACGATAACCATATACAGTGCGTGCGGTATAAACTCTTTTATCTTCTAAAATTAAGTTATACGCACTCCATCAATAAAATTTTGCAGAAATGTTGGCAACAGTTACATGCGCATTAGTGTAAACTTTGAAAGCCTTCTGCGCAGTAGTAAACAGACAAGAGCAACGCCATTGTTTGGAGACTGTGCCACGCTCTTAAGTAGGACTACTATTTTGCTAATGTGGTCATGTCTTACTGACAAAAAAAGGCAGATATGGTGTCTAAATAAGCTAATGGTGAAAGTACTAGCGACATTGCTGCTTCGTTGGGTCGTGATGTCCGTACTGTACGCGAGAAAATTTTTGTGAGCAATTCTGCTGCTAAGACCATGGGGAAAAACAAGTGTAATTCAAAGGTGCTAATAAGGCGCGATCTGTCAAGAGTGAAGCGGCAACTGTGCAAGAACTCTAACTTAACAGGCAAAAAGGTTCTTGTAAATGTTGGATTAGGCTATGTCTCAAAATCGACTCGCTGTCGAGTGCTCCGAAGTATGGAAAACCACGTTACGCCTGATATGAGACCTCTTAATTATTGTTATTAAAACTTCACGCATGGACCACCATGGACAGGTAGCACAACCCAAATGAAGCACATTGCAACACCGGGAAGCCCGAAACGCTGCCAAAGGAAACCCGACAAGAAAGGAAACCCGACAAGAAGCCATAAAAAAAAGCTGTCTTAAATGCCTGCAGGCCAACACGACCGAAGGCCGATGCGGCAAAGAATTCCAATCCCCAACAGACCAGGGCACGAAGCACCGACCGAACTGATGAGCTCGACATCTTACATTCTCCAACGTGAAAGTGTGCGCACCGACCGCAGCACGTGTTTCTCTCCTAAACACCTTGAGCGCAGGGACAGACGAATACAACCAACGCCTCTCTCCCATTGTTTTACTCCTTATAAAACATACAGGGTTCTGCAACCCCTCTGCTATGGGACAGGTTCACCAAATCATTACACGCGCACAGCCTACTGGCTGAACTAACAAATCGGTCCCACAGATGCAAGTGATTGTCAGCAGCTGAAGCCCAGACCGGTGAGAATACTCCAACACAGGTAGCAAAAAAGCACAAAAGCATCTGCGGACAACCTCACTGTCACCAAACACAGAATTCACTTTACCTAAAAGCCCAATGTTACTGGAAGCACGTAATACCAGTCAACTAATATGCGGCTCAAAGGTAAGCTTTTCATCAAAAACAACACCAAGAATCTCCAAGGAGCCAGACTCCTGAAGCAAGGTGTCGGCTCTCTCCAGATGTGGATGCTGCGGTACAAGGGTCCGATATCGACTGACAATCATCAACTTGGTCTTACTGGCATCCAGCTTCATACTCCAGGCCGATGACCAGGCACTAATGCGGGACAAATCCCTATTCAGAGACTGGGCCACAGCATTACGCACGCGTGGGGTAGATATAGTTGCTATGAAAGTGGAATCATCGGCATAGTTGATCACTGTGTTTTCCATCGAAGAGAACATACCACAGGTATACAGAACAAACAACAGCAGGCCAAGTACGCTACCCCGAGGGACACCAGACTCCACCGCGACTGGGGCGCTTAAAACGCCGTCAACAGACACACTTTGCGTTCGCTCAAAAACAAAATCACGAATGATTGACAGAACCCTACCACCCACACCATGAGACTTAACCTTGTGCAATAAACCCTTCTGGTTGACCCTGTCAAACGCCGCGCTAAAATCCAACTGTACAACGCGTGCCTCAGACCCACAATCCGGCGCAGACTGTAAATGGTGTGACACCGACGACAATGCGTCACAACAACCTAAACCAGGTTTGAACGCAAACTGACCGGCAGGCAGCAAGCCCGTAACCTCAGCAAAACGGCCAAGCTTATAAGCTACAAATTTCTCGAGCACCGTCGACAAAATGGGCGTCAGCGTAATTGGTCGGAAGTTGGCTACCCCAAAAGTCACATAAGGATTCTCGTCTAGAATGGGCAAAAAACTACATGAAATTAGATTAAAAACACGACCTTTTCACGGATGAGATCCTTGCCACCCGTGACCGACCTGATGGACGGAGCAAAGTCTGGGTTCCCAAAGATGCTTCGCGACCTCAACGTCTACCTCGTCAACAAGGAGGAGGAGACGGCGGCATCATGATATGGGCAGGACTTGATGACAATGAGTTAGTAGGACCTTTTACGAGTAGAATCAACGAAGGTGTTAAAATTACCTTGGCTGCTTATATTGACTTCCTCAAGAAAATTTTTGTTCCGTGGTTTCGGCAGAGGTCTCCAGCAAAGAAGAAAAAGAAGAAGCAGCTTGTTTTCATGCAAGACGAATCTCCGTCGCACGCTGGAAAGACCTCTGTGGAATATTTGAATTCTCTTTGATTCAAGGATGACCGACTGATGAAATGGTCCGTATGTTCTCCCGATCTGAACCCAATTGAGAACCTGTATTCAAAGCTGAAAAGATGATTTTACCAGTCATGGGCACCATTTTTCTTCAAAGGATCAGCTGTGGAATTAACTTCAATCGTGTGCTACAAAAATTTCTTCAGATGATATTGGAAATCTGACGAAATCGATGGGCAGGCTCTAGCTGCTGGCCGTTGTAGGAGCTGCTTGGAAATTTTTTGAAAACGATCACAATATTTTTCTCATTTTGTTTCCTTAAGCCAGATATACATGAATTTGTCGTAAATCGCGCATTCCCCACCCTTTTTTATGCCAATGCACAAAATTGTGGCACGGTTAAAATTCTAGTAAAAAATATAAAATGTCAATATCTTCCTAAGCAATTGAAACATATAAGTGAAGCTTTCACAAAACTTTTATTACCATCTATGGATGCATCTATCAAAGCTTGACTGGAATTGCTAGAGCTCTTAACTGTTAGGGTAAAAACAATGCAGCACAAAAGCTTGACAAGCACCGTACAACGCCGACTTTCTATGACCCAAATCTTCACACCAGCTTGCCACTTTTTGCTGTAGTATTTGATGTATTTCTTTAAAATTAAGTCATAAGCACACTGCCCTACAAGCAATGCTCTTCACCATCTCACACTGCAATATTATTGTTTCGTTTACTCCTGCCAATTAAAAGTGTGCTGCAACTATGCCTAGCAGCGGTGCTGCTCAACACAACTTGACAAACTAATATAGACATAAATTCTTACTAGATGGAAATCGAAAACTTTTTAGAATAAAGGCTACGAACGAGATGTAAAATTAGGGGTAGATTAGAACGTCTACCCGTGGGAGTTGTCTGTCAACCAATGGTGCTTAACTGCACCTTAGCAGAGAAAATAGCTTTAGCGCAGTGCAAAATAGACTACAGTAACTGTTCTTCTTCCACCATATTCATCAGTTTTAATAACCAACGAGCAACAACCCACTTCAATTGGAGTCTTCTGTCTACAGTAGTTTTAATAGCATTTTATGATGATTCTTATGCAACAAAATGATTTCAGTGTAGCACATACCAAGGAAAACTAATACGAGAGAACTAGAAATGGCTCTGGGGCTGTGTATCATGCGGGTAAGGCCATTAGGCACATGATTCTCTTTGCAGCAGATTAGCAAATTAATTACTGTTATCCTTACATCGAAAACACGTGCGAGAGAGCCGCAAATTAGGCAGTGTTGGCGTGGCTGCTCGTCAGAGGCAGCTGGGTGATAGCCAAAAAGATTAATGTGTTTGGATGTTGTGCTCGGAGGAGAAACGCTGCTACATCTGATCTACTGAAGCTGCCTTTATGGAGCGAACTTCAGTACTTTGGAGCTGTTAACATGCAGAGTAGAGCATGCAGTTCATTGGAAAGTTATTGGTTAGCACTTACAAATGAGACATTACAAGCTATGCGGCATATTAGCAGATTTCAATTATCTGGAACTGTTCTACTGGCATTATATAAATATACCTATATCCGTAACAGAAAATAAATTTTGTAAAAAAAGCAGCACCTAAAAATTATCCGACTTAATTTTATTAGCCTTTCTTTTCGGTTTTCAGAAATAATTTCAAGAGCATGCTATCTTTCTGTAGCTTATTGATTTCTACTGCTAGAAAACTGCTAAAATAAACTTATTACCAGCTATCCGGCATAATGACATTAGCACATTCGTCGATAAGTCGAAATAGCTGTCACGTCGTAAATCAAAACAAGGTATTAGTTGCTTGAAATTTAGCTTAGATCTCGTAAGGTTCTAATTACCCCCCGTGGGACCTGCAAATTCTTCGGACGAGGTCCAGGTGGCATTCGCACACAACGTATCTTGTGCAGATGTGACATTCCGCTCCCTGCCCAGCGGTACAGTTCGCAGAAAGTTATCTCTACAATGCACGTAACCCGCTTACAATTGGTGGGTCCAGCACCTTCACGAAGTATGAGTTCGGTTAGTTTTAAACGTCACAGCTTCACTGTCAGTGACGTCTCGTCTATGACGGGGCATCTTTTCTCAACCTCGCCACCCGAACTGTGAAGACTTCATAACACTGTTCACTACAATTATTATTCTGAACTTTATAGCGAGGTTATTGGAATTATTACAGAGGCTACTCAGCAGCTGGAGTAATGTTTGGAATTTGCATTTTTAAAAGGATGAAGTGCGTGTGGTTCCGAAAACACAGCGAAAGTTGGTATCACAAAAAGCTTTGGAAAGTACTTAAGATGAAGGTCGTTTCAAATATATATATGCGTCCTCTCATAATTCGAGCCGTGCCATTGTATGGAGTGGACCATGACAGTAGAATAACTAGGGAATATTTAAGAGTAGGTAGATTTTATTTGTCAGTTGATGAAAAGCTGATAGTCTTGTGATATATGAACTATGACCTTATTAGTTGCCTAAGATAAAAAAAAGAGCAGTATCTCAGCTGCAGGAAATTCTTCACACTAGCATGGAATATATATACTAAAAATGAGAGAACCGCGGTTAAAAGTTTCATTTTTTTATAGAAAGCAACCGTTTCGGAATCATAAAAATTCCATCTTCAGTGCTGTAAAATAAACAAATGTAATTTTGAGAAAGCAAATATGGATGCACCCATAGAACAATGCTGATACATTTGACACGAAATTGAAATATGTAGAACGGGGATAAAAAAGTTCAGGATAACAAAAAATATAAACATATGACAAGTGTGCAGGTTGAACTATATACTAAAATTAATTATGTGAAGCTATGGGTAAGGGTACTGCTGCTTGATCATTGTGTAGTGACGGTCTGTCGGTGAAAATAAACAAACTATCTAAAATTCGGAGGTCGGGTTTTGAAGTTGCCCTACTTAAAATGGAAAAATTTAACGTTTTAAAACGACGATCATCTGAAGTACAGTGATTCATAATTGCTCAATGTAGGGGTATAGTACTGAGTCGACCCGTACGATGGGAGATGCCTGCGTGTGGGCTGCGCCGCACAAACTTGGAGAGAGCTACTCCCAACATACGACCACTGGCAGCGGTCACATCTATAGGAATAAACGCAGCCACTCAGCAGGGCATCCTCCTAACGTTCCTTTCTCGGGAAGAGCGAACCTATTTTGAAGTTATTTCTGCGGAAAATTCTCAAATTCACACTTGTAAAAATTTCTGTACGAGGGAAGTAATTTCTTTACGCAATTCAGCATTCATATAACCCATGAACGGTAAATCAGTAAAAATTTTGTTTCGGCACAGTGATTGGCCTCTCTTGCGGTATATCAATAGAATTGAGGAATTTTCTGATTTGCTTTTCTACCAGCATTGATGGGAAAAGATTGTCACGCTTTTCATCACTAATAGACGGAAGGAAATTAGAGATTCGATGACTTCGGGAAGCTGGGTATCTATGATACGGCGGGAGTCAGCAGTGCGAGAGAGTACGTCCTCAGACGCTCCCTGCCCCATGCTTACGCCAGTACTAGAAATTAGGAAATTATTATCAGCCAAATTAACAGGATGGTCTTAATATATCGAGTCGCAGGGTTGAAGAGTAAGTGTGGTATTACCATGCTAAAATAAGAACGTTCTACGATCTATTCAATATTTTGGAGTTATTGTGCTAACAAGCATAAAATTAAAAACAGTGACTAACGAACGAACAAACGGATCATTACCAAAATTTGGTTATTTACTCTTTGTTATACACCTAACAACTCATGTTAATTTCATAAAAATCCACACATAGCTTTTTGAGTTATGGCATTTAGAGAAACGAGGCAGAAAAACAAACAAACGGATGGACATATCTTCACCAAAAGTTAATCATCTGTTTCTCCTAACATACATAATAATCCCTGTAAATTTCGTCCAAATCAGTTCATAACTTTTTCAGTTATCTTGGAGACAGAGACGAACAGACAGACAGACAAGCACGACGAAAACATACCCTCCTTGGCGGAGGTAATGAATAATTTCTAACGTGTTCTAAGAAATGGCATGAAGCTGCCTTGGTAAGTAAAACCACTATTAAAGGGCTCAATTACTTCCACTGTGCTGGGCACATAAGACGAAAGAAGCTACGATGCTTTAACCCATAAATTCATGAGAACTACAAGCTCGGAAGAATGTTGTCGAGACTTTATTGTTTTCTTCTTGACGCAGAAACGACCTTCGTGTCGTCAAAGCCTTTAATATTAGTGTTGTCGTACAAGAGAATATCTTATTCTACAGGTTTTGTACAGAAATTAGCTAATAAATTTAGGAGAGTCGCGCAAAGGGCAGATATGTTATAATGAGCGCTTTTTTCTGCAAGATCTTCAATGTAAGTTTGAGTGAAGTGATTTTGATAACTTTTCCTTTGTTTCTAGCCCGATTTTTGTGGCGATTCTCAACATTACTGAGTGAGCCGTATAGAAAATCAGCTCTACCTCTGCAAATATTAAGTTTCGGATAATTTGCGGAGATTGTCACAGCAGGTCGAATAAATTAAGCTGGCTCTTTGCTTTACAGGCCAATTTCTTTTATTGGGTTTCTCCTAACTTAAAAAGTGTAGAATATTATAACTTAGATGATTGCAATGTAGAGCATATTGAATAGTCATAGGGACATTCTTTATGTCAATCGTGCAGGTATAATAGCATCCTTCATCAAACATTGTGCGTTAACTTACGTTGTCGAAGCACTTTTGGCGCTATTTCTATAAGGTTTCCAATCGTTTAATATGCTTCGTTCTCCTATGCTTTTTCTACTGGTAACGGCTATTCTTCTCTGTCGCTGAAGTTGCACTCGTAGATAATTACATCACAATATTCCTACAAGCTGCAAACATTAAATTTTCTCACATTTACGTTTTTCGCACTTATTATTGAAGAAGTTGTAAGGTCTAGATATAGCCAATCGCAAAAATACTTACTCCATCATCAGTTGGCTTCATGACCATGGCAGCCGAAACGTTCGTCACTTCGTACTGGAGGGAGAGATTCACCCCGTCGAACTCCACCAGCTTGGTGTTTGGTATCGGCACCAGGCGAGTGTGGTCCAAACTGAACAGCAGCACCACGTACTGGTCGTGGCGGGGTGAAATATCCAAAGTAGTAATGAGCAAATGTTAATCTATTGATAATCCTTCATTATCTCGTTTAATTATAATAAACATAGGTAACAACGAGGTTATTAGCTCGAATTAAGTTTAGCATTGTGGCTTAAAATTGTTTTAAATTTGGCCCTTCTTTAGCTTCCAGGCGGGGTCTCCAGCTCTATACGCACGTATATGGGTGAAGCGTTTTTAAACTTTTTTCTACATGCATCGTATTTTCGCTTTAACTAAGTGCTTCTGTGCCAGCTCCTTTTGCTGCTTTGCCGCTCGAGATATTTTTAAACCACTTTGAGATTCAATATATTTAAAACTTTGATCTTTAAGACCATTAAATAGACTTCAGAATGATAGTAAACGAACAGAGCCATGCAAGCTAATAATTTGAGAATAAATTATTGCGTCGCGAATACAGTGAAGCACCAAATTGGGCAAACATTCGTTCCAGCGTAACTCGGTCAGGACTGGGTTTGACTGAATTACGCGCTCTTCAGAATAGTACAGTCATTCAATGATAAATTATAGAAAACGCATGGAGGATTTAGAGAACATGGGAGGTGAAAACTTCGATATTAATTCGGCGAAGTACTGTGAGATAAAAATGGATGCACGTTATATAATGCCCAATAAAAATAATGCGTTGCAATTAGATTAGATTCGATAACTGGTAGTAGATGGACCAACAGGCCCATTCCCTAAAAGCAGCCGAGACTTACGCTCCTGCCCTCTTTGAGCGATTGCCATAAAGTCTGAAACATGGAGATATCTGAGGAAGAAAAAAAGACGAACAAAATATACTGGACCAAAGAGTTGATCGCAGAAGTACAATTAATTTCTGCAGATTCACATATCTTGCACACGTTAAGTAAGTTAGGTGTATGAAAGATAATGGATACTCACAATTGAACATCGTTGAATATCAAATGGAAACTGCCCCAGCTGCAAGTCACAAGATGTGTCAATGGTCATGAGCTCGCGATAGTAGAGAGGACTTTCTTGACCAGCGTATATATAATCTGAGGAAGGTAGTCGAAAGTGTGCTAAAATAACTAATTATTCTCTCACAGCCAACTGTTAATTGCATGAAATATTCTTTCATCAAACATTTAGCCCAGTAAGAATTTACTGTCGTAAACCACATGCCGTATTATTTTAAACAGTATTTAATATGCAGCAAAGGTAGTATCTGTGCATCGTTTTATGTAACACTCAATTTTTTTATGTGCAAGAGATCACTGTACAAACAGAAACAAAGGGTAGAAATTAAGAACTAGAAAACCGTTCACTGAATACGACGCGTAAGTCAAGAGTTCGTTGGTTATGGGATGGGGATGGGATACTGATGGGACGAAGACTGGGATACAATGGGGATTGGATGGGGAAGGGATGAGATGGAGATGGGATGGAGCTAGGGGTGGTTGGGGGAATGGGGTTGGGATGGGATGGGAATGGCATTGGATCGGACGGTTATGGTAATGTGATGGGGACAATGAATATGCGGAGAAGGTATAGAAATAGCGATGAGATGAGAAGGAAACGATATGTTGTTGAAAAGAAATGAGATGGGACGAAATAAGAATGGGATGGCAATGATATAGCAGTGGGTATTTGTGGAGTTTAGGTCCGGCACCACTTTCTGATATTTTGACACTTATATAGGTTAAAGAAGCCGTTTTAAGACATTTTTCATAAATGTTCAATTCCTGGCAAATGCTTCGTTTATGAGATATACCGCTACTACGTTTCCGTTGTTTTCCTATAGGAAAAAAATTGCCGGCGACCCCAAGAAGCCTAAAATAACCTATTCTAAGTTAGGTTAGGTAAGTTCAGTTAGGTTCCTATTAGGTCGCTAGCAGGCCTATAATTAATGATGCCGTTTATTTTCTCCCATAGAAAAACAATGGGAACTGCAAAGTCAAATATTTTCCCATAGGGAAACAACGGAAACTAACTAGCGCTATATCTCGGAAACGAGCATTTGCCAAGAAATTAGCATTCATGAAAAATATCTTAAATTGGCTTTTTTAACCTATATGAAGTACCAAAATATCAAAAACTTGTGTACCGGACCTAAACTCCTCATATACCTGGAAGTGAGATCCATGGGATAGCAGGGATGAATAGGATGGAAGTATTGAATGGGATGAGATGGTATAGGATGGATGGATTTATTCATCAGTAAGATGATCCCGTGGGAGAGAATTTTTTTTTTGCTGGGTTGCTTGTGGTCAACGAAGCTTTACTCTTATCTTCAATGTCAGTGTCGCCAGCGCTGCAGTGGGCCTATAATCTGCCTACTCCCTTGGCAACCGCTAATTAAATACAACCCATTTTTTGGAGACACCATAGCATGTTCGATAATAATTTGCGATAATTGAAAATACATGTCCCTTACCACTCTCTAGTAGAGCTTGGTCGTCATCGATGGGCTTTCCTCTTCTCACGACTGAGAGTTTCTTGCTGATGGTGTCCATCTTGCTTACGGAAAAATTATCTCCTTGAACTTCGAAGTATGGCATCCATGGTAAATGTTCATTTGCGGTATCGATAATATTATCTTCGTCATTTTCTTTCAGGTTCTTGAACGACATAAATGAATCGCGCCACATCAACTGCACGATGATATCACAAACTAGGGAAAACGAGTTCAAATTGAGGCTGCGGACACGTTGCATGATCATGTTGCCGTTAACCTCGAGGTAGTCCTTACCATGCAATTTCGGTGGAGGTAGATCTGGCCAGTAGCCAACTTTTGGAAATTTCAAAATTTCGCACGTCCTTTCATCGGAGCCATCACTACAATGCCTTTCAAAATCGCATCTTTTTGATCTATCAATGCATGACCCATCGCTGCAAGTGAATTGATTTTCATCGCAAGATGTTAGTACGAGAGTTGTCTTTCCTTTGGAGCAAGAATCTTGCACCACGTTCCACTCGTGCCTTCCAAGGGGGATAGGGGACGAAGCTGAGACATTCAAATGAGCTTCAGCCGGCAAGCCTCCTAAGTTATACAAACGAAACATGATTTGCGAGTCAGTTCCGTCCAGATTAATCCTCTCCATCCGAGAGTTGAAGATACCCACTAAGTTTGGATTGACCGTTTTGTCTTCGAAAAAGTATTCGACGTCTAGCCTGGTCTCATGGCAAAGTCCTCTGAGCCGCAGCAATGGAGCTTTCTCGTAGTAACACGCGACTTGTCTCGTTTCGCTGCAGTCTTGTTCACTCCAACGCCTATGCCACACTGGAGATTTCCGACCGCATCCGTAAAACGTGATGCAATTATCTTCCATGGGACCAAACCCTGAGTGTTGCAAAAAGAAAGTGAAATTGCTAACTTTACCATCTCGGTGGTCCCTCACCTCTCCATTTGAATCGACAACATTGTTCAGCCAGACGATGTCCAAGTTACGAGCCTGATCATGACACACCTCTTTATACTGGGAAATGAACGAGAAAAGTTCATTGTTCTCTTCCTCCGAGTGCACGTTGGGTAGTTTGCCTCCGCTGCCTTTGCACAAGAGCTCGCTTTCGCCTTGTGTAAGCAGAAATGAAAACAGCTTAGTGAAGGGACTTATTTTCCGAAGAAATGCGCCTTTGTCTTCTTGGAAGTAAGTCTCTGCCTCTTGCGTTTTAAATCGATCGAAATCTTCGAATGATACTGCGGTAGAAACTTTAAGTTCAATGTAGCTTGTAGTCCATTCAATCGCGGTCTGTTCGACCAACTTCTCTTCAAACCAGTAGAAGTCTGCTATTTCTCCCATAAAGCTCTGTGACGGATCTAACATTCCCCCAAAATTATCTTGCTCCTGACCAAGTATAAGAATTCCTCCTCCCTGTAGGCTGAAGGTACTGCTTGTGTCAGTGGGATTT
>LQNS02278094.1:15806624-15823137 GCA_001587735.2 Parhyale hawaiensis
CTCTGAGAGCGCATACCTCCGCCAAGTGAGCCAACGGTAGCAAAAATTCAAATTGGCTCTGAAACCATAATTTTATTTGCATAAACTCCAAAATCTAATCATTTGTGCCTTTTTATTTTAATAACAGCTTGTTCAATTTTTTTCGAAGATCCGTCCATAACTTTTTGAGTTATACTGCTAACAAACGTTATGACAAATATGAGTCAAACATACAAACGAACCAACCGATCTGCACCAAATTTTGATCATTTATGTCTTTTATCATTACTAACAATCCCTGTAAATTTCACAAAGATCCATTCATTATTTTTTGAGTTATTGTGCTAACAATCATAAAATTAAAAACAGTGACAAACGGACGAACGAACAAACAGATCATTACTAAAATTTGGTCATTTACTTTTTGTTATATACCTAACAAATTATGTTAATTTCATCAAAATCCATTCATAACTTTTTGAGTTATGGCATCGAGAAAATTGACGCAGACAAACAAACAAACAAACGGCTGGACATATCTTCACCAAAAGTTTATCATCTGTTCCTCCTAACATACCTAACAATCCCTGTAAATTTCATCCAAATCGGTTCATAACTTTTTGAGTTATCTTGGTGACAGACAGACAGAGTGACAAACAAACAAACAGACAAAGAGCCAAACAGACAGACAGACAGACAAACACGACGAAAACATAACCTCCTGGCGGAGGTAATAAGAGAGCCGTCTGTCTGTCAGTCCATCCGTCTGTCTGTCCGAAGCCTTATTTTTTCCTATCTAATACTGAAGAATAAATTCCAAGGAACCCAAATTATTTTTTGCCAAACCGTATCCAAGATACGAACCCTGGAATTCCTGGGTTATTAGTGA
Organism: Parhyale hawaiensis; assembly: GCA_001587735.2. NCBI lineage: Eukaryota > Metazoa > Arthropoda > Malacostraca > Amphipoda > Hyalidae > Parhyale > Parhyale hawaiensis. The sequence continues at coordinate 15,807,493 of LQNS02278094.1, forward strand.
AGGCCTGGTCACGGGCCTTTCTGAACTTGATTGCTTTTGTGCACTTGGTGAACTTCGTGGATTTTGTGGGCGTGGTGAAATTTGGAGTACTGTGAATTTTTTCGATAGGATAGTAAGATATTTTCGAATACATACTTTCATGACTTATTCAACAAAAGGGTTGCGTTTGGTGCACTAGTTCAATATAAATAGGCGTCTGCTCAGCGTGAAGATTCAACTACTTCGATATCATTCAGCAATGTAAGCGGGGATCCAGAGGCTAAGGATCCAGAGGCTGGGGATCCAGAGCCAGGGATCCAGAGGCCGGAGATCCAGAGTTTTATTTGTCACCGGTGCTCCAAGCGTTGAAATTGTATGGTATCTCAACTTGTTTTTCAGTACATGAATATTCTACTATTAAACTCTTAACTGCGTGACGGAGAGACGGACCAACATTGGAGAAAGGGAGGGAGGGAGCAAGCAAGCGACCAACAACTGTGTTTTATTATATATGGATGTGTTTTATTATATAGTGGATATTAAATGTAAATTATGCAACTATTAGTGTAATAACACACACATGAGCATTGAGCAATAGGGGAGCCCGCTCAATCCTAGCTTCTAGGTCTATAATCTCGTTCCACGACGCCTATTCGCTTCTTTCGTCTTGTTCGCCCGTTATTTTCCTTCCTAGGAACATAGTGCTACATGACCTCATTGGTCATTAGTTAACAAGCGCTTTGATCATACTTTGCGAGTTGTGATTTGCCTCAGGTGGAACTATAACGACTGATGTGAGACCATATTGGTGCAACCTGAATTATTTGGAGTTCTACGCAAATCGCAGTTTACTTACCAATGAACAATTCATTATCGTAGTTTTCAATGGCGTAGGACACAAGAGTTGATGGATTCCGGGCCTGGAACATCCTAAATCGCAGGCAGACGGTGAACTCTTCCATCGTGTCGAGGGTTCCGAGGAAGCGAAGTGAGGAGTTTTCGGTCATCCCGTTTGGTTGTGGGAAGGAAGCAACTCCTGAGCAAGGCAATTACTCATGATCATGTGTACAAAAGAGGAAAAATAGCTGGATGATTCCTAGATATATTGCATCCTAATACATAATGTACTTGATGTCTTGAGATGGCATTAAATCAAATACTGAAGAATATGAAGAGAAGCACAAAGTAGAATTTCGGTTACCCACGACGCACGTTTCGCTGTCCTCAGCTCATCAGGTGGGAGGTTCGAAGATGGTCGTCGAAATTGAAAGCGTTAAATTTTGTTGAAATTTCGGCAGGTTAACACAGTGAGATGTAGCTGTGTTAACCTGCCGAAATTTNTTAACGCTTTCAATTTCGACGACCATCTTCGAACCTCCCACCTGATGAGCTGAGGACAGCGAAACGTACGTCGTGGGTAACCGAAATTCTACTTTGTGCTTCTCTTCATATTCTTCAGTACATAACGTACTTATAATATTACCATACAAATTTTTCTACTTAGTGCTAACAGAAACAACTGTTTGTAGTATGTTCAGGGAAAAAAAGAAACTATCTTGTTTCTGAGCCTCACAAAAAACTGTGATCTGTAGAAGACATTGGTTGCAGCTACTAGAACTTTTTTTTGCAAATAGTGCGAGGGCAATTGCAGCAACCTCGGAGATTTTACCGTAAAATAAAGTGATCCCTAACAAAAGTTTTGGCCGTCCAAGTAGCTGATTTTCGGATTTAGTTTCGATCATCTCCAAATTTCAAGCTTGGGTATGACGTAAGATCGAAACTCTACCATGAGCACTTGCAATAGTGCAAAACGTGCAATGGCGGCTCAGATTCTGTATATTTTTGGGTAAGATGATAATGTGCAAGCCGAAGCAGAAGCTGTTATCGGAAGGATTGTAGCGAATGTTTCCCTCTTTGTACTATCATGGACGGTAGCCTTTATATACAGTGCACGATTTTGTATCATGGATGCCATTGAGGCAATGGGCAGAGTCCCACGAGAGTTTCAGGTAATTCAAAATAGCTATCCATACACAGTAAAACGCTTCGTGTATTTATTTATTTATTTATTTACTAGTGGACTAGCGCGTGAAAAAATTAACGCAATAATCGATATATTTGTTTAATATAGGCCGGTATGGAATCTTCACTTCTTTGACTTGCTTCTTCTTCATCACCATCATAAGAAATTTGTGATGACACTTCTCCATTGATTGTACTTTCCTTACTAAAATACATATATAGAGGAAAACGCTACGACGGCCAACTAAAATTATCGTAAGGGATGCGTTCTTTCTTCTGAGCAGTACACTCCAATAATCTTCAGCACATCACTTCCCTCCCTTAGATGACACGCAAAAAATTCACTGTATTAGTAACGACTGAAACATCACTGAATTTCATTTTCGCTGCGTATCCAGAATACGCAGTAAGATAGTTTCAGTAGAACAAAATTTTCGCGCCCAAGAAGTTGGAATAAAGAATTACTACGTCTACTACACCGGAAAAAAATCGGTTTCTCTGCGCTTCGCTGATTTCCTACTAAATGTGTACATTGTAAACCAATAGAAAATATAATTTCGATGTGAAGAAAAAGAAAAAAGAATATCAGACTCCATGGAAACGGCAAGAGAAGTAGGAAGAGCAATTAAGAACTACATTCATTGTTAATAACGATAAGTTCCGTATTCCAAATTTAGCCTTCTTCTGCAATGTAGTCTAATTAGGGCCTACTGAATTCCATCAGAAGGGAACAGGATCGCCAAAATTTCCAACGTGGCAAGAAATGAGGTCAGATAATGAAGTTGTAAGGATTTCACTTTGGCCTTCTGGAACCTCGTCATGAATCTCCATCGAAAAGAAACTTGATTACGAAAACTGTATCCCGGCCTATTTTTCGCACATTTCCTTAAGAGCGGACCCGAAATAAATAAATAAATAAATAAATAAGTAAATAATGATACGAAGTGTTTTATTATACAGGGATTTCGTGTCCTCTCCTAAGGAAATAGAATGGCGAAAAATAGGCCAGGTTGCAGGTTTTGTAATTAGTTACGTTTCCATAGAGATCGATGACCAGGTTGCAAAAGATAGCGAAAGTGGATTCCTTATCCTTTTATCTGAAGACACTTCTTGCTTGAAATGATTCTTGAAATCGAAACAATGTATATGCAGCTTCTGGAGTCCGATTAATAACTTTTTTCTCTCAGGTCACGACGTATAAATTTGGCAGATGATCAATGGAGCACTAACGAATTGATGATTTTTCATGAGTAGTAGACAATAATTTCTTCTATCTTACTGTCTTTCTCATCTAGAGAAGATTTCACTTCAAAGGCCAAATATCTTAGTTTGAAAGACATTATCATGGCTATTGCTACGGTGCTGACTGGAGTTACATTCAATTTTATTGCAATGTTTTACTCAATATTTTACTGGTGCCTCTCACTATGGAAGGCACACGTTTAATTAAAAAGGAGGACAGGGAACGCAAAAGAAGAACGAGACCACTAAGATCTCAAGAATGAAGACCTGCTATCAATGGCGATTAGATGAAGCGTCATTGCGACATTGCAATGTCAAGAAAAGCTTGAAGCATGCAGAAAGGTTACAGAAAAAAGTAAGAGCTGATGATAAGCGTGAGTGGGAAAATGTAGAAACGGTAAGTCTGAGAAGAGAGGACCCAAGGATGAGAGCCCGACAAAGGATCAATGAAGAAAATGAAGAAGCAAGTAAGAGAAGATTCCGCCTCGGCCTATATTAATAACGTAAGAAAAATATCGATCATGGCATGGATTTTATCCAAGCACGGGTCCCCTAGCAATTTTATATTGACTTACTTTTCGATAGCACGGAAAGAGAAGCTTGACTCAATTGAAATTGAGTCAACTTTCCTCTTCCAAAATCTTAAACGCAATTGTGGAGCATGCATCATCCGGACAGAACATAACCTCCAAAATCGCTCCTTACAACCGCCCAATGACCCAGTCAGGTATTTTTTCCGCCGTGGCTGATTCTGGTGGCGCATTTTACTGCATAAATTAATTCTAAAGTGGATATTAGAAGTGCGTTAAGTGCAGTCTTGCTTTAAGTATTATTTTCTAGAAGAGAGCTGAAATTAAGCATAAATTCTGCCCGATTGCTTTACGAACTTTAATTTCCCCATTGCCGTTCTGACCAGCTGCAGCATTGATTCCCTCATGCATGCGCATACTCTACTACAATAAATATGATTTTTTTTACTCTAATACGCAGGAAACTTGAAAAAATCTCCAATATTGGAAGTGAAAGACTGCAGTGCGTTAGTGTGCAGCCAGTCAGCAAGGCTTCAGCCTTACCAGAAATTTAAATTTTTTATCACTGAGGCTTTTCGTGCTCTACCCCAATTAAACTTTCTAGCGACCAACTAATCACTTAAATCCTATACACACGCTAGTCAAGAGAACGAATTTCGTCATCTCCACGTCAGCACGCATTGCATTGCCCATGTAAATAGTATAAAAATATTTAATATGAACAATAGCTTTAGTTATAATTCGATCAAAGTGTGAAGCGATGTCGTAAGCTTAATTAACAACACGTGCTGACCAAACTCGAATGACGGTTTCCATTTTCACACTTATTTCGCTAACCTCACAGCTGTGTTTACCTGTGCTAAATAAAACGTCCCGACAATAAGCTGAGAAAGCCTGTGTGTACCAGCCTTTGGACAGGCAGAGGCAGGTGTCTCTGGACGATCTAGAAGTTGTGTTTGCTACCAAGGGTGTGTTTGCGGCAGAAACAAAGGAGCCGATATGAACACGATTCTCCATTCAGTACCCTCACTCGGCATTTAAGGCTAGCTCTCCGCGCAAACGAACACACCTCCACTCCACTGTACACTTTTGCAGTCTTTTGTCATGGTATTTTCCGATTAACTTGGGCCTATCAATTATGATGCATGCGACGCTATGCACTATCTCTGAACTGCATATTTCCATTTCACCACGAAGAAATAAACTCAATTTCTAAACAAAAACATTTGCGCTTACAACCAAGTCCCTCAACCACACTCAAAACGAAGTAATCACATGTGCTCGTCAACACGACCACGAACGAGTTTTCAATGCCACAACGGCGTGGGTTGGTGTTACAATTAGACACTAGTATTAGTGATCTTGCTTGAGTTCTTAACCTTTAGTGTTCGCGAATGTAACCACAACTTCACCATGGAAACACGCGTCAGATGAGATCACGAATGTTGTAAAATGTTGCTAGTTCAATATCGCGAGATGAATGAGCTCAAATATACCCCCAAAATTAGAAGAAAAGAAAAAAAAAAAATAACAAGTCCAAAATTTACACAACATGCCGAACGATTTCAAGTCTGAAGTGTTTTATTGATGGCTCTTTAGGTCTTCACTGTCAGTAATGTACACTTGCAGCGGTAAAAGCAATTTCTTTAGAAAACGCCCTGGTTGGGAAAATTAGTCGCAAACTGAATGCCTTGAGTCTCTACATCTGGAAACTGGATCGCAAAACTTATAACTCTGGCAGTTATCCAGACACGCACACAGTTATCTGGGGCAATATCCCAGACCGTTGGGCTGAACTGCACTAAAGTAGGTACTTTGAATACTGCAGCTCGTTAATACGTAGCGACAGCGTCAGCGTATTGGGAGCAGTCATATGCCTCTGGCATGTGTCTGTGTTTCCGCATCTGTCTAGTGGTAGTAGAAGGTAGTAAGGCTCACTAGTGCAGCAAAGCACAGCCGCATCGTGACATCTGTCTGTTCGGGTGATTAGTTTATGCTCTCTCTCAAGAAATAATACGCCTTTCTCGTAATACGAGCATTATATAAAACATATAAAACACCACGCTGTAGGAGAGAGGCTGAACTACGGCCGAGGAGCGACTTCTGGAGGTTGTGTCCCATCCCTAGCGAGCTGTGAGTCAATAGATAGACCCCAGTTTCTTGGTTCTTAGTTTCAGAGAGCACTGAATTGTATACAAGCACCTAGCAATGCATAAATCCATAAAAATTAAAGCATAGCGTTATTTCCAAGCATATAAAAATAACGGCCCAGATACGGATTCTTAGATATGACTTGGTATCCATATTCACAAGTTGCTGGAACTTCTAACTGAGACATTGCTGAGAGATCGTCCGTACTCACATACTCGTAGATAATTTAAAGCAGGATTACGATTTACGGCGTCCTAAATGGAAACGCCTTTTGGTGAAGGAGGCATATGCAGTTCATCCTCCGTAACAGAAAAATAACCATAAGCTTTGAAAACGAAAAGCCGTTGATGCCAATTTTGCGCCATAATTTTTGACGGTTGGGTACACTTATAATCAGAAGTGGACGCTTGCGGCCTTGGTGCAGCCCTAGCTGCCCCTCGGCTAAATGATGTAAAACAAGTAGGTTCTCAGTAGCTGTCGACTTGACTGCGCACCCTCAACAGGAGTTCCACGTTCGCTTGTTCGTAGAGCAGATAAATATATTTGCTGGACTGCAGAGCAGTGCACAGTTGCAGTCGACTGCAGTTTATCAAAGATATGACATAAAAAACGAAGTACACATGTGACAACTGCGACCTCCCGATGGTTGCTGTTTCTAGTTACGTCATTGCACTGATGTTTCTGCTTGTGAATGGCAGAAACGCTGAAGCTGCAAACCTGAGTATCGCCAGAATTCTCCCCCTAACTAGGAAATGAACACGTAACCTCGAGAAAGCGAGCGCAGGTAGGAGGTTTAATAGAAAGAAGAGAGAGCCAGGAGCCTCGTCCGTGAAGCTCAAGTTTCCTGTGTGGCTGCTGCCAGTCGCCGTGTGCACCAATCGCATATTAGTACATCAGTTTTTTTCTCCCTCGTCGCTTCCACCAATGCTATTAATTTTGCGAGTCCGCTTTCACGAACGCGTCACAGCCACACCGGAATGGTCGGAACGCTGGCTGGGCAAACTTAAAGCGGCAGCACCCTCTCCTCCCTATTAAAGCTCCTTGCAGCTCAGCGCTCTGATTTAACCTTTGTGAATTAGTGATGGGCCGTGAGTGGGGCCGGAAGTGCCCAGCTAGTCTAGTCACACTTACCAACATCAGTGGCGGCTCCGGTACCTGCTGCAGCCAGGCTGAGCCAAAACATCACTTTCTTAAGCAGCAACATTGCAGTTTGTCTCCACTTTCAGTTAGTTTGTACTGAGCAAATCAAGTGGCTTGATTTTATTGTTATTAGCATATTTCTATTTTTTAGTCAGATTAGAAAGATAACTTGATTATAGTTTCCTCAGTGATATTAATGAATTAAAAATATATAACAAACAATTCAAATACTATTTGAAAATACCATATATATAGGATATTAATGATATGATAAATTTAGAATTCTAAGTAAATACCAATTCTTTGAATTAAACCTCAAGTCTTTGAATTCAATTTAGGTTCTTTCCTAGTAAATTTCACGTATTGTAAGTAAAATTTCAGGTAGTAGAGATTTGGAAAGCTTCAGTAATTTTCAACCGATTGAATTTCAGGTCTGTAAATTTAATTTAAAATTTTTAGCAAGGTGCAGCTTTTTTTATTGATGTTCAAAAACTTCTGCTTGCGATTGGAAACTTCCTATTAAAACATGTGAGCGTTCACTAAGAGACGTTTCAGTGTGCGCGCAATTCTCCATTAACAACTGCACGAAGATCTACATGTATATCCGCCAGCGTATAGCTCTGTCGCTCTACTGCAGCTCGCTTTTCACCAACGATAAGCGAATTTTGTACGTTTCGCTCTGCACTTTTAAACGATTGTTCTCGTTTGCATTGACTTAATTTAGTGAACACTTTAATTGCGTGTCAGGTGTTTACATTATGTGTTCTTAATTGGTAGGCGCCAAGATATTATCGATATAATTGCCAGGCCAAGGGAAATACGTCGTCGAAGGCTAACAACATTATGTTGATAAATGTAGCGTTCTCACTAAATTATTTTCGCTCCCAATATTATTCTGTAACGTGGCTGTTTTCAGTCTTATTGATTTGAACTTGCGACTCAGTTATAACCTCTACTATGGGATCGAACGGTGGATAATTATTCGCTACGTTGAAAAAATATGAGGATCCATCATTGATCAAAATACAATGTAGAGAAGCACGCTAGGTCCGCATGCCCCCGCCAAGCAGCGCATTGTTAAAGAAAAGTTTAAATTGGTCTTGAATCCATGATTTATTTTTAATCATCGCCAAAATTTGATACATCATTCCCTGTAATATTTTTAGAAATGGCTATAAATCTCTGTGAGATACGCGAATAACTAACTGAGTTATATTTTTACAATCAAAAAGATAAATAGAGACACAAATGCACTAACAGATCATCAGCAAAATTTGGTCATATATGTGCTGTAACTTTTTTTGCAACTTCTGTAATTTTTCCATGACAACAGAGAGAAAAACACACAAACGGACAAAAAGCTTCTGCCAAAGGTTGCTCATATCTACCTCTTGATATTTCTAACCATTCCTTCAAATATCATGAAGATGTGTTTATTTTGTTATAATTTTTACGTTTATAACATTTTTAAGATTTCCTGTTAATTTTCTCAAGATCCGTCAATAACTTCTTGAGTTATGTTACCAAGAAGAAGCAGGTAGACAAACAAAATAATTCAGTAGGTGTCTGGCAATGCAACATTCGTCAAAAAAGCAATTAGATCACTTAAGACTGCAGATTCTATTATTACCTCCGCCAAGAAGGTTATGGTTTTATCTGAGCTTGCTTGTTTACGTTTTTGTGATTCTCTTTATCTGTCATCAAGATAACTCAAAAAGTTATTGACTGATCTTTATGAAATTGAAAGCGAATGTTAGGTATGTTGGAAGGAAGCGATGATTATCTCTTGGTGAAGATCCGTCCAACTGTTTGTTTTTAGCCTATTTCATTTTTAGTAACATTTCTCAAAAAGTTTCGGACGGAACTGTAAAAAATTTGCAAGAATTTTTTGGGAATTTGAGAAGAGCAACAAACCAATTTTTTTTGTGACGATCTCTCTGTCTGTTTATTTGTCATGGTGTTTGTAAGAATATAACTGAAATAGTTATGCAAGAACCTTCATGATACTTGCTGGAATTGTTGGAAATGTAGAAGACACAGTTAAATGATCAAACAATTATTGTGGTGTTACTCGGTTCGTTTTATATTTTTGTACGTTTGACTATGTATTGTCTTAGCGCCTTTCGGAATATAATTCAAGAAGATACGAACAGATCTTCAAGGGAATTAGAGTAACTGTAATAACTAGAGCCCGGATTTATTGCAGTTTCCGGTGTTGGTGCAATAACTGCAATAAGTTCAATAACTGCAATAATTGCAATAACTGTAATTAGAGCTATAAATGCAATATATTAGGCCATGTTCACATGTCTCTCATTGTAACGTGTTCACTCAACTGATGGACGCGGCGCATTGATTGGAGAGAAGCAGCTGCAGCAAACACGGTAGACTGAAGTATGTCCTTTTTTGAACGCGCTGCGTCATTCAAGTTCAATAAACAGAACTTACAAATGCTAAATTTGTCCGCTGCAACGTTCACAGATCATGGGCAAGTAGAAAATTTTTTCTATCATCACTTTAATGATCAGAATCGCCATACAGTACTCCCGCTTAAGAGAAGAAAACTAGAAAAACTGCAAATGTGATAAGAACACAGACGCCATCTTTGATTTGGTAGTCCGACTGATTGCTCTATGCTGAGTTCTCTTCTATCGGCTCATCAGGCTATAACTATTTTTAAAATAGGTTATTCCGATCAAAATCAGGCTATAAGATTATGGGATACGAATGTGACTTCAACCCGACGTAAAATATAAGCTAAAAAGTAAAGAAACGATATGATAACTGAACGCGCAGAGTCATTCATATGAATGAAGCACACTTCTAGGTATGGACAGGGACAAAAAAAAGTTGACGCACAGCTTGTATCCAGTTTCGTGATTGAACGCGTTACGATGAGGGACGTTTGAACTCATGGCCCTTATTGTCACTGCCACGTGTCACAACACTTCAAACGCAGCGACAATTGGTTCTCTTATCAATTATCGTTCCATGTATTTGTTGGGGTAAAAAAATAATTGAGCTGCAAAATCTGACTATTAAATTTTTATAACTTTTTTCGTTCCGGGAAAACATCCTGGGAGCAGGTAAAGCGTATTACTCGCAATAATCATTCTCGCCATTAGGATGAAGTGGCAATAAGCACAGGCTCAATGTAAAACCTACTGATAATTCATATTTGGAACTGAAATAGGTGTCCGTTGGTCCACTGACATGCTATTCCCGATTGCTATCCGATATTTTTTGTCCTTTCAATTTTTTACTGTATTTGCCTTTTCTTTGTTTCCTACTTTTTCCAATCCTATTGCTTAGGTGCAATAAGTGCAATTTTTAGGTGCAATGAGAGCAAATTTTAGGTGCAATATGAATAATTTTTAGGTGTTATAGGGACAATTTTTAGGTGCAATAAGAGCAATTTTTAGGAGCTATAACTGCAATATTTTAAACGCAAAATATCCGGGCTCGAGTAATAACGTCAAGAAGCACAAATGCGCAAATTTTGATGATAATGAAAAGTCCTGTAGTTTCAGGACTAAGTTGAATTTTTCATTAACATTGCCTTACTTGAACTCTCTAAGTGCTCTAGTTGCATTATAGGATATTAGGTGTATCCTTAGTACGTATGTTTTCAATTTTTGTGAATTAGGTTTTTTCTTACATGAAACTGAAATTTTACTTTACGTAGTAAGAATTTTCTGCAATGAAGTGACAGTTTTTTTTTCTGCAGCTTTGTGCATCCTATCCTGCTATGAAAAGGCTTCCCAAGAATCAGAGCCAATTTTATAAGCATAAAAAATAGGTATATATTTGGGCGTATATTGTTGCTTGCCTATGCGTACATCTCAATTTCATGGGCCATGAGTCAATTCAGTTGTATGGAAGACAGCGTTATGGGCTCCAGCGATGAAGTAAGCAATGAAAACTATATGAATGTGCAACGTGTATTTTAGTTACTTCGTGTCTAGTAATTATATACAAAACGTTTTTATTAAATCTCTCCAAGCTACTCTTCTTAGAGCTTTGTTACAACAGCTGAACTTCAATATTCGGAAACTGGAATTTGTTACAAAGAAAACACTTTGGTGCTGCTCCACTGTTGTATCGTGTCGTGATATTTACTGCTCAGTGTGTTTTATATCGTTCGGTAAAATTGCTGTACATAAAAGAAAAGTGGTAAATCCGAGCTCACTAAGTAGTTAATGAGATAAATACATTGCTGCAGCAGTTTATTATTTGATCAATTTAAAAGCGCTGGCAGCTTTTGACCGAGCTTACGCTTGAAATAAGCATCGGATGCAGCTGAACTGCTTATTGGTCAAAATAGCACTGGTGAGATATCACAACTGACAGTTATAGATCTCTTAAATGTAACACAAGCATAACAAGAACGGAAATTACGTTGGTATCTCACTTGTGAAATTATACTCATCGCACAATGTGATTGCATCAGTAATAATATGCACATTTCATTAAATATACAAAGCACTGTCGACCTATGATGTTATTGCTGACTACGAAAGATATTACCTGACCAAAGCAGCTATGAACATGCAGCTTTAATAAACAAAGTAAATTCAAATTCAGCTAGTTACCTCAAGCAAGAGCAAGTATAATATTATTAGCAAGAGAAAAAAATTGTTCAACATATGTTGTTTGTTGACGGTAGTCACCAAATCTTAACGCGCCTAAATGACGTAATGCTCGTATATATCCTATTTACTTTATCCACCAATGGTTCGTGGCGAAGAATTAGGTTTTCTGACTGCTGAACATATTCACTAGAAACAATTGTATTGGCGTTTGCGTCAACAAGTCGCATAGGAATAATACTAGTTAGACTGGACCACCAAGTGCACTGTAGTTCATGTTCAAAGAAATTGTTCCTGGAACGGAAAAAAATCCTAACATTTAGGATAGGGACTTTGCTGTCATGCATTTCCGTAGCTCGAATGCAGAAATCGAACAATAATGAGTCAACTCAGCTCTCCAGAATCTTCGTTCGCTATTCGAAACTTTCCTTAACCAAACAGCCTCAAAAAGTCACTAATTAAGTATTGCGCTAGAATATGAAACACCACTCAGTGTTATTATTGGGAGTATGAAGAAGAAAGGGAACGAAAGCAAATCGATGATGGCTTGGCAAGTCTTCTCATCCTCCATGGATAGTTGGACGCTCCTTGACCGCTTTGAGAGCAATCAAGTCTCCAGCAGCTGCTCAGGCCTTACCAATCTCGGAATATTTGCATGGGTGATGAAGCCAGTGAGAGGAAATAAGAAAATCGATCGGGTAATAAACTAAAGGCCGCACCATTGCCAGTCGATATGCGGAAGCAAACGCAGGGTGGCAGTTGTGGCAAAATCACGCAGGTAAAAACGTTCGAATAACCGTAGATATTCATACCAGCATCCTTTTTCTTCATTTCCGTTGCTCTGTCGCAACTAGTAGCAAGAACTCACTTCTCTACCTTTGTAGGAGGCCTAAAAAAAGATCATAGCAAGCTCTGCTGTGCTAGAGGCAGAACTTGTCTTAAATTGCCATAGTTTTATGGAAAGCTATATTTGCTCGACAGACTTAAACCGGGCTCACACTGAATGGAAACAACGCTTCTAACGGCCTTTCCAACGGGATTGGCAACGCGTTGCCACCCCCATTTGAAACGCGTGACCAACTCCTTGTGAACGGTTGGAGGTTCTACAGTAGATGAAGTGTTGGAAACCCTGTTGGCAAGGGACTAGCGAACAAAACAGTGCGAGAAAGTGGTTCGCAGTTCTGGGGGCAATTTGTAGTTCTAGTTTGGAAGTAGTGCACTTCTAAAGGTTTTTCTATTAGGATGAACCGAAGTTAGCAATATATAGTGTAAAACGGTGCTATTGGGGTAAATTTATTGATTTCTCTATTGTATCATATTATGCGATTCATGGCAATTATGCGATTCATGGCAATTATGTGATTCATGGCAATTATGTGGTTCATGGCAATTATGTGATTCATGGCAATAATGTGGTTCATGGCAATTATGTGATTCATGGCAATAATGTGGTTCATGGCAATTATGTGATTCATGGCAATAATGTGGTTCATGGCAATTATGTGTGAAAGATAATATCGCCCAAACGTCCTCCGAGGCTGCGGGGGCACACCTCCAATCGATGGTCAATATTTTTTATGTCGCTCTGCATGCCGTAGTTGATCTGTGAGACTTCTGACACGGCGACAGGCGAGCGATGCCGTGTCGTGATAACCAACTTCTTATGGCCGAGTTTAATGCTGTGGATGTTGAGGATTTGTGGTTGCAACAGGACGGAGCCACATGCCAGAGAGCCTATGCAGCAATGGCTTTACTGGATGAGAAGTTCCCAGGTCGCAGTATCTCTCGAAATAGCGAAATCAATTGGCCATTACAATCGTGCGACTTGACGCCTTTATATTCCTTTCTTTGTGGTCATCTCAAAAGTAAGGTCTGTGCCAACCAGCCAACAACAGTTCGACAGCTGAAGGATGAAATAATAAGGCATTTGGTGAGATCGATGGCCAACTATGCAGAGCGACATCAAAAATTTTGACCACCGATTAATTGGAGGTTTGCCGCCGCGCCTCGGCCGACATTTGGGCGATATTTTCTTTCTCACATAATTGCCATAGATCACATAATATGATAAAATAGTGAAATCAAAAAATAAATACACACCAAAAACACTGTTTTATTTACTGCTAACTTCAGTCCGTCGAAATGAAACACCCTTCATTTAATGCTAACCAATAAAGGGCACTGATGACAATAAAAAAACATAAAATTTCGAGTAGGCTATTCATAGCAATGAGCGTGCGCATAACTAACATAAGAAGCTGTTCACCAAACTTATATATTAGCTTCATGTCCTCTATAATCCACGCCTACGCCACCGCCAAACAGTGTCACTCTGGCTTCTACCAAAGTAAAGCTTAGCACTTTTTTAGGGCCGAAATGTTTTGCTCTTTAATTAATATTAGTTCTTTACATTAAAATATATTTTATGTTTTCGTTAAGGATCCAAAAATATCTGTATATTAGCTAAACTTTTCCTATGAAGTCCTCTTATCTATATTGCATACAAAACATCCGTACAAACCCGAACTTATCCGTATATCTGGCAACACTGAGCGCACTGCCCTAGGCGTCACCCCTGTGATCTGTCATTTTCAATAATGAAGGGTAACCACAAAACAACAACAAATAGGGAAAAGGTAAACTATAAAAATTCTCTTTTCGACGCACACACCACACAAAAATTTCACGACAACAAGTTACAAATTGCTCCAGAGCAATTTTCTACAAATACTTCGATAAGTGAATTTTTAGTTTTTAACTTTTCCCTCTTTGTTGTTGTTGTTTTGTGGTCATCCGGGTCCGGGTATGTACGAATTTTTTTTGTATTCAATACGGATAACCGGTCTTAGTACGAAAGTTTTAGCTAACATACAGTTATTTTGGGATCTTTAATGGTAAACCCAAAATATATTCTAATCCACGGAACTAATATTAATTAAAAAGCAAAACATTTCAGCCCTAAAAAAGTGTTAACCTTTACTTTGGTAGAAGCCAGTGCGACACTGGTTGACGGTAGCGTAGGCGAGGAATTGATTACATGAAGCTAATATATAAGTTAGGAGAATAGCTTTTAATGACAATTATGCGCTAGCTCATTGCTATGAGCAGCCTATTCAAAATTTTATTAATTTTTTGGCTGCTGTAATGAGTACCTCTTATTGGTTAGAATTAAATGGAAGTGCACTACTTCCAAACCAAAACTACAAATTGCTCTCAGAACTGCGAACAACTTTCTCTCACTGGTTTGTTCGCTAGTCTGTTGCCAACAGGGTTTCCAACACTTCATCTACTGTAGAACCTCCAACCGTTCACAAGGAGTTGGCAAAGCGCTTCCAACCAGTGCGAGCTCCGCTTTACAGAACTTACAGACTGCACACGCTGACCTCTGGCACAACTTCCATGCTGTGGTCGGAAGATGTTGTAAATGAAATGGTCTTTTTTTCGTTTCGATTATAGTCTGAAGTTCGTTATAATTTTGCGAAAGAGGTGTATCAGATAGTGGTTTACAACATAGACAAAACTATACAGAGCAAACTGCTGTCCCAAAACCAGCACGCATTATCGTGCAATGACGAGGAATACCTGCTCTGGCTCATGCGTGCAGCACGAGAGCTGCAGATGCTGAAAAAACAGGATTTATGATGTACCAAGAGCGCTTCTCCACCATCTAACTTACCTCCTTTTTTTTCAGCCATAAAATAGGAAGTAGCTGTCACGAACACTTGATATTATGTAGTTCATGTTAATGTTTTACTGTCGTTTGCGTGAGAATCAACAAGTAAACACAGTAAGCTTTATTAGGGGGATGTGCAGTAAGTACAATCAATCAATCTAATGCTAAGAATAACCTTCGTGTGTTTATATATATATATATATATATATAAAGTGATGGTTTCCTGTTTATGGCGACACAAATGACATTTTTCTCGTGGCTCGGGCGACACCCACAAATGAGGGCACACGGCCCGTGTCGCCTTAGTTTCACAGGCTGT
>LQNS02278094.1:15893155-15907292 GCA_001587735.2 Parhyale hawaiensis
GCACCTAAAATTTGCTCTCATTGCACCTAAAAATTGCACTTATTGCACCTAAGCAATAGGATTGGAAAAAGTAGGAAACAAAGAAAAGGCAAATACAGTAAAAAATTGAAAGGACAAAAAATATCGGATAGCAATCGGGATTAGCATGTCAGTGGATCAACGGACACTTATTTCAGTTCCAAATGCCAATTATCAGTAGGTTTTACGTTGAGCCTATGCTTATTGACATTTCATCCCAATGGCGAGAATGATTATTGCGATTATCCCGCCTTACCTGCTCCCATGATGTTTTCCCAGAACGAAAAAAGGTCATAAAAATTTAATAGTCAGATTTTGCAGCTCAATTATATTTTTACCCCAACAAATACATGGAACGATAATTGATAAGAGATCCAATTGTCGCTGCGTTTGAAGTGTTGTGACACGTGGCAGTGATAATAAGGGCCACAAGTTCACACGTCCCTCATCGTAACGCATTCAATCACGAAACTGGAGACAAGCTGTGCGTCAACTTTTTTTTGTCTCTGTCCATACGTAGAAGTGTGCTTCATTCATATGAATGACGCTGCGCGTTCAGTTATCATATCGTTTCTTTACACTTTAGCTTATATTTTACATCGAGTTGAAGTCACATTCGTATCCCATAATCTTATAGCCTGATTTTGATCGGAATAGCCTATTTTAAAAATAGTTATAGCCTGATAAGCCGACATAAGAGAACTCAGCACAGAGCAATCAGTTGGACAACCAAATCAAAGATGGCGTCTGTGTACTTATCACATTTGCAGGTTTTCTAGTGTTCTTCTCTTAAGAAGGAGTACTGTATGGTGATTCTGATCGTTAAAGTGATGATAGAAAAAATTTTCTACTTGCTCATGATCTGTGAACGTTGCAGAAGATAAATTTAGCATTTGTAAGTTCTGTTTATTGAACTTGTATGATGCAGCGCGTTCAAAAAAGGACATACTTCAGTCTACCGCGTTTGCTGCAGCTGCTTCTCTCCAATCAACGAGCCTCGTCCATCATTTGAGTGAACGCGTTACAATGAGAGACATGTGAACATGGCCTAATATATTGCATTCATAGCTCTAATTACAGTTATTGGAATTATTGCAGTTATTGAACTTATTGCAGTTATTGCACTAACGCCGGAAACTGCAATAAATCCGGGCTCTAGTTATTACAGTAACTCTAATTCCCTTAAAGATCTGTTCGCATCTTCTTGAATTATATTCCGAAAGGCGCTAAGACAAAACATAGTCAAACGTACAAAAATATGAAACGAACCGAGTAACACCACAGTAATTGTTTGTTCATTTAACTGTGTCTTCTACATTTCCAACAATTCCAGCAAGTATCCTGAAGGTTCATGCATAACTTTTTCTGTTATGTTCTTACAAACACCATGACATATAAACAGACAGAGAGATCGTCACAAAAAAAAATGGTTTGTTGCTCTTCTCAAATTCCCAAAAAATTCTTGCAAATTTTTTACAATTCCGTCTAAAACTTTTTGAGAAAGGTTACCAAAAATGAAATAGGCTAAAAACAAACAGTTGGACGGATCTTCACCGAGAGATAATCATCGCTTCCTTCCAACATACCTAACATTCGCTTTAAATTTCATAAAGATCAGTCCATAACTTTTTGAGTGATCTTGATGACAGACAAAGAGAATCACAAAAATGTAAACGAACAAGCTCAGACAAAACCATAACCTTGTTGGCGGAGATAATAATAGAATCTGCAGTCTTAAATGATCTAATTGCTTTTTTTTACGGATGTTGTGCATTGCCAGACACCTACTGAATTATTCTGTTTGTCTACCTGCTTCTTCTTGGTAACATAACTCAAGAAGTTATGGACGGATCTTGAGAAAATTAACAGGAAATCTTAAAAATGTTACAAACTTAAAAATTATAACAAAAGAAACACATCTTCACGAAATTTGCAGGAATGGTTAGAAATATCTAGAGGTAGATATGACCAACTCTTGGCAGAAGCTTTTTGTCCGTTTGTGTGTTGGTGTCTCTGTTGTCATGGAAAAATTACAGAAGTTGCTAGAAAAGTTACAGCACAAATGACCAAATTTTTGCTGATGATCTGGTAGTTCGTTTGTGCCTCTATTTATCTTTTTGAGTGTAAAAATATAACTCAGTTATGCGCGTATCTCACAGAGATTTACAGCAATTGCTAGAAATTTTACAGGGAATGGGAGATCAAATTTTGGCCACGATTAAAAATAAATCATGGACTCAAGACCAATTTAAACTTTTCGTTAACAATGCGCTGCTTGGCGGGGGCATGCGGACCTAGCGTGCTTCTCTACATTGTATTTTGATCAATTATGGATCCTCATATTATATCAACGTAGCGAATAATCATCCACCGTTCGATCCCATAGTAGAGGTTATAACTGAGTCGCAAGCTCAAATCAATAAGACTGTAAACAGCCACGTCACAGAATAATATTAGGAGCGAAAATAATTTAGCGAGAACGCTACATTTATCAACATAATGTTGTTAGCCTTCGACGACGTATTTCCCTTGGGCTGGCAATTATATCGATAATATCTCGGCGCCTACCAATTAAGAACACATAATGTAAACACCTGGCACGCAATTCAAGCGTTCACTAAATTAAGTCAATACAAACAAGAACAACCGTTTAAAAGTGCAGAGCGAAACGTACAAAATTCGCTTATCGTCGGCGAAAAGCGAACTGCAGTACAGCCACAGAGCTATGCGCTTGCGGGTATACAATACATGTAGATCTTCTTGCAGCTGTTAATGGAGAATTGCGAGCAGACTGAAACATCTTTTAGTCAACAGTCATATGTTTTAATAGGAATTTTCCAATTGCAAGCAGAAGTTTTTGAACATCAATAAAAAAAGCTGTAACTTGTAAAAATTGAAATTAAATTTACATACCTGAAATTCAATCAGTTGAAAAATACTGAAGCTTTCCAAATCTCTACTACCTGAAATTTTACTTAGAATGCGTGAAATTTACTAGTAAAGAACCTAAATTAAATTCAAAGACGTGAGGCTTAATTCAAAGCATTAGTATTTATTTATAATTCTTAATTTGTTATAATATTAATATCCTATATGGTATTTTCACATAGTATTTGAATTGCTTGTCATATGTTATTAATTCATTAACATCACTGACAAAACTGTATTGAAGTTATCTTTCTAATATGACTAAAAAATAGAAATATGCTAATAACGATAAAATCAAGCCACTTAATTTGCTCAGGACTAACTAACTGAAAGTGGAGACAAACTGCAATGTTGCTGCTTAAGAAAGTGATGTTTTGGCTCAGCCTGGCTGCAGCAGGTACCGGAGCCGCCGCTAATGTTGGTAAGTGCGACTAGAGGAGCTGGGCACTTCCGGCCCACTCACGGCCCATCACTAATTCACAAAGGTCAAATCAGAGCGCCGAGCTGCAAGGAGCTTTAATAGGGAGGAGGGGGAGTTTGCCCAGCCAGCGTTCCGACCATTGGATCCGGTGTGGCCGTGACGCGTTCGTGAAAGCGAGTGCCTCTGGCACCCGGCGACTGTAACGAACAAAAACACATTTATCGTATTGGTGGAAGTGACGAGGGAGAAAATAAATTGATGTACTAAAATGCAATTGGTGCACACGGCGACTGGCAGCAGCCACACATGAAACTTGAGCTTCATGGACGAGGCTCCTGGCTCTCTCTCCTTTCTATTAAACCTCCTAGCTGCGCTCGCTTTCTCGAGGTTACGTGTTCATTTCCTAGTTAGGGGGAGAATTCTGGCGATACTCAGGTTTGCAGCTTCAGCGTCTCTGCCATTCACAAGCAAAAACATCAGTGCAATGACGTAACTAGAAACAGCAACCATTGGGAGGTCGCAGTTGCCGCATGCGTACTTCGTTTTTGATGTCATATCTTTGATAAACTGCAGTCGACTACAACTGTGCACTGCTCTGCAGTCCAGCAAACATATTTATCTGCTCTACGAACAAGGGAACGTGGAACTCCTGTTGAGGGTGCGCAGTCAAGTCGACAGCTATAGAGAACCTGCTTGTTTTACATCATTTAGCCGAGGGGCAGCTAGGGCTGCACCAAGGCCGCAAGTGTCCGCTTCTGATTATAAGTGTACCCAACCGTCAAAAATTATGGCACACAATTGGCATCAACGGCTTTTCGTTGTTTAGGCTTATGGTTATTTTTCTGTTACGGAGGATGAAGTGCATATGCTTGCTTGACCAAAAGGCGTTTCCATTTAGGATGCTGCAAATCGTAATCCTGCTTTAAATTATCTACGAGTAGGTGAGTACGGACGATCTACCAGCAATGTCTCAGTTAGAAGTTCCAGCAACTTGTGAATATGGATACCAAGTGATATCTAAGAGTCCGTATATGGGCCGTTATTTTTTATATGCTTGGAAATAACGCTATGGTATAATTTTTTATGGATTTATGCATTGCTAGCTGTTTGTATACAATTCAGTGCTCTCTGAAACTAAGAACCAAGAAACTGGAGTTTATCTATTGACTCACAGCTCGCTAGGGATAGGACACAACCTCCCGAAGTCACTCCTCGCCGGCAGTTCAGCCTCTCTCCTACAGCGTGGTGTTTTATATAATGCTCGTATTACGAGAAAGGCGTATTATTTCTTGCGAGAGAGCGTAAACTAATCACCCGAACAGGCAGATGGCATGATGCGGCTGTGCTTTGCTGCACTAGTGAGCCTTACTACCTTCTACTACAGCTAGATAGATGAGGAAACACAGACACATGCAACAGGCATATGACTGCTGCCAATACACTGACACTGTCGCTACGGATTAACGAGTTGCAGTATTCCTAGCATTGCAGTTCAGCCCAACGGTCTGGGATAATGCCCCAGATAACTAACTGTGTGCGTGCCTGGATAACTGCCAGAGTTATAAGTTTTGCGATCCAGTGACCTAAAGAGCCATCAATGAAACACTTCAGACGCATATTGTGTAAATTTTTGACTTGTTATTTTATTATTATTATTTTTTTATTTTAGGGGTATTTTTGAGCTCATTCATCTCGCGATATTGAACTAGCAACATTTTACAACACTCGTGATCGCATCTGACGCGTGTTTCCTTGGTGAAGTTGTGGTTACATTCGCGAACACTAAAGGTTAAGAACTCAAGCAAGATCCCTAATACTAGTGTCTAATTGTAACACCAACACACGCTGTTGTGGCAATGAAAACTCGTTCGTGGTCGTGTTGACGAGCACATGTGATAACTTCGTCTTGAGTGTGGTTGAGGACTTGGTTGTAAGAGCAAATGTTTTTGTTTAGAAATTGAGTTTATTTCTTCGTGGTGAAATGGAAATATGCAGTTCAGAGGTAGTGCATAGCGTCGCTTGCATCATAATTGATAGGCCAAGTTAATCGGAAAATACCATGACAAATGACTGTATAAGTGTACAGTGGAGTGGAGGTGTGTTCGTTTGCGCGGACAGCTAGCCTTAAATGCCGAGTGAGGGTACTGAATGGAGAATCGTGTTCACATCGGCTCCTTTGTTTCTGCCGCAAACACACCCTTGGTAGCAAACACAACTTCTAGACCGTCTAGAGACACCTGCCTCTGCCTGTCCAAAGGCTGGTACACACAGGCTTCCTCAACTTATTGTCGGGACGTTTTATTTAGCACAGGTAAACACAGCTGTGAGCTTAGCGAAATAAGTGTGAAAATAGAAGCCGTCATTCGAGTTTGGTCGGCACCTGCTGTTAATTAAGCTTACAACATCGCTTCACACATTGATCGAATTATAACTAAAGCTTTTGTTTATACTAAATATTTTTATACTATCTTAATGGGCAATGCAATGCGTGCGGACGTGGAGATGACGAAATTCGTTCTTTTGACTAGCGTGTGTATAGGATTTAAGTGATTAGTTCGTCGATAGAAAGTTTAATTGGGGTAGGGCACGAAAAGCCTCAATGAAAAAAATTTCAAATTTCTGGTAAGGCTGAAGCCTGGCTGACTGGATGCACACTTACGCACTGCAATCTTTCACTCCAATATTGGGGATTTTTTAAAATTTTCTGGGTATTACAGTAAAAAAAAATCATATTTATTGTAGTAGAGTATGCGCATGCATGAGGGAATAAATGCTGCAGCTGGTCAGTACGGCAATGGGGAAATTAAAGTTCGTAAAGCAATCGGGCTGAATTTATGCTTATTTTTAGCTCTCTTCTAGAAAATAATACTTATAGCAAGACTGCACTTTACGCACTTCTAATATCCACTTTAGAATTTATTTGTGCAGTAAAATGCGTCACCAGAATCAGCCAAGGCGGAAAAAATACCTGACTGGGTCATTGGGCGGTTGTAAGGAGCGATTTTGGAGGTTATGTTCTGTCCGGGAGATGATTCTTGCTCCACAATACCGTTTAGGATTTTGGAAGAGGAAAGTTGACTCAATTTCAATTGAGTCAAGCTTCTCTTTCCGTGCTATCGAAAAGTAAGTCAATAGAAAATTGCTAGTGGACCCATGCTTGGATAAAATCCATGCCATGATCGATATTTTTCTTAATTAATATAGGCCGAGGCGGAATCTTCTCTTACTTGCTTCTTCATTTTCTTCATTGTTCCTTTGTCGGGCTCTCATCTTTGGGTCCTCTCTTCTCAAACTTGCCGTTTCTACATTTTCCCACTCACGCTTATCCTCAGCTCTTATTTTTTTCTGTAACCTTTCTGCATGCTTCAAGCTTTTCTTGACATTGCAATGTCGCAATGACGCTTCATCTCATCGCCATTGATAGCAGGTCTTCGTCCTTGAGATTTTAGAGAGAAGAAATTATTGTCTACTACTCATGAAAAATCATCAATTCGTTAGTGCCCCATTGATCATCTGCCAAATTTATACGCCGTGACCTGAGAGACAAAAGTTATTAATCGGACTCCAGAAGCTGCATATATATCGTTTCGATTTCAAGAAGCATTTCAAGCAAGAAGTGTCACTTTCGATATCTTTTGCAACCTGGTCATCGATCTCTATGGAAACTTAACTAATTACAAAACCTGCAACCTGGCCTATTTTTCGCCAATCTATTTCCTTAGGAGAGGACACGAAATCCCTATATAATAAAACACTTCGTGTAATTATTTACTTATTCATTTATTTATTTCGGGAAATATGCGAAAAATAGGCCGGGATACAGTTTTCGTAATCAAGTTTCTTTTCGATGGAGATTCATGACGAGGTTCAAGAAGGCCAAAGTGAAATCCTTACCCCTTCATTACCTAACCTCATTTCTTGCCACGTTGGAAATTTTGGCGATCCTGTTCCCTTCTGATGGAATTCAGTAGGCCCTAATTAGACTACATTGCAGAAGAAGGCTAAATTTGGAATACGGTACTTATCGTTATTAACAATGAGTGTAGTTCTTAATTGTTCTTCCAGCTTCTCTTGCCGTTTCAGTGGAGTCTGATATTCATACTTTTTCTTCGCATCGAAATTATATTTTCTATTGGTTTACGATGTACACATTTAGTAGGAAATCAGCGAAGCGCAGAGGAACCGATTTTTTTCCGGTGTAGTAGACGTAGTAATTCTTTGTTCTAACTTCTTGGGCGCGAAAATTTTGTTCTACTGAAACTATCTCACTGTGTGTTCTGGATACGCAGCGAAAATGAAATTCAGTGATATTTCATTCATTATTAATACAGTGAATTTTTTGCATGTCATCTAAGGGAGGGAAGTGATGTGGTGAAGATGAATTGGAGTGCACTGCTCAGAAGAAAGAACGCATCCCTTGCGATAATTTCAGTTGGCCGTCGTAGTGTTTTCCTCTATATATGTATTTTAGTAAGGAAAGTACAATCAATGGAGAAGTGTCATCACAAATTTCTTATGATGGTGATGAAGAAGAAGCAAGTCAAAGAAGTGAAGATTCCACACCGGCCTATATTAAACAAATATATCGATTATTGAGTTAATTTTTTCACGCGCTAGTCCACCAGTAAATAAATAAATAAATAAATACACGAAGCGCTTTACTGTATATGGATAGCTATTTTGAATTACCATAAACTCTCGTGGGACTCTGCCCATGGCCTCAATGGCATCCATGATACAAAATCGTGCACTGTATATAATGGCTACCTTCCATGATGGTACAGAGAGGGAAACATTCGCTACAATCCTTCCGACAACAGCTTCGGCTTCGACTTGCACATTATAATCTTACCCAAAGTTATACAGAATCTGAGCCTCCATTGCACGTTTTGCACTAGTGCAAGTGCTCATGGTAGAGTTTCGCTCTTACGCCATACCCAAGTTTGAAATTTGGAGATGGTCGAAACTAAATCCGAAAATCAGTTACTTGGACGGCCAAAAAATCTGCTAGGGTAAAGTCACCGAGGTTGCTGCACTTGCCCTCGCACTATTTGCAGAAAAGTTCTAGTAGCTGCAACCAATGTCTTCAACAGATCACAGTTTTTTTTTGTGAGGCTCTGAAACAAGATAGTTTTTTTTTTTTCCTGAACATACTACAGACAGTTGTTTGTGTTAGCACTAAGTAGAAAAATCTGTACGGTAATATTATAAGTACATTACGTATTAGGATGCAATATATCTAGGAATCATCCAGCTATTTTTCCTCTTTTGTACACAGTCATGATCATGAGTAATTACCTTGCTCAGGAGTGGCTTCCTTCCCACAACCAAACGGGATGACCGAAAACTCCTCACTTCGCTTCCTCGGAACCCTCGACACGATGGGAGAGTTCACCATCTGCCTGCGATTTAGGATGTTCCAGGCCCGGAATCCATCAACTCTTGTGTCTTACGCCATAGAAAACTACGATAATGAACTGTACATTGGTAAGTAAACTGAGATTTGCGTGGAACTCGAAATAATTCAGGTTGCACCATTATGGTTTCACTTCAGTCGTTATGGTTCCACCTGAGGCAAATCACAACTCGAAAAGTATGACCAAAGCGCTTGTTCACTAATGACCAATGAGGTCATGTCGCACTATGTTCCTTGGAAGGAAAATAACGGGCGAACTAGACGAAGCAAGCGAATAGTCGTCATGGAACGAGATTATAGACCTATTTAGAAGCTAGGATTGGGCGGGCGCCCCTATGGCTCATGTCTGTATTATTACACTATGAGTTGCATAATTTACGCTTAAGATTCTTTTTTTATAATTTTCTATATGCCAAGGTTTTATCACTTTTTTACCTCTAATGTCGGGATGCTATTTAGAGTGTTATGCTGTGTTTCCATTCTATAGTTAGTACCCCCCCCCCCCCGAGGAAACATAAATTATTGCGATGTCCGGATTTGGGGTCAGAATTTCTGACATTTACACTCTATTAGGGGGAACGGTCCCTAACTCGAAGAAATGGACTCGGGTTAGAGGGGGGCACAGATGGCAAATGAACTCTCCATCTCTGACGACATAGCTCTAGGAAATCTGTGATCGACTGCAGTCGTGTACCTCTCTAAAATTATGCGGGCATCTATCTGCAACACATAACACATGTGAATTCCGATTTGGATGTGCAGTCCATTACCTTACCGTGTCCATTACCTTACCGTGTCCTTTAAGAAAAGAATGAAAAAATATTAGCACTAGCTCACCTTGAGGGCGCATATACCTCCGTTAAGTAATGCAATGTTAACGATAGTTTCAAATTGGTCCTGAAACCCTAAAACTAGGATTTACTTTCTATCACCATCAAAATTTGGATTGTTTGTGCCTTTTGACAGTAGTAAGAGCCTATACAATTGTCATTAAGATCCATCCTTAACATCTTGAGTTACGCTCTAACAAATATCCCACGTATCATTGTACCTCGGCTTCAGGTTTGACCAAAGTTGCATTTTCAACATTGGCCGAATGTTCATTTTTGGAAAGTGGATTCCGTGCTGTTTTTCAATCTAGGTGAATGGTCAGCCAAAAAATAGTAAGTTATCCTACCTAGTTGGTATCAATGCTAATTTACTGAATCAGCATCAAGGATTATTCTTGATATCGCTCAGTCAATCAGCGTTGACCTAAACATAAATGCACGACGTTAACGATAGTGAACAGGGTTCCTTGTAAAATTTATTGAGCTTCAGTCAAGGGGGACACTTATCAAAATAAGATAAGTATTTATCATAGTGTTTGCATTCTTTTTAGATGTATGAGTGTTTTATGCATCAATAAAGCAACGCGTCGTCGTTTCGAAAGAGGATATCACTAAATGTCGGATAACTGATGGAAATTATGAATCCCCCAATATTGCCATACAGTATTATTAACTTCGCATATTTTTGTTTGCAGCAGAAATTTGATTGAATTTGCTACAGCATTATTTCATTTCATACCTCTCTAATTATGTTTAACGAAATTCAAATGAGTATCTTTGATACACTTCAGCTGCATATAAGACTTCCCGGGACAAGAGTTTCTTGCCTTGAAAACGACTTTTGCAAAGATTGTCGAAAGCTTGGCCAAAAAATTATAAAATACAAAAGACGTCTTAGTGAGAAAAGCCTAATTAACTTATCAGTGCTATTTCATAATTCACGTCGCATTTTTGTTTATTTATTTATAAATATATTTATATCTTTCCTTTCACGTTCTATGGGAATAAGATAGGAGAAAATTCAGGTGCCGAAGATGGTATCTTGGATACGGAGGTCGCACTTGGGCGCTTCAGCTGAGGGACCTGAGCCTGCCTACCTGACCGTGTGTGGACATGTTCATTATTAAACGGTGCTACAGGTGATGCCACTTCACCACGCCTCATGACATATGCCCATTTTTTTAGGCAGAATGCTGAATTTTCATTAAGAAGTCTTCTGAACAGTAACAAGCACAGGAGACGGCGGGGATTTTCCTCAAATGCTAATTTTCTGCCGTCATTTATAATGACGGCTCGGGCCACTATATGTAAATAAAAACACGACGTGAATTATTATATAGTTCTGATTTGACGATGTAGCTTTGTCTTCAAGTATTTCACGAGCACTGGGCAGTAGACAACTATTTCATCTAGCTCACTGTGTTTCTCTGAGAGTGCATATAGTGCATATAGATAGTATTCACACCTATCTGAACGCAACTGAAGTGGGGTGTCATATTATTGGTAATGCAGTGAATGCACTCAGTGATGCTGAGGACATGGTCCTTACCTCTCCCTCTTCCAGTGGCCTGCAAAAACCGCTGTCAGTTGTTGCCAGAACGAAGCTTGCAAATTGTACTGAATACCTATTATACTGTTGAAACTGTCTGCATATACAATAAGCCCAGGGGATGTAAACTGCCCACAGACAAATTCACTCGTTTCAAAGGTGTCGATCACACTTATGTGGACATTTTTTCTTATCTGGATCATAAAAGCACCAAGGAGTCTCGTGATCACCAGAATTTGGAGAAATAATCACGAAAGCTCAACGCAGTAGGCAACATGTTAACTTGTGATTTTGGGCACTGCTCGGAAGAGGTGAAGTGCCAGCTGTTTCGAAGCTATTGCTATCCCCTGCATTGTAACTCGCTTTGGTCGAATTTTTAGCAGAAGTCTGTTAGACACCCACGTGTAGCTTATAATGAGATATTTCGGCGACTGAAGCATGTACCGAGGGCAACCACTGTATGTATGTAGTTGCACCAAAGTATATTGATTGCCTCAAAGTCAGGACAAAAAAAAGTGCACCCTCAGTCTCCAGCTCAGGAGAGATAAATCTGATAACAGCTTACTCCAGGTGATCCGTAAGGTCCTGGCTACAAATTATCTACTATGTACAGCCAGTGGCAGCGTATACTGTTTTCAAACAGGGCAAACAATGAGCCGCAATGCCGATTTTCATTGTCTTTCGGAATAACGCGCTCGCTGATTGCTTACTGTGGCGCAAGCGTAAGGGTCCCTCGACGGCCCCGCAGGCAGTTTCAATGCTGCATTCAATGGCATCCGAGTGCTGCTTTTTCTTTCATCGCATATTAGATTAAATGCATTCAGTATAAAGCAGGAAAGCAATGACTGTAATCTTTTACATTGCGATCATATCTTCTATTGAACTCAAGCAGAGATTTATTTATAGCGAAAAATAATAAATTGGAGAAAAACTTGGGAGCAAAAGAAAATTCAAAAGTTATTAACTTTCAGTTGTTCATTACTGAGGTACTTTCCAGTTCTTAAATGAATAAAAATCGGAGCGTGGTGGGTCCAAAGGTGAGGCCTTAACCGCAGATGTGCAGCGGTGCCATGGGGGCCTTCACCACACTATTTCGCTATAATGCAGGAGCTGCAGGAGAACAAGAAATGTGTTAGGGTTGCCGAGTCCGAACAATGCTGAAGCAAGAGTAAATTGAAAAAGTTATCTTCTACGATAGTTGTACAGAAGTTATGAAATTATCCGATGGAAAATTGGAAGATTTGAGAAAATGGAATCTGCTTAGAATAAGAAAAAGCGACCCAGTAGGGAAGTGAACGATTAGAACAGTTATCGATTTAGAATTCAAGTTCACCAAGAAAGAAAGTTTATCAATTAGAAGTATGAATTAAAAGTATCAATTAGAAGTATCAAATAGAAGTATCAAGTAGAAGTATCAATTAGAAGTATCAATTGGAAGTATCAAATAGAAGTATCAAGTAGAAGTATCAAGTAGAAGCATCAAGTAGAAGTATCAAGTAGAAGTATCAATTTAGGATAAATAATTTCAGCAACAGTTCCTACATAAAAATTACAGGCCGAGAGCAACTTCTGGCTAGACACAAAACCGTCACTGACAGCACCCCGATATTTTTAGTGTCGGTGACTTACGGCCTTAATAAAGTCCAGCGGAGATGGAGACAGGAGCAGACGATGATGAGGGCGGTGGGAGAAGGGGCACTCCCTAGCAGAGGTCCATGACAGTGGTCTGTAGGGCGATCGGGCGTCCCCGAGCGGACGAGAAGAAGCGGCAGCTAGCCCGGCATTCCGTCGATCTCGTCCCGTCAGAAAAAGGCTGGGCTGGAGCTTCGAAGAGCTGAGTTGCGCTGGAGATACAAGCGAGCCGCAGAAACGCAGACGAGATGACTACTGCAGGGTCTGAGTGCTGAGTAGAGACTCATTAGACGTAACAGAGGGTGGCTCCATCTTTGCTCCCATTGCGTCAGACGAGCAACTTTGGATTGAGGGGGACCAACAACTTTGTTAACAACATGGGTGCCAGTGACGGGACATTCAATACAAGTACATTGAATAGCGAAATAATGCGATGGACAAGAAAAGTGAAATATTATCTACATCGTTCCATTATACACTAGTGTTAAACCGGGTGTGTGTGTGTGTGTGTGAGGGGGGTGAAGGTAGTGGCTGCAGTACTGGGAAGTGCGGTGAGTGCAGCAGAAATCTCCACACTCGAGTGTGAATTCTTGTCTGGTGTTTTTCATTTAATGACAGTACAAGAGTAAAAACAATTATTCTAAACTATATCAGAATTTATTCTACTTTTTAATTAGAAATAAGAGCCAAATGTGAATGGGTTACTGTATTGCAATGCCCAAAATAAAAAAATAAAAGTATACACATATGTATATTCTAGAGTACGGAAAAGTAGATTTAGCAGTTAAAAGTATTTGAAAATCATGAATGATTTTGACTTATAATCGAATGTGAACGATGTGTTTAATACAAAATTTACCAACTAATACACTAATAAGCTCCTATTTAGATGTAAATAGAATATGTCGCCATTTCATCTACTATTTAAATATAATTAATGCATTTAGTACGTAAATACATTGAATGTTTGTGTACAGTTTCGGCACAAAAGCGAAGCTGGGCAGTGACTGAAGTACTTCTCTTTTATGTGTACAGCCATCGACACAAAAGAAGAACTGATCTCTGTGGACTGCTGCAATAACACTATTTTAGTGAACCCAAGGCTTACTGTGCAAATGCTGCAGTGGACCTCAATCTGCGTGGCTGTCGACACTCAGCAGAGACAGATTTACATAGCAGTAGATGGACAGCTCACTCACAAAGCCGTCTCAAATCCCACTGACACAAGCAGTACCTTCAGCCTACAGGGAGGAGGAATTCTTATACTTGGTCAGGAGCAAGATAATTTTGGGGGAATGTTAGATCCGTCACAGAGCTTTATGGGAGAAATAGCAGACTTCTAC
>LQNS02278094.1:15925722-15940250 GCA_001587735.2 Parhyale hawaiensis
ACTGCGGAGCATTTCAAAGAAATGGGACATGACACGAAAACAAAATCGCATCGTTGTGGCAGAGTTCGGTGATGGTCCCGGAGACAAAAATCCGATCGGCACCCGAGCTGTGCAGTCCTGCTCACGAAAGAATCTCCCCGATTCCCTCCCACAGAAGATGGACAGTTGGGAAGACAAAGAGCACTGCCCCTCGATGTTCTGCGAGGAAAGTTTCGAGAACAGTTCAGCGTCTAAACTCAACAAATTCTTCATTTATTTTTTCCCAGCCCTTCTTGCTTTCTTTGTGTTCCTGTACAGCTACGTTGTGGTGCATGAGTGAGGCTAGTAGATAGAAGTCTCAGTTCCGGTACTGAATGCAGTACATGGTCACTATTGTGACGTCAAGTCGAGATACGTCAGTATAACTAATGCTAGCAGGTAGATGTCATAATTACCTAATATACTAATGGACTGGGCCACTCTTGTAACGTCAAGCTACGTCAGTATTACTTAGCAGGAAGATATTGTGATTACTCAGTGCACTTCTTGGCCAATTCTGTGACGGCATTGTACGTCAGCATAAGCGCAGTAGATTGTTATTAATGAGTAGACTATTGTTACAATTGCTAGCTACGAGGCACCACAATATTGGAAACATAAGATAGCAGAAAAGTTACGTGTATTTATACGTGAAACACTTACAGACTGTATGCCACGACATCTTCACGAGTTATAAGATATTCGAAACTATAGGGCAGAAATGGTATATATCTGAGACTCTGTAGTTACACTTGCAACTTCACAGCATATATCCATCTGAAAATTTTCCCTTTTCATACTTCCAATTACTATTTTAAGTGGTAAGTTAGCATCTTCAAATCCGTTTGTGTGTGGCTGACCAGAACACCAATAATTGTACACGGGCATATTCTAATATTACCATCATGTTGCTGCTGGTGCTGCTGCAGCCTCAGTTTGTAGCGCAGTTTCACATACATACCATAATTTTGATGAGGGAAATTGATTTTTTTACTATACAGGGCCGAACAGGTAAACTTAAGACTAGTTTCAATTTTATTTAATGGGGCAAGAAAGAACTAGAAAAACGAAAAAACTGAAAACAGTGACTAAGAACTTCATCGATTAAATAATTACACTCACTCGAATAAAATCGACTTTTAGACCGAGGGGAATTGCAGTCATTACTCGGGTCAAATAAGTACGCTTCTCCGTTTTCGGGATTGTCGAAGCAGACCAAACTTAGTAACGGTACGACCGCATTACCCAAGATTTTCACGGACAAAGCTCTTCTGGGTTACCCATTGGACCCTCCCTCAACTTCTTACCGCGATAAAATAGTAGCACAACTATAGAGTTTGGCTAGCAGGTAATACACCTTGTCTTGACAAAGTTAGTTTTTTTCTGGAATCATTGATAGTTTACTTGCAGGGCATGGTAGTTGCAGACTTAGCTAGTTATAGATGCAGCAACCTTCCCCCTCAAGCCACAGCCGGTGTTCTATAGTATATATGGCTATAAGTACACCTGGGGCGTGTTGCAATCAGGCCTTTCGGTATCACATGTGCTACACCGGCCTCCAATGAGACACAGGTTGGGTAACATCGGGTGATACCCACCACAACCTTCCTAAATTTTAGGGTTACGAGCTGGATAACACTGCTTTTGTTTACAAACGTTGACTATGATTCTCGATAATTAGTATTACAAAATGTATGACTGCCAAAGATTTCTTGAATTCTAGCACTTTTGTGTAGTTTCCCAACTTTTTATCCTAAAATACAGCTAAAATAAGGCTCTACACAAAATGTATACATTTAAGCTTGCCAGAAATTCCGCAACACTTTGTTGGGTGGGGCGCTGAGAATCGCCAGTCGCAGTCACTGCTACACGTGTAACACTGTGAGGGTAACACCGGCGTCTGATTGCAACACGCCCCTTGTTCCCACCGAATGCGCCTTCGTTATGAGCGAATTCATCCTTGTAATAATGAACACTAAGTATGACCATGCAGTGATTCTCTTCATGACAGAAAATTCTCTTTTATACGAATTGTGAGAGCGTCCTATTTTTTATTTACAGAGTTTTTCATATTGATTGTTACATTATGCCATTACTCTAGTGTTTTGTTTTGCTTCAGTGCGGTATTACTTTACGAAAAAGAATACACTTTTCTATATATTGGTAAAAATAGAACATGTAACATAACCCCCTTCGTATAATGTAGACAGATTCAGAATACAAGAATTGCTAGCGTATAACGAGAATCAGGTGGAATCTAGTGGGTCACTACCAACAGATCGCAACAGAGCTCCAGCAGCAGCAGTGCACTTTGCTGTCGCTGTACCTGCAGGCGCTTCGGGTTAGCTGTCTACTTCGGCTTGCCACCCTTTCGTGCACATATTTCAAACTATGGGTGGGCGCAGCGTTGTGACGGCGCCAATGCACAGAAGATGTGATACGCCCTTGACAGCTATAAATACTGGCTAGAACATACAGCAGCCAGATTACTGCAGTGCCGACGACCATCCAGTTGGTGCAGCGCGGGTGTGACACTCAATCCCGCTAAAGGATCTGTCTACACTAAAGGTCTAATATGTAGAGTGCTTGTGCAAGAGACATTAGCATAGTGCACCAATATGGCACTGCATAGTACTATAGACTACCTGATCGTAATGTCAGTGATAACCTGTGCTATATACTTGTGTTATATATACTACGAATATATGGAATACGAGTACCTCTGTGTCTTACTGCCAGCAGCCGGCGATCCTACGGTTGTTCGTGAATATAGTGGGAATCCAGCAATATCCCCGATACAAGTGATAGAAGATCACTACAGACATGCCAACAGCTATTATAGAGAGTTTCTGCAAGCAGTTCTAACTGGGAACACTTGTACGATACTATAGACACTTATGCTGATGAGGCTTGTCGAGCAGCGGCAACGCGAACCAGTGTATCTACCCCGAGTACGGGCCGGTTTGGAGGTTACATAGCAAGACCCACGTGACCCTGTACAGCGTCCTAAGTGAATATAACTTTCTTTAGGAATAGGATGGTAACTGAGTCGTGATATACCGTATACGACATTGATACTTTATTCAGAAATCTCCGATATCAAGTGGTACATATCAAATTGATGCCAAGTCGCACCGTGATAAAACAACTAGGTATCCAGCGCCAGTCACATACCTGCAACAGATGCGTTAATTTCTACTCTTCGTATCCTCCGGGTTGCCATCATACTAGATTTTGACGATTGGTGAACTCTTCCCCGATTTTATTCCTTTTGTTTGATGATGGGATCTACTACATCAAAGTTCCCTTACTAATTCAAAAGCGTTAGGCATCTCTCACCCGAATTGTGCTGAAACAAGCTATGAGGATGTTCGAGTATTTTCTAACGAAATTTCATCCCAATGCAGTAATACACGATCATAGAAACAGTCCTCCTACTTATTCTGTGGATTTTAGCAAGCGCAAGCATGAACTTTGAGGCATCCGACTTGATTGACAAATTCAGTTCTGCTGGAAAGCAAAAGGTACGCTTTCGATCACTCCAGAGCTTATATGGTGCATGCTCGATTAATCATTTGTGCTTTTTGATGGTAATAACAGCTTGTGCAATTTTCTTGAAGATCCGTTCATAACTTTTTGAGTTATACTGCTAACAAACGTTATGACAAACATGAGTCAAACATACAAACGAACAAACTGATCTGCATCAAAAATTTAATCATTTATGTCTTTAAACATAACTAACATTCCCTATGAATTTCATAAGGATCCATTTATTATTTTTTGAGTTATTGTGCTAACAAGCCTAAAATTAAAAACAGTGACAAACGAACGAACAAACTAACGGATCATTACCAAAACTTGGTGATTTACTCTTTGTTATTTACCCAACAGTTCATGTTAATTTCATCAAAATCCATTCATAACTTCTTGAGTTTTGGCATTGAGGAAAATGAGGCAGACAAACAAATAAACAAATGGATGGCCATATCTTCACTAAAAAATAATCATCTGTTCCTCCTAACATACCTAACCCTCCCTGTAAATTTCGTCCAAATCGGTACATAACTTTTTGAGTTATCTTGGTGACAGACAGAATGACAGACAAAGAGACAGACACGACGAAAACATAACCTCCTTGGTGGAGGTAATATAAGTTCCATTTCTAATTTAAGCTTGTCGTGTGCAGAAGGCGTATGTATAGTGCAAGTGTCTGTAGTTAATTTAAGATGGTTCATTATTTCTATGATACCGAGCAGTAGCAGAGCGTCCAACACTCATATATAGAGCTCGGACGTTGGAGCATTTATACGTAAAATGCTACAAGCGCTCTTAATGCTCCATAATGCTCCAAACGCTATAAGGGCTCCAAAGTGCTCCTTAGTGCTCCATTTGACTCTAACTGCTCACAAAATTGGAGCAATCTGAAATAAATGGAGCATTCTTAGCAGGTGGTGAGCCGTACCTTTAAGTGTATTGAATATAAACGAGTTTGATTCATGCATAAATAAACGCCAACAGCAAAATTCAATACACATTGACAACACGTCAATCAGTTTAAATGTGGTAGAATGGTTTAAGTAGGGAACTTCTTGGGGGTGGGGTAACTTTATTATGAGTTCCCCCATACTATGACACACGAACGAATAAAATGGCACAATTGGTAGATGAATGGGACGTGCATGGTCAGCTTAGGGTTTTTTAAAATATATACAAGGTGTTGTGTAGTTCGATGCACATATTTAACCATATATAGAAAGACGCAAAATAAAACGATTTTCAGGAGTGTTGAAAACCTCGAGTTTCCTTCGTTTTTGAGAAATGACCTGAAATACTTAATTAAGGGGAGGGCTCGGGTGGAAATGAAAAGTTTAAATTTTTACCGATTTGAATAAAACTTGGTATAGATATGTATAATTTAAACATAAATGCTCTTTACTCGTGTACTTTTTTTTCATTTTCTCCATAGAATATGAGTTATTCAACGAAAACGGCAAAAGTGGTGTGGGGAAACCCTACTCGTCCTACAGTTTTTTTAGCTACAGAGCCGAATTTTGGTGTCATAGTATAAGAAGCAGAATTTAATTTTCTATAACAATAAAACTTTTAGTTTGAATTTTGAATTTGGAGACGAGTGGCAGCTCAGTTTTTGAAATTGGAGCTTTGCAAATGTTCTCAAAAATCAAGCCGAAAAATTTCACCGTGATAGAGGATCAAATTTCGCTTCTTTTGATACCAAAATCATCTTTGTAACTAGCTCAAAAACTGTAGGAGTAGGATTGTCCTTATAGCCTCCCCTTGCCGTTTTATTTGAATAACTCGTTTTCTATGGGGAATATGAAAAAAGTGCATGAGTATAAACAATTTCTTTTCCGATTTTACGTATCTAACCAACTTTCATTCAAATCGGTCAATGAATAAAAAACTTTTCATTTTCGCCCGAAACCCCCCTTTGTTTCAGATCGATATTTCTTGTAAACGAAGGAATATAGAGGTTTCATGTCACTCCTGAAAATCGCTTCATTTTGCGTTTTTTCTATATATGGTTTGCGGTTGAAATATGTTCACCGAATTACACAACACCCTGTATAGTTTGATTTTTCAAGATAATTCTTGTATTGAATCCTACAAAAATATTATCAAAAGTAAAACCTCGTTTAAATTCTTACTCCAATAGGTGTGTAAATTATACTTTGGAGCACGAATCGCTCCGATAACTGCCCCAAACGCTCCAGCAACTACTCCAAGCGCTCCTATAAGTGCTCTAAATGCTCCGGTAATTGCTCCAAACGCTCCCATAAGTGCTCCTGATGCCCCTTTCTATCGCTACCATTGCTCCTTTTTAACCGCTACTGCAGCTTTTTTTAAGAGCTCCAATGACCTAGCTCTACTCATATATTTCGACCCTGAATGTGTATTAGGGTCGTGGCAGCAGCTCCGCGACCTAATCTTTCCTGTTTCTTTGTTAAATTACATATTATCTAATTTTCAAGCGGGTATATTCTTAGCGTTTCAAGTTTCACTTAAAATTTAAGCGCAGGGCTGCTTGCAAAAATTGCTGAAAAATTGAAGCTGTTATAACATTTACAGCATACATCCGCTTGGATCTCCATCTTTGAGAACGTTGAATCTTATACAAATGAAAGGTTGTTCACAGCTAGCTACTTCAGGAATATCGATAGATGTAATATTTATAGAGGTATTACTTACTCAATCTACAAAATCCAAAAGAATTGTTGAACAATTGAATAGGATTATTAATTTTTTATTCGTTCCCTTATTTCTCATAATACCTATTAGTGATTATAGCTTGCATATGAGTTCTAAAAAATAAACATATCAACCGCCCTTCCTTCTTGTGACTCTTGATTTGAAGTTTTTGAAGTGCAGAAAAATTGATTATTTCTGCGTTGTAGACATATCAGGTTGATGCCAAAGTAATGTTCAATAAAAAAAACATGGTAAAAAATATGTTTTAGTTGACGTACCACGGTAGAATAGGCTGCATTTAGGTGTTCTGTACTTTCCCTAGTGGTAATGGTAGGTTTCTCTAAAACAAAAGCTTTCAACAATGCAGAATCATGTTTTTTACATTTTTTACTTTTCTTTCAAATTTAAATCACTCACCACTTCGGAAATGAGAAAACCGCCTGCTGCAACTTCTTCCATTCACTACATCAACCCCATTAGTGTTCTGAATAAATTTGCTGCCGCACTTGCATCAACACCTTCATGAAATTCGTCGAGTGAAATATTGTCTTACGTGACTGTCCATGAGGACAAATGAGACGGCAAAAGTTTTGAAAATAATGGGCAAACGATAGATAATCTCAAAGAAAATGCTACAAATTAAATATGAAGTCATTTTATCTTTACAATAATTACTTAAAAATTGATCATTTCGGTCTGAAAAATTTGTACTGGGAATTGTACATGTTTTTGCACTAACTTGATACATCGGTGAAACCGTTTTGCAATTCTCAGAAGAATTGTACTTGAGCCATTCCAACAGTATTTCATATATTAAAAGTGCACGACTCCAACAGTTTCTACCTTAGTAGATCTGCATTTTAAGTTCATTGCTTGTATTCTTGGTACGTTATGGTGAAGTTGATCCATTGTATACTAGCGACAAAATATTCACCTAATATTATACAGTATGTCGATTGCATTTAGTAATTTACGTGGATTTCCTCAGAATGAAGGCACAAAATTCCACTTCCAACTTCTCCCTTCGCGGCAAAGCTATACGCGCATAAGAATGTCCCCATCTCGTGTTAATTAAACGGGGAAGCATTCGCAACAGAAGCTCCCTTTTACCACAACTCTTTCCTGTCTCTAAACGCTTTTCTATTTCGGTTTTCTGGAATTTTGACATCAAAGGACGGCAGTTCTTGCGTTGCAGCCCCGTAATTAAAGCTTCACTATTCGTTTCGAGACGCTTAGTTGTGTGGTCTCTTGGTTTCCGTGGCCAGGACCCTCGAATGAGTATTTCCTTTTAGGGAACTGCAAGAGAAGGTGAAAATGTCGTAATATTTTAGTGCCACTAGTGGCTTGCACATGCATTGCAAAGGTGCTGTAATGTTGTACATCCTAATTAAATAGTTCTATTTTTCCGCCGAGTATCCGTGGAATGTTCATGGAATACTAAAGGAAGTCTACTGCTTGTATCATGGCGAAGTGGCCGTGGCCGATACCAGCCAAGAAACACGCATGGCGACCAAGCAGCCATGTAGTACCTCAGATGCGCCGATTCATTAGCATATTGTGCTCGTACTATATGCCGTCAGAAAATTTTTTTATTGGGAATAATTCTTCTGCTGACAGCTAAGAAAATGCTGTTGCCGGTATAGCCCTGCGGAAGAAGCCACATATAATCACATGCCCGCTAAAGTGTAATGCCTCAAAGCTCTGACCGCAAACTGAAATTATGCACAAGGTGAAAATTTCATTCTGTTTTAGTGGCTCTGTTCGTGTGTTCACATAATGAAAAATCACAAAATTGTGAACTAGCTTTTTAATTTTGTATGTGTAACGATGACAATATAATAAACAGTGGAAGCACAGGTGTGATGTCAAGATGATTATTTTGATCCCCTACTACTGGGGTGCGCAGGGTGAGACGGTGCACGAAGGGGTGAGATGTCATGATTATGCAGGGTGGCTCTAAGCGTGTCCACCAAGCCGGTAAATTCATGGCTTGGTAAATTTACCTCCCAGTAAATTCATCGTTCGGTAAATTTTTAACCCGGTATATTCGTGGCTTGGTAAATATTTCCCCCCGGTAATTTTATGGCTTGGGAAATATTTCGCCCGGTAAATTTATGGCTTGGGAAATATTTCGCCCGGTAAATTTGTGGCTTGGGATATTCATCGCCCGGTAAATTTTTGGCTCGGTATATTTATCGCCATATAAATTATTCGCTGGGTAAATTTATAGACCGGAAAATATGTCGACTGTTACATTCATCTCGGGGTTTATGGATCGCTGTTCAAGTTCATCGCCGGGTGTGTTTATTGTCGGGCAAATTCACAGTCTGACAAATTTTTCATAATTTTTTACACATATAAATAACAGTGTAGTCACTCGCGATTATTATATTATTATTCTGCTTTTTACTTCTTCCGTTCCTTAGTTCCTGCGTTAGTACGACTATTACGCTTGCAATATTAGCCAGGAGAAAATTGGAGTGATTTCAATACCATCTCTGTACGGAAGAACCGGAGCCAAGTTTTTTGTTTAACCTCCGCCAACGAGGTTATGTTTTTGTCTGTCTGTGTGTTTGTCTCTCACCAAGATAATACAAAAAGCTATGAATGGATCTTAACGAAATTAACAGGGATTGTTCAGCATGTATACAGTAACAGATAATTAACTTTTATTTAAGATTCGTTCATCTGTTTGTATGTTTGTCTGCCTATTTTTTTCTTAGCATCATACCTCAAAAACTTATGGATAGATTTTCATGAAATTTACATGATTTCTAAGGTATGTTACGCCGAGCAAATGTCAAAATTTTTGTGATGATCTGTTCGTTCGTTTGTTTATCGCTGTGCTTGATTTTATGGTTTTAGCACAATAACTCAAAAAGTTGTGAATGGATCTTTATGAAACTTGTAGAAATTGTTTATGATATTGAAAGACACGAACGACTGAATTTCAGTGATGATCGGTTAGTCGGTTTGACTAATATTTGTTAAAATGTTTATTTGCAGCATAACTCACAATTAATGTATGAACGGATCCTCAAAAAATCACATAAGCAGTTAATGCTGTAAATAGGTACAAATGATTAGATTTTGGTGTTGATACAAAGACAATCATGGTTTCATACGCGATTTAAATTCTTCGCGACCGTTGCTTGCTTGGCGGAGGCATGCGCTCTCAGCGTGCCCTAGATTAAGCTGTTATTGTTCGCAGGTCATAGAAGATTTGCTGCCAGCCATTGAAATTGTTTCACACTTCGTATCACAGTGATTCGTATGCATGACACGGGTCTTGGGTTTCAATGAAGAACAGTGCTTTTTTCCGTTGAATTTCCGCTCGTTCCAGCTCGTTGTAGCTTTCTTCAAGGTCTTCAAACTTCATCGCACAAATCCAGCTGCAGCCATACTTAACAACAATCTGTATCATTTCTAGCGAAGTATCATTATTTAAACGAAAGCGTGCCCACTATGTCAATATTTTCCTGCCAAAATATTAATGGTAAGCTTAGCTATGTTTAGTTGTTAGTTCTTAACTGCCCGCTTGCAATGAAATTAGGACATGAGAAGGCTATATCAAAGAAAAGTAGTAGAAAATGGTAGGTACGAGAAAACCCACAACGCTTAGCAAAAGTTTAGTGATAAATTGCTCATGTATGTGCATAAAACATAAAAACTTACCAAAGCCCACTGGGAGCGAATACCTCTACCTCTACCAAGCAATGCATCGTTGATAAGAAATTAAAATTGGTCCTAAAACCAGGATTTCCTTTAGTTTATCACCAAAATATGGTCATTCATGCCTCTTAGCATTAATGATAGTTCCTGCAATTTTCTTGATAATCCGCATGTACCTTTTTGAAGTAAGTTGTAACAAAAACTAAAACACATAATCAAACACAAATACGAACTGATTATCGCTAAAATTTTCTCATGAGTGACTTGTAAGAATTTTAACAAATCCTGTAAATTTCATAAAGATCCACCTATAACTTTCCAGGTGGTACTTTAAAGTGATAGACGTAAAAATAAACAGAAACAAAAGGACTGACAGATCATCTTAAAATTCGACCAACTGCTCTTCGTAACATTACTAAGAACTCATGCGATGTTCATGAAGATTTATTCATAGATGTTGAAGTCATGTCACCAAAAAATTCTATGCAGACAAACAAACGGTTGGACGGATCTTCACCAAAACTTAATCATCTGTCCCTCCTGACATACTATACTAAATTTTCCCTGAAAATTTCACTTAGGATTGTTCAAAGCTTTCTTAGTCATATTGAAGAGAAAGAGACAGACCTACTCCGACAAAATCCTTACCTCCTTGGCAGAGGCAATAAGTGACTACCAAGAAATTTCAATAGGTCTCGCAATCGAATGCGTAGACAAATTTATAATGAGAGAAGAAAAAATTCATGAGGCATTGAAAGTAAACTCAGATTGGAGAAATGCAGTCATGGAAGGTGACTTACACCGATTGATAATGAATATTAATAGAAGGAACGCATGTTAAGTACATTAGGTTAGTTAACAAGCGTTGGGTTAAATGCGGAACACAAGGTTAGATAGGGAACGTAAGGCTAGCTGAAGATCGTTGAGTTAGACACAGTTACGTTTGATTAGAGTGTGAGCTGTGAGTGTTAGAATAGATGAGGTGCGTAGCTCGACACAAAGCGTGAGGGTGGAGGAAGAATGTTAGAGGTGGTGATGAGCGTTCGGTTAGATGAAGAGAGATAGATCAATATGAATAGCTTTAGGATTGGCGAGGAGGGTTAGATTATATGAAGTATTTCACAAATAGATATTCTTTTCGGGAAGCGGGATTTTATAGTTGTTTAGGTTGTTTAGCAATTACATGATGTGCCCTGAGGCTATGAAAGGCCAATAATAATTCTATTTCAAGTAGAGCCCAATAAATGTCGTAAATCAATCCCATATCTTCTTCCATGAAATAGAATAATTTGTCACGGAAAGTCATGAAAATTCATGCATTCATGTAGCACTTGGGTATAGCTACAGCATTAAAGTAATCAGCGTGTTGCATATTATTATTGTGATCAATACTCCTCTTTGTCAGTCATGAATGACAATAAAGAGAGTATTATTACAATTTTGCTAAGGCGTGCGCTAGAGACTTGATGCAACTGGAATGATCAGTACTTCAATTTGATAAAAAGGTTTTTGCAAAAAAATGTAGCTTTAATCTTCAAAAATTGTTCGGGGGAATGTGTGGGGTCCGTTTTACGCTCGTGCAGAAACCCAGTAAACAATGTATGATATTACGTTTCAGGACTAACTTGAATTTTTCATTACCGTTGCCTTGCTTGGCGGAGTTATGCGCTCTCAGAGTGCTTTAGTTACCTCGGAAGAAACTTAACTATGGCAGCCGTAACAAAGTGTTTTCGAGCGCTACATTTTTCGAACAAATCGCTACGAGCTCTATCTAAAAAACAAAAATGGTAAATTTCGCGATTCTTTGCTTAAGGGCATGTCCTATACGGACGGCCGAAGCGCCCTGTGCACACAGATAAGCCAATGGCACTTCGCACGAGCTTTATTCAGTTCAAGTATCGAGAACGGCTGTATTTCAATGTTCGGCGAAATGTGAAAAAGGGAGAGGAAGAGAACAAAAAGGAAGGGCTACAGTCCCACCCTTCTCTCTTGTTCTCCCTCCCGATGTCTGCTCACGTGTCCGAGTCGCTTAAGAGACGGCGAGGTAGTAGGTTAACTGGATAGATCTCCTATTAGTTTAGTTGTTGACGACGAAACCGTATTTGTCGACCCTAATATGAATTAATTAATTCGGAAGAAAGATCGAGGAGCGGGAGAATGAAGCCACACTGGCTCAGCCAGTCATCTCAAACTCTATAGACCTTCCTTGACATGGTTTGAGGGCATAAGATAGTCATGTGGCGTACTATTACCTACTAATATTAATTTATAAAAAAGCTATGTAAGATTCTAAAGTAATTGAGAGCCCTGTAATTCTTCGGACGAAGTCCAGAGGGCATTCTTCACGTCGCCTCACGAGTGTGGAGTCAACATGGTTAACCTTATCAAAAGCCTTAGTAAAATCCATGTATATCACGTCCACATTTTTCATTCGATCCAATAATTACCTCCACCAAGGGGGTTATGTTTTCGTCGGGTTTGTCTGTCTGTCTCTTATTCTGTCTGTCATTAAGATAACTCAAAAATTTTTGTACCGATTTTGACGTAATTTACAGGGATTGTTTGGTATGTTAGGAGGAACAGATGATTAACTTTTGGTGAAGATCTGTCTATCCGTTTGTTTGTCTGTCTATTTTTTGTTAGTGCCATAACTTAAAAAGTAATGGACGGATTTTCATAAAAAAAAATTAAATGAGTTGTTGGGTTTATTCCTAATGAAATTTTCAGAGATTGTTAGTCATGTTAAAAGACATAATTGAAAAAATTTTGGTGATGATCGATTCGTGTACGTGTGTGTATGACTATGCTTGTTAGCAGTATACTCAAAAAGTTATCAACGGAGCTTCAAAAAAATTACGGACACTGCTTATATTTGCAAAAGGCGCAAGTAACCAGATTTTGGTGTTGACAGAAGAAAATCGCGGTTTCAGAGCCGATTTGAATTTTTCGTTACCGCTACCTTGCTTGGCGGAGGTATGCACTCTCAGAGTGCCTAGTTCTTCAATGGAATTATAATGTTCCAGCAGCTGTGAAGTAGTGGAACGTTTATCAGGAGAACTATGCTATCACGATGTGAGTAGTTCATTACTCCCTAGATGGTGCACAAGGTGTTTGCGGAACATGTTTTCGAACGTTTTTATTATGAGGCTAATTAGTGAGACAGGTCCATAAGGAGAATTAGTGGCCGCAATTGACTATTCGTAAAATAAGCGAATTTGCATATTCCGAACTCCGATATAACGAGAACCACGTGTGTACTGGCTTTTGATATACAGCAGCGGCCAAAAGTAGAGAAGTAATTTTACTTTTCAAAGTTTGTCACTATCATTTGATCGAACATGTACGCCATTCTAAATGTATCTACCTACAGTTACTGGTTACTATTTGCGACTTTTTACCGCTAGTTACAAGTTGCTGCTAGTTACAAGGGGTGATCGCTCTATACTAACTACTATTAAATACAATGAGTTATCCTTAGATAAACTAGCTACGATTAGCTACCGCTGGTAACCACTAGTTATACTAGTTAGAAGTAGTTATCCCTAGATGAATTTGCTACGATTAGTTACCACTAACTAGAAGTAGATACCCTTAATTGCCTTTATATATTACTTATTACAACTAGTTATCGCTAGTTACAAGTAGCTACTACTACCTGCTACGAATTTACTTATAAGTAAAATTTAAACGTGAGTTTCCAAAAGAACACTTCAATTGGCAGGACAAGGCTTGGTATCGAATGCACTTTACTAAATGAAGGTAAATGCGAGTATGATTTAACCGTTAATTAGGGTAATGTCTCAATTACCGAATGCGTTTCTATTACCGAACGCAATAAGATTCCTACCTATATTCGGTAATAGATGGGCATTCGGCAATTGAAACATGACCCTATGGTAATAATCAGTAAGTGAGGCTCATTGAAGGTGATATGTTGAATGATTCTTAAATCGTAAATCTCAAATCAGTAACAAAATGTATGGTAGTTATGCATGGTCTGGAATGGTAAGGAGAGATATTCAGTATCGGATTCTGCACCTCTCACAATTCTCGAGCTAAAATATAGGCTTGTGTCAGGCCGCGCCAGACTTAGTCTCGCCAAACTTAGCACTGACGCACTTAGCGTAGTTAACGCCTTTAGCAGGCGGCTGACTTCGCTGTGTGGTTTTTGCAGTGAAGAGACCACCGGGAGTGTGTACCTGCGTTCTAAATAAATTACTCTTTCGAATGGGGTTTTCCATTTAAATTTCTTGTATTACATTGCTGCATTGTATGCCAGTTAGACAAATGTAAATGCGTGCTATTGAATTTAGTGATCAGGAAACTAGGTATTTGTCTCCTTGTCAACGTAAAATTGCATACTAAAACTAGAGCACACTGAGAGCGCATACCTCCGATAAGTGAGCCAACGGTAGCAAAAATTCAAATTGACTCTGAAACCATAATTTTCTTTGCATAAACTCCAAAATCTAATCATTTGTGCTTTTTTTATATTAATAACAGCTTTTTCAATTTTTTTGAAGATCCGTTCATAACTTTTTGAGTTATACTGTTAACAAAAGTTATGACAAA
Organism: Parhyale hawaiensis; assembly: GCA_001587735.2. NCBI lineage: Eukaryota > Metazoa > Arthropoda > Malacostraca > Amphipoda > Hyalidae > Parhyale > Parhyale hawaiensis. Next base: position 15,940,195 of record LQNS02278094.1, read on the forward strand.
TATGAGTCAAACATACAAACGAACCAACCGATCTGCACCAAAATTTGATCATTTAT